>OX578138.1:79883476-80418476 GCA_951213105.1 Amaurobius ferox
ATATCCCTATAGTATTAAACTTTTATCCAAAAAATTTACAATTAAATGCAAGTAATAATGACACAGATGTTGCAAACTTTTTAGATTTAAATTTAAATTTACAAAATTGTAATATGGTTATAAACTTGTATGATAAAAGACAGGATTTTAAATTTAATACATCTAAACTTCAACATTTTGACTCTTGTTTGCATATATCTGTATTTAGAAATATTATAATAAACCAGGCTCTTAGTATCAATAAAATTTGTGATGAATATTATAGATTAGCGCACTTTATGGAATTATTGAGTACAGCGACTAAAAATGCATATCCCCCCAAGTTTGTTATTAAAATTATCAACTCAGTGTATCAAATTTCACTCGATAACATCCTAGAAAACATTCCCAATTATAGTGACTGACATACAGTAAAAAAAATATATATATATATATATGTATATATATATATATAATTATTTATTAATTATATAAATAAATAAAAATGAAAAATAATAAACTAAGTCAAAAACATTAGAAAAATAAAAAAATCGGAAAATAAGATGCATTAACATTAATGTTTTGAATTTTATTTTCGCAAAAAAATGTAACTTTTGTCAGTATTGAAACTACGATTTGAGCGCCCTTATATGGTGTATAGTGCAGGGGTCGGCAACCTGCGGCTCGCGAGCCGCATGCGGCTCTTTTGTTGTAAAGTTGCGGCTTTCCAGTTCCATACGAAAAAATTAATAATTTATTATCAAAACCCTTAAAAAATAAGAAAATATATTTTTAAGTACCTAATTTCTCAATAGCTTCTATATTCATAATCGTTAATTACAAATCGCTACACTTAACATCACCGTAATGAGATACATTTGAACTATTGTTTTGTTCTTAGAGATGAGACTCCGTGATCATGTTTATCTTTCAGCCAATTGCATTCCATTTCCGTCTCACCCAAACAGCCACCGTCTAGACTCTAGACGTGTTGACAGTCAGTCATCTCGGATAGCGCGGTCGACGTTACGTTGCATGTGTGTTAGTTTAATCGCTTGCGGTTTTTGCGTGTCTATTCGCTTGTTGTTTCAAGAAGAATACGATTTAGAAGCGAATTATCTTCTCAAAGGTATGTACGCGTATAATATAATAAAATCAGTAACAGAATTGGATTACATATCTGAGGATCGTGTTAACGAAGTAATAATGGTAAATAAATTGTTTGCCGTCTTAGATAGCTAAGTAAAATTTAAAAAAATCATTTTTTCAGCTCCGCCGCCAACATGGCATCCAGTAAAAAAAACATAAGAACTGAAGAAGAAAACCGAGAATTCAATCAGGATTGGACGGAGTCGTTTGCATTCATATGCAACACAGATGGCCTTCCGACTTGTCTCATTTGCCACGAAAAACTCGCACACAATAAGAAGTCAAATTTGGAAAGACACTTCACTACAAAACATACCCAGTTTGCTAGTAAATATCCAACCGGTGACGCACGAAAAAAAGCTGTTGAGGAGCTCCAAAAAAAACCAACAACCGTCAAGTTCCATGCTAAGTAACTGGGCGCAATCTTCCAATAATATAAATCTGGCAAGCTTTGCAGTATCATTAGAAATTGCAAGAAGAGGAAAACCATTCACAGATGGTGAGTACGTCAAAGATTGTTTTATACGTGCATCTGAAGAACTGTTTCTTGATTTTAAAAACAAAGCAGAAATCATGAAAAAAAATCAAAGATTTGCCATTATCAGCTAAAACAGTACAAGATAGAACTGCTAAAATGTCTTCAAATGTAACACATATGCAAGTGGAAGACATTCAACTGGTTTCTGCCTTATCACTTGCTATAGATGAGTCTTGCGACATAAAAGACACGGCACAAGTTACCCTTTTCGTCAGGTATATGTCGTCCCAAGGTCCAAAAGAAGAACTGCTAGGATTGCTACCGCTCTCAGGGCAAACTCGTGGAGAAAATATAGCAAATGCTGTGCAAAACTGCCTGGAAGACAATGGAATCGATATAAATAAAATCGTTTCTATAGAAACTGATGGAGTCAGAAGTATGACAGGAATACATAGAGGGGTAACATCAATTCTTCAGAAAAAAATAAACCACGAAATTCTAACGTTTCACTTATAATTCATCAGGAAGCACTTTGTGCCCAAACATTTCCGGCCGAAATAGTTGAGGTCATGAACTTGGTAATTAAGATTATTACCAGCATCTTGGCAAAAGCACTTTACCATCGCCAGTTTAAAGATTTCCTTGAAGAAATAGATAGCCAGTTTTCTGACCAACTTCTGCACAATAAAGTGCGATGGATTTCCAGAGATAACGTGTTGCAACGTTTTACTTTGTGCTTGAGTGAAATAAAAACATTCCTCAATGAAAAAAAGCATTGACCATCCCGAATTGGAAGAAGACAAATGGCTGCAAAAATTCTACTTCATGGTAGATACCACAATGAACTAAATCTAAAACTGCAAGGAAAGGGCAACCCAGCCTACACCTTGCTTGAAGAAGTAGTTTGTTTCGAAAAAAAATTACTTCTTTTTGTTGAAGACATGGAGAACGGTAAATTACTTCATTTTAAAAATCTGAAGCAATATCGCGATGAGACCAATGCAACTATTGACACGAATTACTTCAGCATAGCTTTAAAAGACATGAAGGATGGATTCGCTGAGAGATTCGAACAATTCGAAACAAACAAAAGTACTCTCGCGTTCATAGTAAATCCTCTCAACACAAATACAAATGCGATCAACATTGAGCCATTTGCAATAGATGCTGGATCGCTCCAAATGCAATTGCTAGATTTGAAATACAAAGACTTGTGGAGTGGCAAGTTTGCAGAACTCAAGAACCAGTCGGAAGAGTTGGAGGTCCAGAAATGCATGCACGTCGCGCAGCACAAGTGGAAATAAATTCTAAAAAAAATTCCGCGAGTTTAGGCCCTCATATTCGAAATGAACTATTCTTAAGCCTAGAGCTCTTCCACGTGCAAACTCTTTTGCTTGATTTTTTTGTTTTCCTATTTTCATTCCTCTCCTTTGAAATTTGTTGATTGTCTTTGCCTTTATGACCTCCATTACGTATTATAATTTCCTCTTTATGGTTGAATTTCTTTTATAACATTGTATTTCGTAGGCAAATTTTAAGATAGTGTATTATGAGTTACTACTTACATTCTACCATTGGATTTACCATTTAATTCCTGCAACTCGATTCAATTGTTTAGAAATATTATACTCAATCAACTTTTTAGAATTTATAGATTATCAAATAAAAAATTTCATGCTTTGCAGATTAATAACCTCAAAATTACCAGTAAATTTTATGAATATCCAGCATATTCAGTAAATGGTATAGTTAATAAGTTTCGATTAGCCTAAAAATCTCATAATCTTTCCTTAGTATCTTATTTTAGCCATACTTTTACATTCTGTTGAATTTACATTATAATATATTTTCATCTTTTTATTTTGCAGCTTTAGCTGTAGAATATCTCATTTTATTGCCTTTACGCAGTACGGTTTTTATTACTCTCTTTGGCAACAGCAGATCACTTCTTTTCATTTCTGCGTATGGCAACATTGGTCTAGTCATGTACTGCTCGTCATGGTTGTACTTTTGAGGTGTATTTTAAGGTATTTATATTTCCTTTATGTTTTTCCAATCTTTATGCTTGTCGTCCATATAACACAAGTTTATAGATAAAATCTATCTTGTGTTTCAGAAACAAGCATTTTTGTGTTCATTTCGAAGGGATATATAGACTTGAAAAAGAATTTTTTCGAAATGAACTATTCTTAAGCCTAGAGCTCTTCCACGTGCAAGCTCTTTTGCTTGAGTTTTTTGTTTTCCTATTTTCATTCCTCTCCCTTGAAATTTGTTGATTGTTTTTGTCTTTATGACCTCCATTACGTATTATAATTTCCTCTTTATGGTTGAATTTCTTTTATAACATTGTATTTTGTAGGCAAATTTTAAGATAGTGTATTATGAGTTACTACTTACATTCTACCATTGGATTTACAATTTTATATTTTTATATTATATATATATATATATATATATATATATATATATATATATAATGCTTCAGCTAAATATTTCAGAAATGAAGCTGGAATTTTCATGAACGCCTGAACGCCTGTAATTGTGGATTTTCTTATTAGTTAACCGAAATTATCAACAAAGTAGCAGAAAAAAATGAGCAAAGGTTGCGGAATGTTTTACAGTGTAAAACTGTATATAGCTGTCAAATAAATCAAAATTTAGTTTTCTTTGTAACTGTATATGACAATATGAATACAGTTATTTTAATTAAAAACTCAGTTTAGTTTTCTTTGTAACTGTGACAATATGAATAAGTTATTTTAATTAAGTTTTAAGAATCGTACAATCCATGCAAGCTGTTCAGCAATGTGAAAATAACACTTCAGCGCAACAGATACGATATTGAGCTTGGGGATGATACACTGTAAAACATTTGCAAGCATGTTACTGAAAGTTGCAGGGGAAGCAGCTATCCGTAATGGGAAGTAAGTTTCCTGACAGTTATAATAATATATATATATATATATTATATGCACAAATAACGCTTCGGCAGACGATAATTAGCTGAATATTTCAGTAATAAAGCTGGAATTTTCACGAATGCCTGTAATGGTGGCTTTTCTAATCAGTTTGCCGAAATTACCAACAAAGCAACTGAAAAAAATGAGCAATGGTTGTAAAATATTTTACAGTGTACAGCTATATATTGCTGTCAAATAAATCGAAATATAGTTTACAGCTATATATGACTCTGTAGCTATATATGACAATAAGAATACAGTTATTGTTACTTAAAAATTCGGCGTTTTAAGAATCATACAATCCATTCAAGCTATTCTGCAATGAGAAAACTAGAAAACTCCACCTCAGTGCAACAGATACGATATTGAGCTGGGAAGTGATAGAAAAACTGAAATAAAACGGGCTCCATCTGTTCTAAATTTAGTTTCATTCGGTTGAGTAATTTCCAAGAAATTGTAATGTGGGGGAAATTACTTTGGAATATAACTCGCAAAACTCAAGCAAAATACAAAAAAAGAAAAAAAAAATGAAAGCCTTAAGTTGTTTTCGATTTCGCGTAACAACGTAACTTTGTAAAAAATTTGGCTTTATTTGACTGACCTTTAAAATAAAACTCTTTAAAATGAAAAGTAGCATGCCATAATTTCAATCATTTGTACCAAAGACACAGATTTTTCAAATATTTTCTTGTAAAACTTGACTTACTTGCGAAAAAAAAAAAATAACAAAAAATAGAATTTTGTATGAGAAAGTCGAGTGGAGACACACTTCAGTAAATTTTCTATAGTTTTAGTCTATTCCTTCTTCTTCTCCTTTCTAATTGAAACTACCACTGTTGTATTACCATTATGTATGAGGTACGATCATTTTGCTTACTCATATTGAAGAAAATCTGTTGCGTATTTTCGAAACAATCGTCTTCTTTTTACATTTTACTTACGCAACATCGATATGTGAATACTAAAGATACGTATAACTAAATAAACTTTAAATCCATCTACCATAATTAAGTATCTTATAATAGTGAAAGACATCTGGTTTGTCTGTATCGTTTGTAGCTGCGGTAGTTCGTCTATGTTATCTGTAACCCGAATAAAATCCCGAACAACATCGGGTATATTTTCGACGTGGTCAAGAGCTACTACAAAAATGCTATTACAGTTAAAATATATTAATAAAGTCGCAGCAGTTGTGGCGGAGCCATGCATGCACCCAGGCGTTTTTGTATGTCATAAGCGGGCGTATTGTTAAAGCGTTTTGGGAGTTTCAAGAATTCGCTGTGAGTTCCGCAGTCATTTTAATCAGTTTTCTGCATCTTAAATCTCGGACAGTGCCAGATGCATTTTCTAGTAAAATATATAATTAGAAATTTTAAATGCCGAAGAACATTCTGAAAGTAAACTCAAATATGAACGCGTCTTCACCAATAAAGATTTTCATGTAAAAAATTGCTTTATATTTATACAAAAAATAAATAAAGCCATCGGATTAAAGATTTACTGCTTTGAGAAACTTTTCGTAAAGTACAAAAACAAAGCGTCTTAACGCATTTCATTTTTAAAAAGAAAAGACTTTTTCTCACAAAATAAAAGCTTTTTAGAGGTAAGCACATTTTATGAAACTTTAGTTGGATAAATATTTTTTGCAAGACTCTTACTAGAGAAATATTTATTTGACGTAGCTTAACAGAAATATGTTTTTTATATAATCATATTCACACTATTGTGTAACTAATCTGCTTATCTTCTGTTTCTTTGAAGAAGAAAAAAATTGAATATACTCGTATCAATTCTGCGACAAAAATAAAATTTAAATCTTTTAGGACAAAAGCATCCAACATTTTTCAGGTCGCAGCCTATTAAAATCGGGATTCACACAGAAGACCTTATTTGTATTAAAATGTATTTTATTACTTTCTGAAACTTCACAGTTTAAATAAAGTACTTTTTTTGAAAAAACTTTTTTTTTGGTTGGTTGATTGTGGTTTTGTGGCGCCAAACACATGGCAACACAAACAACCAATTTAAGCCTAAAAAACAATAACAAAGGTATAACAAACAATAATATGACAATAAAAATATACAAAACCAGATGATATACGATAAAAGGAGGATAGAATGTCAGAGATATAATGTTAGATATGATAAAAAAAATCTTATATTCAACAAAAATGGAACAAGATAGATCAATCATGCATAAAGCATTGATTATGAAACATTTTCCAACTTCAATGCTATTTTATTTAAACATCTCTAAACTGCGATACATTCCTCGGCAATATTTTTTAATATTATTACACTGCTACATTAATTTATTATATTTGAAAACTCAAAATTTCATCGAAAAAAATGAATTTCATTCAAATGACGGCATTGAAATATAAATTGTCTTGTTTAAACATCTCTAAAATGCGATATATTCCTCGGTAATATTATAAAAATTAGCATAATACTACAATAATTTATTATAGTATTTAAAAACTTCATGGAAAACAAATGAACTTTTTTAAATTACGTCATCGAAATATAAATCGCCTCTATATAAAAGCAGTATTTCATTCATAAACATTTTTTCATTAATTTCATTCATCCCAATTCTATAATAATTTATTTTATTTAAAAACTTAAAACCATGGAAGTACAAGTAATTTAACTCTATGCTTAAAACTTCATCAAAAAAATCGTATGGTTCTCTGTGTAAAATCAATGAATGTTTTATTCATATCAGCTATATTGCAGACTACATGAACTAAATAATTTTGCGTTAAAAAAATGCAGCAGTTCTTATACAACTCATTCTACATCTTTTGGTATTTACATTCTCCATAAGTGAAAATTAGGTTTCGTTATAGAAATAATCAGAGTTTGATGATCATTTAAACTCAAATATATTGTAATTGAGTTTTTCAGTATGAAAATGCAAAGAATTTAAGCAAAAATAAAGCGGTTTTAGGACGGATACAACACTAAATATGAATTAAAAATAACTTTAAAAATTCCGATTTTAATACTAGATGGATGCGATATTTTATTTTGAAGCGGGTCACGTGATCTCTTCATATAATGGTCACGTGATCTTTTCATATAAAGGTTGTAATTATTATTTTACTTTTATTTAAAAACCTACTGAGTATATTTTGCTGAAACTTTTTTTATATATTTTATGGGATAATTTGAATATTTCCTAAAATTTTCGAAGCAATTTGTGAATTTTAAATTTGCTTAAAAAATGTTTGAAAAATTAGGTCCCATAGGGTTCAATGTATTTCAGTTTTTCAACCCGGGTTCAATCCAAAACTAATTGGGTGATATTATAAATTTATATTCCCATAGGTTCCACAGACCGTCTGAACAACATACTACAATTTCATTTTGATAAAGTAATTTTTACGGCAGTTATCGTGCTGACAGACAGACAGACAGAATGAACGAAGTCATAAACACTTTTCAACTATGTTCTAAAGTGTTAAAAAAGGCTATGATGATGTGGATTTTCTCCTATCAAGTTCGTTAAAGTGTTTAAAACGATGATGTCTGAAATTAGTGCACTCAGTTATAAAGTGTTTTACACACACTAATGTTTGACACGAATTACAAAAAGGCTCATCATGTTCATCTACAAGCAAATATTTGTGAGTAAAACGGTTATAACCAATTCGCAATCGAGGAAAATTTTTCATCTGAGATTTTGGATTGGAGTGTGCATACTTGTAAACGATTGAGTACGATTGCTTAACAACGCGAATGCACGTATCGTCGTGGAACTTCATAGTAACAAATAGTATGGATAATATCTAATTTTTAACACTTTACAACATAGTTGAAAAGTTTTTATGACTTTGTTAACACTTTACAACATAGTTGAAAAGTGTTTATGACTTTGTTAACACTTTACAACATAGTTGAAAAGTGCTTATGACTTTGTTCATTCTGTCTATCTGTCTGTCTGTCCGTTAGCACGATAACTGACGTAAAAGTGAGTTTATCAAAATGAAATTTTAGTATGTTGTTCAAACGGTCTGTGGGACCTATGGGAATATAAATAAATAATTTCACCCAATTAGTTTTGAATTGAATCCGGGTTGAAAAAATAAAATACATTGAACTCTATGGGGCCTAATTTTTCAAACATTTTTTAAGCGAATTTAAAATTCATAAATTGCTTCGAAAATTTTAGAAAATATTCAAATTATTCCATAAAATATATAAAAAAATTTCAGCTGTATATGTTAAGTAGTTTTTTGAATAAAAATTATTTAATATAGGGAGAAAAACAATTTCAATTAAATTCTGACTCTCGTTATATCCTTCAGAAAGGAAAAAGAGATATTTATTATATAATATATCTTTCCAAGAGTTTAATTATTTTATATGTAATAAAGGTTTCACATTTTAAAATAAATATGGTAGATAACAATTTTTCAAATTTTTAAATAAAATGAATTATTATAATATTGTGATGAATGAAAAGATTGGAAAAATGTTTGTGAATGAAATGCTGCTTTTATACATAGGCGATTTATATTTCGATGACGTCATTTGAATAAAGTTCATTTGTTATCGATGAAGTTTTCAAATATAAATTATTGTAGTATTATGATAATTTTAAAAATATTACCGAGGAATGTATCGCATTTTAGAGATGTTTAAACCAGGCAATTTATATTCCAATGCCGTCATTTGAATGAAGTTCATTTTCTTCGATGAAGTTTTCAAATATAATAAATTAATGTAGTATTGCGATAATTTTAAAAATATTACCGAGGAATGTATCGCACTTCAAAGATGTGAGTAAAAAGACAGTGATAATTCTCTGGAAATTCATAAGTAGTAGATGCGTATTCAGTTGCGTAGGTAAATAATATTCCTTAATGTTCAACAGCCTAATTGTATCTTATTCATAAATTTAACTGACACGTTGCCAACACGAAAATCTTTTAAAGCAACTTTGCAGATAAATTATAAGCGACCAAAATCTCATATGTGCGAAATATGTTATACTCAACATTATGATACGGTAGTGAATTAATTATCCGTGTGGTGGTACTGCAAAGAATTTTGTTGAACTGGGTGATATTAAAGGATGAAAAATAAAATTATAAAAATAATTCTATGTAAGAACTTATCTTGAGCACAACAAAATTACAGTGTTCCTATAAAAGTCCTCAAGCACCCCAATAACTGTATAATGTCCATAAGTGTCCATAATGTCCATCCATAAGTGTGCACGTTACGTCTAGCTATACTAAAGGGAACATTTCCAGTCGAACAAAAATGACTGTAGTACCCTAGCGGAGAACTAAAAAGTTAGGATAATGTACTCAGCAATAAAGCCAGACAGACAAAGAATACAATAACAAAATTGTAGAGCATAGTTTAATGAGTTGGAATCGTTAAAAGGAACTATTACATAAATCATTTCTTGATGCAATATGGTTATTAATCCTATTTCGGAATAGATGTCCTAGTTAGGAATGGATGTCTTATTTAGGAATGAATTGCCTATTTGGGAATGGCCGTCTTATTTAGGAATGGCTGACCTATTTAGAAATGGTTGACCTAATTAGAAATGGATGCCCTATTTAGGAATGGATGTCTTATTTAGGAATGGATGTCTTATTTAGGAATGGCCGTCTTATTTAGGAAAGGCTGACCTATTTAGAAATGGCTGTCCTATTTAGGAATGGATGTCCTATTTAGGAATGGCTTTCCTATTTAGGAATGATTGTCTTATTTCGGAATAGCTGTTTTATTTAGGAATGGCTGACCTACTTAGGAATGGCTGTCTTATTTAGGAATGGTTGTCCTGTTTAGGAATGACTGCCCAATTTTCGATTGGCTATCCTATTTAGAAATCGCTGTCCTGTTTAGTAATGGCTGTTCTGTTTAGAAATGGTTGTCCTATGACTGTCCTATTTAAGAATGATACGATAAACACTTATATGAACAGAAATCTAATGTAAAGACTGTTTAAAATGCCCTCCGTCAGAGACCATGCCTGTTTGAATTCGATAAAGAATGTCAGAGGTGCTTTGACAAGAATTGCAGGTGTCGCCATGTGACAGGCTCTAATGATACAATATTGACAGGTACTTATTTTTTTCATATACTTGTTTTGTTCGTTCCTGGTGTCGATTTATACTAATGATCTACATGACTTTATAACTGGCTTTTATTCCTCTATATCACTTTGTTGCAAAATTCGTCATCCTAATTTTTTCATTTTCCACTTGCGGTGTTGCTATTATTCAGCATTGTAACTATCCCCATTCGGTAATAACCCCAACTTTTCGAAATCCTTAACTACGTTCTGTGGTTGCTAAGTGTTTCACTTTCAAGATATCATCTAATGTGACTTGACAATACCTGAGCAGTATGAAATACTAGTGGGCAATAAAATACTAATAGAATATGGAATGCTGGTAAGTGAGTTTTCCCGTGAAAAAACAAAGGAAATTTTTTATTCACTGACAGTTAATAAAAGAGAAAGATCCAAGTTTGATGTTTTATGTCAAAGATATCTTCAAAAATAGTATTTTTAGTAAAAATTTTATGCAGTATTGCTAACCTTATTAAAAAGACTCAAAATTATATTGTTTGAAGATTTTTAAATGTGTAAACATCTTTGAAAATCACAAATCGCTAGAGTGCTGACGTAGGTACTTGAACAATATTTTAAAACTAAAGTTATATATTTTTACGTTTCACTAAAATGTTTGAAATATCCAAACAAGATTGGTTCCATTCCTTCAGCTGGAAATCAGCTTTGTTATGATATTTTCATTTCCTACATCATTAAATCAATTTTAATACTCTCTTCTTAAAGTGACCAGAGAATATAAACGGATTCTACTAATGCTTGTTAGACTTACTGGATACATTTTCGAGGATTCATTAGTAAATGTATGGTACATCTATTTTGAATTAGATTTTAATTAATCTGCTAAAAATTATAAAATCTGCAAAAATATTGCGTATAAAGTGTTATTATTGCAAATAACGTAATCAAAAGCAAATAATATAAACAAACTTTTATCATCGAACATGTTTTGCATAAGGTCCTGAATATGCATATGATTGCTGTCATTCTACAAACGATAATAACATCAGTAAATTAACTCACACTCGAAATGATATTGTTTGATGACATTTCAAAATATAATTCACTGTGCCTTGGCCATACCTATGCAATAATAATTATTAATGTATGAAAAACTTCAGTGGAGCAACTTTACTATAAACATTATTTTAAGAAACCTGATTTTAACAACTGCTTAGAACGATGTTCAACACCACAAACTGAATAGATATTTATTTTTCCAGGCCATTGAAGGAACTCCCCGAAGTCACATGACATACTCTTTTCCGCCACATAGATTGTCAACTCATGGAGGGGTTAGCGGAATCGTGGCCCCCAAGGGCAACCCCCGGTTGACATTTTTCCAGGGGAAAGGAGAGAATAACAAGATCAGATAGAGAACACACATCCCTGAAGATAATTTGATTTGCCCTCTTATCAGCAGACTACATAAAAATGAATAAATAGGAAAAATAGCGTTCCATTTTCTGGATACCATGAATTAAATGTACATATTTTTCAAACCAGCTGCCATAGAAACTGAAGCTTGATTTTGCAGTTTATAAACACTAATACAGATCATCCTTCGATGCACTAAAATATTTATGCCCATAAACTGCAACATACGGGGTTACTAAGAAAGCCCCAATAATTTTGTAAGGAAAGTTGCATGATAATACACGTTGGGTGTATTTATATCAAAGCTGTTGGGAACTAGGTTTTGTTTACATCGTGATTCTCGCTTCCCGTGAACGTGATTTCATTTTTTTTTAATGGTTTTCCGTTCTCGTGAACGAATCGTGATGTGAACAAACAGGCTTATCATGCAAATCACCTTCTCACCGCGTACGCATCCTGATTTGCATATCCAGAGGGCGTTGCCGGCAACGGTTGTATTCTGGAACGCACCCAACGCTGGATATATATACTAGACACATATTTAGTTCCAGCAGACCAGATTAAACCGCCGTAAACCGTCATTGATTGAGTAGATCGACTTGGACCGACATAGTTCAACGCAGTCCGTGGAGGTCTCGAGAGACCTGTTAAAATTTACGTTAGTCTGTTCGACAGTATGTTCGAATGTATCGATCGGTTGATCATAAACGCGGTAATTTGATCTTTTGTATAGATGATCTTGTGCTTTTATGGTTCTCTGTTTGAGAGGCTATGTTTTCCACGTAGTGGACTCTGAAAAACGCGAATGTGATAATTTAAAGTATTCGCCGTAACGTGTCACCACTAAATGGTGACTTCAGAAATGCACGAAGTTTTGGTAAGGTAAAATGTTTCTTTACTTACCTGTGTTTGTCGACATCTTGCTGATTTAAAAATATATCTAGTCAAGAACTATTTGAAAACCCTTTTTCCTTGAGCTTAAGAGCTCAGTGTGTAAATATTGTGGCTTTACTATCTCGTTACCCAAGATTGAGTGACTTGTATGAAATAATGGATTCATATCACAATAAAGTGATTTATATTAAAAAGTTTTGAATTGCTTTTTTTCCCAACGGACATTCAGTCACATCTGCGTATTATATGCAGCCAGTTTGTTCCACTGCCAACTACTATTAGTAGTCACTTTAAATTTTTCTGCTGCAAAGTTTTCCATTCCATTTGAATTCAAATTATTCTAATTTTTGCCAACAGGGTTATGTACCCAACAAAAGTGACCATGCGCGATTGAATAAATAATTACAGGCACAAAGTGGATAATTTAAAAAATGAGATAACAAACTTGGCAACAAAGAGATATAGACGAAAACATCCAATTACAAAGTGTTAGATCATTGTCTGATGGAGAAGGTTAAAAAGTTAGAACCCGAAATCGGCAACAAAGCGAGATATACAAATAAAAATTACAAAGTTATAGAGCTATGGTGGTAGAAGTAAGGAGTTAAGATTTCATATTAAGAAAACGCCAATGTCGTATCGGCTTTTGAACACCTTCTCAAGCATTTCTATTTCCGAGCCATTTTGCGGAAATAATTTTTGTTTCGCATTTGATTACATGCATTTCTCAGTGTTTTTTAGGAGACCGTTGAGCTGACGCCAGTGTCGCCTAGAGATGGCGTGGCGTCAGCTCAACGGTTGGTCGTGGCGTCAGCTGCGGAGTTTAGTTACGCGACGTCACGTTTGCCGTGTTTTCTTAGCCAATGAGGGTTCCAGAGTTTAGATCGTCGGAGCTGTCGAAGGACGCTCCGGGCTTTTCGATTCGATTCTTTGACGGGGACGAATGTCCGATGTGTGCAGCCTGATGTAAGTAACGTACAGTAGACACCCCCCCCCCCCCCATAACACGGTAGATATGTTCCATTTTATATGAATCCGTGTTGTACGAGTCACTTAAATTATACAAATACATGAGCCGTTTACAGCCCAAAGCGATTACCTTACTTGTTATATTTAAAATAACTTTCTTTGTGTGTGTGATAATCAGGCTTAAGACACTACATGACAACAATTTTTATGGCCGTTGAATAATAAATGTTTTTTTTCACAAATGTATAAATATTTATCAGTACATATTTTCTACCTTTTACTTTATGGACTTAATCGTTTTGGCAAATGAGCGGCTCATATACAGTACTTATGCATAAACATACACTTATACAGATACTTAACAAAGATGTAAAATAAATATTTAATATGTAAGGGTTAAAAGATTTTTTATTTCTCTTCAAAACAAACAAATATTGAAATTAAAAATGTTTTGTTATTCATTTTGCGTTAAATAAAAGAAGCAGTTACACTTTTTTTTTTTACATTTATTCACTGTCGGAGCTATCCATAATTAGGTTCCAACGACATCCTCTTTTAAATGTTGGTTGTGCTATTTCATAGCTTGAAGATTCACTTGTTTCTTCTCTGTTATTTTCGTTATTTAAAAGGGTATCTTCTTGTGCTTTCAACAATTTATTATTACTTTCTAAATCTTCTTTTACTTCAAAATATGGAGCTAAACAATCTTTCAATTTTTTCTTAAATTCCTCAGAGCGCTTTGTTAATGGATCATTATTCGTAAAATGTTCTTCTAGATTTTTTGCCAATTCTAATCCTCCATTTAAGATTTCTAAAATAAAGTGTTGCTCTGGCTCACAGAAAATTCGTAATGAGCTTTCCTCACTACGATAATATATTTTTAAATTTATTTAACACACTTGACTTTAAACACAGCTTAACTGATAGTATGTATGTACCACAGATAACAGATATGTACTTCCTCTAGATGAAATCGGGTTTAATTTCGCAAAGATTTATTTTCCTAAAACATTTTTTTCCTCAAATTTAAGTTGAATAAAATAAATCATACGATATAAAAGTTTTTTCAGACACGTTTAATGTGCATCACAACCAGAAACAAACTGAGACGATCTCTTCTAAAAATGGGGTTTCCCCGAAATTTGAGAAGCAGAATGACGTTTAGTGTTACCAGCCAAAAATTATATTAATTATTGGAGCTAAAACGTAATAAAATCGAAACATCTGCCTCATTCTTTTACCGTGCTATACGAGCCTCTTTTAGCGTGTTATACGAACACGATCACGATTTTTCCTCCGTGTTATACGAATCCGTCTTATATAAACACTTGTTATAGGGGGGTCTACTGTATTTTATTTCGATCAGATATGTAATTAAAATGCTCTTTCATCGACAGAAGTGGAAAGAAAATTGGAAGCTGAGCTTGATCGAAGACCTGTGTTATTACGGTTAAGCGGTCGCAGTTACGCTTTGAATGCTTGGCTTGATGGCCTGGGTGCAAATTTTCGTTTTATAAAGATCAACGCTGTTTTAGTTCCTTTCTGTGTGCGTGGGATCGTCATCAAAAAGAGTGTTGACTGAGTAGAATAAGATCGACTTCAACCTTGGCCACTATGGATCCTCTAGAGTTCGTGATTAGTCTAAACAGATACGACAATCTCCCTTCTTCTGGGTCATCTGTGTTGCCTTGTATTTGTCAACTGAATCTGTAAGTTATATTTCTCTAATCAATAGCAGGACAACTGAATCTGTAAGTTATATTTCTCTAATCAATAGCATTTATTGTGCTGGCGGATGCCACATATTGTCGATTGATGAGTCGGGAATGAAGGACCAAAAATGTATATATAATTGCCTAAGATCAGTTAATCACGTAAATAGTAAATAGAATTCTATATTAACTATTTGTTTTGCTTTCCACTAGTTGTATAGTAATGTATGCTCTTACTTTTAGCTTTTGTAGTTCGGCTGGCCAACCGGTTCTTGAACCGACCAGGGAATTTGAATCTAGGTCAACACAACGCTTATATGATCACTTTAATTTCATACTTACTTAACAAATCTAAAACCAAAACCTGTTTCACAATTTGATGCCGTGAAGGCACTTTTTATTTTACCAACAAAAAACCTTTATCACACCAATATCGTTTGAGACAATCATTCATTTGGCTCTGGAATAATATAAGTAGCTCTGTATTGTATGCATTTCTATGGCAAAAGTTCTAAAATATTTAGTTAAACTGTCAATTTTTATAAAAATAAATTTTGAGCGCAATGCAAAATATAACAAAAATAATTAAAACTATCCCTACGCATTCAAAATTGTTTTATCTTTCAATTGATTTTTATCATCCTGTATTCTGTACTCTATCCTACAACTATGAAAAAATACTGGTTAATTATACTCATAATTAGAAAATCCTTAATATAAAAATAATCAAAAATACATATTCTATATGCTACCCCTTTTCGTTGTGCCAACTAACAATAGCAGCTACATTACTAACACTAGCGACACCTAGATATAATTCCCAAAGCATTATGGCATTTTCAAACGTTTCATCCATAAGCTTTTTTATCTCCTTCTTTCTAACTCAATGGTTATGCGTATGAAATTCCAAATATATGTTGTCTTTTAAGAGCATTTTGAATAGGCTCTACATGAAAGTTTTATTGTACCAGTTCTGATTAGGCCAGCCATTCGCCAATAAACTGTGTCAAGTAAATGTCTTCTGTATCAATTTTACGATCGATTCCTAAATGGATCATATAACTGCTATGGATAGTATTTACCTTTTTTAACACTTTACAACAAAGTTGAAAAGTGTTTATGACTTTGATCTTTCTGTCTGTCTCTCTGTCTGTCCGTTAGCACAACTGCCGTAAAAATGACCTAATCAAAATGAAATTTTAATATGTTGTTGAGACGGTCTGTAGGACGTATGGGAATATAAATGAATAATATTACCCAATAAGTTTTGGATTGAACCCGGGTTGAAAAAATGAAATACATTGAGCCCTATGGGACCTAATTTTTCAAGCATTTTTTAAGCGGATTTAAAATTCACAAATTGCTTCGAAAATTTTAGGTAATATTCAAATTGTTCCATAAAATATATAAAAAAAATTCAGCGAAATATATTCAGTAGTTTTTTTAATAAAAATTAAAATAATAATAACACATCTTATATGAAGCGATCACGTGACCATGATATGCAAAGATCACGTGACCCACTTCAAAATGATATATGGCATCCAACTTGTCTCAAAATCGTGATTTTTAAAGTTCTTTTTAATTCATATTGAGTGTTGTATCCGTCTTAAAACAACTTTATTTTTGCTCAAATTCTGTGCATTTACATACTGAAATAGCGCAATTACAATATATTTGAGTTTAAATGCTCATCCAAATTTGATTATATCTACAACGAAGCCTATTTTTTACTTATGTAAAATGTAAACGGCAAAACATATAGAATGAGTTGTATTAGAATTGCTGTATTTCTTTAACACAAAATCATTTAGTTCATGGAGTCTGCGTAGCTGATATGAATGAAATATTCATTGATTTTACAAAGAGAAAGATGATTTTTTTCGATGAAGTTTTACGCATAGAGTTTAATTATTTGTAGCTCCATGATCTTAATTTTTAAATAAAATAAATTATTATAGTATTGTGATGAATGACATGAATGGGAAATTATTTATGAATGAAATGCTGCTTTTATAGGGAGAACCAGGCGTGTTATTTTTTCTATGACGTCATTTGAATAAATTGCAGTTGTTTTCGATGAAGTTTTCAAATATAATAAATTATCGTAGTATTATGATAATTCTAAAATTATTACCGAGGAATGTATCACATTTTAGAGATGTTTAAACCAGGCAATTTATATTTCAATGCCGTCATTTGAATGAAGTTCATTTTTTTCGATGAAGGTTTAAGTTTTCAAATATAATAAATTAATGTAGTATTGTGATAAGTTTTAAAATATTACCGAGGAATGTATTGCATTTGAGACATATTTGAATAAAATTGCATTGAAGTTGGAAAGTGTTTCATAATCAATGCTTTAAGCAAGATTGATCTTTCTTGTTTTCTCTTGGCAAATTTTAAAAGAAAAATTTTGAAAAAAATAGGTACTGTTGGTCCAAATGGTCGCGATTATAACATATTACCCTTCATTTTAAAGGTCTTGAAAAAAAGCTTTCTAATGATATTAAGTTTGACACTGCTTCCCGAGGAGAGTAACCCCCTCCCCCCTCCCCCTGAGAGGATTAAATGACGCCACGAACACAAAAATTACTTCGCGGCTATTCTTCCTTACAGCGATTGAAACTATTGACTTTCGTGATGATTTATCCATATACACTCGTTTTATGCATGATTATATCAAATTTTGTCCTATGCTGCCATGTTAAGAAAATATAAAATATCGGATAAATTTCAAATTTTTCACTTGAATTTCAAAAGATTCTATCTAATTCTAGACTTTTCGGTAACGAAGCCGAATATAAAGTTTTGTAAGCATCCATTAATATTTGTACACAAGAAATCGATGACAGACAGAAGACGGACAGACAGGTATTACTCTAAAAATTGGTTCTGTCACTAATTTAAACTATAGACTGCATAGGTGTAGCTAGGACCTCAAAATAGGGGCGTGGAGGGAGGGGTGACCAAAGTGAAGAATTACAATGCTGGCTTGCGTTTTTCAATATAGACTCTATGGAGAATTAAGACAATTTTTTCATGAATCGGGGGTGGCAGGGTTATGGACCTCGAAACTATTTTCCTACGCTACTGTTGGACTGATAGCACGAAAAGGTTAGAAATAAAAGTCAGCCATGGAAAAGAAGAATCCGCTCTTAGCGGAAGTGTTCGAAAAAGGGGGGTGGGAGGGTGTCAGAGGTATGTCAACGAAGCATCCGCTCCACGTTTATCGTCAGATACCAACTCTTTTCTTAAGCTACCCGACGCAGGAAATTTTGAACGGCCATTACAGTCAGATTTTTATTTAACTTCTTTTTATTTCTAAGGGGGGACCATTTTTTATCTCGAACACTAGAAGTCACTTAGGCAAAGCACACTGGATCTGCCAGTTGTCAACTTGGAACTTTAGAGCGTGAAATAAACAATTTTTTTTTCAGCTCTTGCGACATTGTTTATTCTTATAGGGAGATGGAGTTGGGAATGAAGAAAAAAAAAGATAGAGATGATCAATGGTGCATAATATGTAGAGATATATTATCGTATCAAAATAAATGTACTGTCACTTAAAATATCTGATATGTCCAACACATGACGCTGTCTTCGGGTTAATAAAGCTAGATAGTGTGCGAAAACAACAGGAATTGGATATTTATTTTAAATATCTTTTTGAAAAACAATAAGCTTTTAAAAGCCATTGAAAATCACAATATGATTAAAAAAAATCTGATGTGGGCAGCACATGACTTTCCTTATATAATGCAATGAATTTACTACTTTTACAGTAAAAAGAAAATGGATTATTATTATAGTAGATATTTATATTCTTTCCAAGATATTGAATTTTCGTCAATGAGTCGTCATTTTCATGGATTTAGCGTCATTTTTATTCATTTGGCGAGTTTTTCGTTAATTTAGCATCATTGAAAAAAGTCGCCAAATTGGCGACATTCCACCAAATTCGTCGCCAAAATCTCGTCAAGCGTTATGGACGAAGAAATAAGTTATTCTTACAGCAGATAAATGACTATTGGCGTTCAAATACAAAAGTATTACTCAAAGTATCTTTTTTCATGAATGGAGCGAGCTATATCCACGAGAATGATATCACCCAATTTATCGGATGGTATTACATATGAAAAGTGAACATGTTCCTCAATAGGAAATATTTTTTTTTTATTTTATATGACTTTTTTATTTATTTATTTATTTATTTTTTTGAAAAATGTCCAATATCTCGAGAACGGTTCATGTTAACTTTCTAAAATTTTATGTCAATCGTTTTCTAATGAAGAATTACATAAGAAATGTCTAATCGCGTAACTTTATTAGCGGTTTTGATTTTTTGACGATTTTTTCAAAATTTCACTCGAAAATTTAAGGGGGTTTCTGAAATAAGGTGTCGATAATTGACTGAACAGTTTGGAGCCAAAATGGCCGGTTGAGTCAGTCTGTACATTTAGGAGCTTGTATGTACAGGTTAGAGCCAAAATGGCGGTTGAGTCAGTCTGTACATTTAGGAGCTTGTATGTACAGGTTGGAGCCAAAATGGCGGTTGAGTCAGTCTGTACATTTAGGAGCTTGTATGTACAGGTTGGAGCCAAAATGGCCGGTTGAGTCAGTCTGTACATTTAGTAGCCTTAACCGGAGTCGAATAGCCATTGATATCATAAATCAACTTTTCCACAATAAAATCGTTCCTCTCCATTACTGCCATCTCAACAGGGACAGGAATCGATCGGACCTCACATCTCCGAATTCAAATCCATGCTATTGCTTTTCTTTAGGATCACATAAAGGACAAGATCTGCAAAAGGAACAGTTAAAGAACCCGAACGATTCATTACTAATGCATCTGTGTCCATTTAAGGTCGATACACCACAAAAAGTAGCGGACAACTTCACGCTTTGACAGCGACATGTGATTGCTGCTAATGCAGGACCTTTTGACAACATCTTATTTAATCTTATTGAATGTTCAGTAACCATGCATGCAAATCTGCTTTTAATGCCTTCACTTATCAGTAGTGATTATTTTCTTGATATTCCGCCTAAAATTTGGGGAGTTTTCTATATCATATCCGCTTTTGCAAACAGAATGGCAAGCGATATTCGCATTTGAAAATGTGTTGATTCGTCTGCAGGAATTGCCAAATCATATAAATCCGCCAAAACTCAACAATGAAACTTAGCATGCTGTAACAGTGTCTTTTCATAACATTAGCTATGTATTATAAGAATAGTGAAATTGAGAATATCTCACATTAGTTACTGAACTAATGAAAGTACTTATGGAATTACGCATAAAACTACAATTCCATTTTTAACAAGAAAGTATTTTTAATAAAAAATTTATAAAAATTTTTTTATCATTTCATATAAAAATGAAATGATAAGTATCTGTTATGGCTTTACAAAATTATCTTCACAGAAAAATCCATTATTCATATCAGTACTCACTTTAATAGCATATAAATAGCACATAAATAACGTAGTTTTTAATGATACCATAGTTGTCAAAATAAAATATTAACACCCTAGCCTAGTTTAAAAGTAGTATATTAATTATGCTAAATAAAATTATAATTTATTGCACGATTATGCTTTATTAATTATAATTATCATTTATTACATGATTATGTATATAATTATGCTAAATAAAATTATCATTTATTGCATGATTATGCTATATAAAATTATCATCAATTTTCCGAATGTTTTCTTCTAAGCAGAATTCTACAATATTATTATTATATACAGTAAGTATTATATACAGTCAATTCAAGTAATTCGTAATTCAAATTATGTTATTTGACAATTCAAGAAATTTCAATTTAATCCTAATTTTCTCTTTTTTAACAAGGTTAACAGATTGAAATGCGACTATTTTAACTAATGATATAATATACATATAAAATAAAATTATCTCGTAAATCTTAAAACAAAATGAAGTAACAGCACAAGGCAGTTGATTTAAATGTATCAATCGAATTCAAAAGCAGAAACGAACTTCTCCATCAAGAAAATTGAGACACAACAAATACTACAACGAGATGAAAAGTTCTGTCAGTCGTTTTAATCAGTCGTCAGTCGTCAATAACAGTCAGTGTCAGTAGTCAGTATTAGTTTTGTCACTAGCCTATTTTTATTTCTTTTAGACATTATTTAGACAAAAAAATTTCTACCTCAGATGTAGTGACTATAGTCTAAATTAACTCTTTTTTTTTTTCTTTTGAAACCGGTTGGAACATTCATTCCATATTATGATATTACTATCGAAGCAATTTTATTTTCAGAATATTTAAGACAACAGTCTGGGCAATTTTTTTATATCTCCTTAATGCCTTTGCAACTAACTATGATGCCAGATTATTTTTATAGTACGTAGGCGCACGTTAAAATGTCTGTTACTATAGAAACCGCCATTTCAATGACTCATTGGTCTACGCTCTTGACAGAACACAGCTCAAGTGAGATAGTATGATGCATTAGAAAATTATAGCTATGAAGAGAATTAGTTATTGAATAATATATATATATAATGTTTAAAAGAGAAATACAGGCAAACCCAGTGGTGTATTCGGATCTTTTTTGCAGTTGAAACACGTTCCAATACATTGTGTGTGTGTGTGTGTTTCTAAATATCATAATACTCATTAAATAAGGGGATTAAATAAGGGGAAAAAGAAATAATATCTTGTTTATCCACTGATACTAAATATATTGATCGTAATCTTAATTAATAAATTCCTTTAAAAATGTATTTAAAAACAAAAATATAAATTTAGTAAATTCTAGCAAAATGTGTAGATTTGATAGCGTTTCAACAGATTTGGGAGATTTAAAATTGTTTTTCAAAATTATAGCATGCAGTTAGTTCTTCTGAATGCGAACGCGGATTCAGCAATGTAAATTTAATATTAATTGTATAAAAATCAAGTTTAAGCTCTCCAGAACCCGCCAGAAAGGGACGTTTTCAAAGATAAGGAAGACACTCGAATTGCATAAAACAGTATCTACGAACCGGTTGTGTGCTTATTTTTCGCCCATCGGCATGGTGTAACCGTTAACTGCAATGGCAGCAAGAAAACTTGATATTTGCCGCAATTTTGCGAACTTCTATGACAGACAATTTCAGTGTTTCCTCGTAGGTGGCATAAAATCCGTATACAATTTAAGCTCGTGCTATACAAAGTTGCAAAGGTCAAGTTCAAAACTTTTAACGTTATTCCATGCTGATGAGCTCATAATAATCGTGAGATCGGTTCATTGACGCTGTTATCTGCAATGGTAGTATTCCTTATAAAATCTACACAGTCTTCCTTAAAAGGTCTACAAAGTTTTCTTTATAAGATTTACACAGTCTTCCTTATGTCACACAGTCTTCCTTACACAGTCTTCCTTACTGTTGCTAAGTGTGTGGCCGGAGATAAGGAAGACTGTGTAAATCTTTATAAGATTTACACAGTCTTCCTTATCTCCGGCCACACACTTAGCAACAGTAAGCCTTCGGGTCTGTCGTGTGGTCTGGGTTTTCAACAGTCTTCCTTATCTCCGGTCACCCAACCTGCTACTCATACCTCAGGGTGGGTCGGGTGACCTGGTGGTCTTGTGTGCTTATTTTTCGCCTATCGGCATAGAATAACCGTTAACTGCAATGGCAGCAAGAAAACTTGATATTTGCCGCAATTTTACGAATTTCTATAGCAGACAATTTCAGTGTTTCCTCGTAGGTGGCATAAAATCCGTATACAATTTAAGCTCGTGCTATACAAAGTTGCAAAGGTCAAGTTCAAAACTTTTAACGTTATTCCATGCTGATGAGCTCATAATAATCGTGAGATCGGTTCGTTGACGCTGTTATCTGCAATGGCAGTATTCCTTATAAAATCTACACAGTCTTCCTTATAAGGTCTACAAAGTTTTCTTTATAAGATTTACACAGTCTTCCTTATCTCCGGTCGCCCAACCTGCTACTCATACCTCAGGGTGGGTCGGGTGACCTGGGTCTTCAACAGTCTTCCTTATAAGATCTACGCAATCTTACTTATAAGATCTACACAGTCTTTCTCATAGGATCAAGTATTCTTGTAGAACATGTGGAAAGCCTTTTGTTTATTAAAGTACACGGCCCATCATTAGAATTATAGAATCCAAATTTTTACGTTGGAACTTGGTTGCCGTCTCGTCATTCTGCCGTTGGCCAACAAACAAAACGGACATACGTAATCGATCCTATATAGGAATTTCTATGATTACTCTGCACAGTATTTTAAATAGTATTTCGAAGTTTTTATTTTTTGTCTTTATTTTATTTTTGAAATTTATATTTATTGGTTATAAATAAATAGTGAACACATATTTTGACTTATTTATATTTGTAAGGGAAAAATGCGTAGGTAACTATTTGTAGTCAATCTACGAGCGTTTCGGTACTATTTCTTTTCAGCAATACACCACAGCTTATAGAGTTTTATTCAGCAACTCGTTGATATTTTATGGTACAAAAGTGTTCGAAATTCTTTCAAGTGGTCTTAAAATGTGTATTTCCATCCAAATCCCGAATTCGAAAATTTTCGGGGGAAGAGGGGGAAGAATCCATTTTCTACCCTAGATTATCCTATAATACAAATATAGCAACATTTATGTCACTGAATTCCCCATACATACACAATCCCAAAATCATTTTCAAGGATTTATAAATATCAACTGCACACATTTAGACTTTCAATGATATAAATATTTTGGATAAGCAAGCGTCGGCGTCGTTTTGTATTAACTTGTCAACATTGTGAAAATAACTATAAATTGTTCCTAAACTGGTCTACTTTACGTCGGTTTCCGTACTTTTCAGAGATTTCTCTCCGATAAAACAGAGCGGACCCTTCCATTGAGTAGCATCGTATTGGATCAAAAGTGGACCAGAAATTTTCACAGTAGGCATATTTCAAACTAAACATGTCAAAAGATAAGGTCATTGACATGTATATTGGAAATGTTTATAATCATCTTTCGAAAATACAAACTTTTATGTGAAATCTCAAGGAAAGTCGTAGAATATATAACTCGAGAAATATTATAGTTATCGTATTATTTTCCTTATATACATAGTATAATGTATAGGAAAAGTATTGTCACAGAATCGAAAGTTTGAATTCGAGTTTTAGAGGGAAGAGCACCTTTCGAGCATCCCTGAACTCGAATAGAATGTTTTTGAGATGCAGTCTGTGGATGTGTGTCTCCCTTCATGAATCTCTGGATGCGATACCTCAAGAACAACTGGAGAGTTTCGAACGAAATTTGGTACAAATATTACAATCTGTTAATACTGGAACGTTATTAATATTAAACGCAATAGAATGTTTGGAAGAACCCCAAATTTGATTATGAAATTCTGGAAAAAAAATCATTAAAAAATCAAAACTTCAATAATGTTACGTAAATGATCATGTCTTATGTAACTTTTTATTAAAATACGAATGACACATACTTTAGAGCGCTAATATGAACCACTCTTGAGATATTACACGTTCTTCAAATAAATATATCAAAAAATCACATAGCATTAAAAAAATAAAAAACTGTTGTGAAATATGTTCACTTTTCATGTGCAATATGTCGCACGACATGTTGACATTTCGAATACAAATGTCATTCAAGCTAACAAGCACTTCAAATGCATCCACGAGAACCAATTGTAACTCACACATAGCGTGCATAATAGCGTGCATAGCGTGCATAAACAGCGTGCATCCCCTCCATCACAACAACAAATCAGAGAAGGTGATATGACACCACAGGGGCAAAAAAACAAGAAAGATCAATCATGCTTAAAGCATTGATTATGAAACACTTTCCAACTTCAATGCAATTTTATTTAAAAAAAAGTCGAAAATGCAATACATTCCTCGGTAATATTTTAAAACGTTTCACAATACTACATTGATTTATTATATTTGAAAACTTAAACCTTCATTGAAAAAAATGAACTTGATACAAATGACGGCATTGAAATATAAATTGCCTGGTTTAAATATCTCTAAAATGCAATACATGCCACGGTATTATTTTAAAAACTATCATAATACTACGATAATTTATTATATTTGAAAACTTCATCGAAAACAACTGAAATTAATTCAAATGACGTCATAGAAAAAATAACACGCCTGGATCTCTCTATAAAAACAGGATTTCATTCATAACTTTCTCCCATTCATTTCATTCATCACAATACTATAATAATTTATTTTATTTAAACATTTTATTTAAGACCATGGAGCTACAAATAATTAAACTCTATGCTTAAAACGTCATCGAAAAAAATCGTTCTTCTCTTTATAAAATCAATTAATATTTCATTCATATCAGCCATGCAGACTCCAGACTAAAAAACTCCATGCAGACTAAATTATTTTGTGTTAAAAAAATACAGGAATTCTAATACAACTCATTCTACATATTTTGCTGTTTACATTTTACATAGGTGAAAAATAGGCTTAGTTGTAGAAATAATCAAATTTAGATGAGCATTTAAACTCAAATATATTGTCATTTCGTTGTTTCAGTATGTAGATGCACAGAATTTAAGCAAAAATAAAGTAGTTTTAGGACGGATACAACACTCAATATGAATTAAAAAGAACATTAAAAAATCACGATTTTGAAACAAGATGGATGCCATATATCATTTTGAAGAGGGTCATGTGATCGTTTCATATCATGGTCACGTGATCGTTTCATATAAGAGGTGTAATTATTATTTTAATTTTTATTTAAAAAACTACTGAATATATTTCTCTGAATTTTCTTTTATATATTTTATGGTACAATTTGAATATTATCTAAAATTTTCGAAGCAATTTGTGAATTTTAAATCCGCTTAAAAAATGTTTGAAAAATTAGGTCCCATAGGGCTCAATGTATTTCTTTTTTTCAACCCGGGTTCAATCCAAAACTAATTGGGTGATATTATTCATTTATATTCCCCATAGGTTCTACAGACCGTCTGAACAACATGCTAAAATTTCATTTTGATTAAGCCATTTTTACGACAGTTATCGTGCTAACGGACGGACAGACAGACAGACAGACAGAATGACCAAAGTCATAAACACTTTTCAACTTTGTTGTAAAGTGTTAAAAAGTGGTCACACAGTGGCAGATTCGATTATTCGACAGCATCCTAAAAGCACGTAAATTTAGGAGAATCAAAAAAACTCCTGCGTATCGTACGAAATAAAACGTGGATCATCAATATGATGAGTGACCACAGTATGTGCGGAGTGAATACAAGGGGCGTATTAAGTATACGCAGGCATCCAGCATACTGTCTTCTGGGCTAAATATCACTGTGCAAAATGAGGTAATTATGTCACCTGTTAATAGTGATCACGGAGGGCACGTAACATATATCGGTTATTTAGCAGTACTTGAGTAAGAACTCAAACTTGATCAAGGAACTATTGCGTTTCAAAAAAAGAACTGTATATGTTTCTATGTAATAGTAATAGTTTGTTACAGATATATGTGTCGCTTAAATGATTTTATGAGTAAACTTTATGAATTAATCAAGATATATATAAATAAAGAATTGTTCAATTTAAATCAAAGTTTGTATTGTATGTGTTAAGTATTATTTATCAATACCCGAGAACCCGGAGTTTCCATACTCCACCCTAGGTGAAGGTAAGTCCTTGTATAGTAAAATTGGTAAGGAAAATTTACCTTATGACACGATATTATGCTATAAATTCGTTAACATCATTAAAACCTGCTCACTCAAATATTACTACCTTATTCAATCGCATTCGTACTGATAAGTTTAGAGATAACTTTAAAAGTCATGCTGGGGTGTATGTTGTACCCCTTTTAACTCCTGATAATGACTACTAGTTTTACATTGGTAGTACTAAACGTACTGTTGGTATCCGATTAGTTGAACATGCTCGTGATGTCAAGAATGGTAAACTTTCTACGGCTCTTGCCCAGTGTGTTGCTAATGATAACTTTCGGCCTTTTTAAAAAAAATTTTCCTTTTAATTCGTTGCAATAACCTTCGTAATATTTTTTCTTTATGTATCCCTGTTTATTTATATCTACCGTGATTCCATTTGTAATTTTTATCCTGTACAAATTTTAAGTTACGCTTGGCGACTCTACGTTGAGACCCAGACCGTCAGACCTACCAGAAAGGTTTAAGGTAACTGTTTGGACGGCCGGGAAGTGCCACTCAATTTAGACCGGAACCCAGTGGAGGAGGCATCCACAGGGACCGTACCCTCCTTCTCCTACCACCAACCTCTCGTAAGGACTTACGGACCCACATGTTTAACGTGATCGTACTCCGCGTGAACACGGCAGCAGTTTTGGTAGGGCGAAATCGAACCCGGGTCTACCGAGTGCAATTCCCGCGCGCTAACCACTGGACTACCGCGCCCTCGACTATGCGTGTCAAACCTCTATATAGTTATCCGAAACGTTTCATTTTATTGTAATTTATGCTTGGCTGCAATTTGGACATTTTTCATTATCTTTTCTGTGTATTTGTATTTAATACTTGTTTAAATTTTAAATCTCCCGTTTATAACACTTACTATCGTAATTTTGTAATTTATTAATCTTCAATAGACAGTTTATATTATCATTATTCCGTAGCTGATTTATGCAAATCTGTCTGTCGATCTGGTGGTCTACATATGAGCTTGTTTCCACGGTAATTTTACATATAGCCACTGATGAAGGGTATAGTGTTACCCGAAAGCACTCTGGCCTTTTAACATTTGTACGTCTTATAAGATAGTTTTATTTGGTTAAATGACCTTTTTATTTATGATATGTGGCTTTAATTTTATTACTTATATATCGTTAACATCATTCTCGTGGACGTATGGTTAGTTTTATTCACCAGAGAAGACACTTTAAGTTATATAGTTTTGTATTTTGAATGACGCCTTTCAATTCGCTAATAGTTATTTATAGATATGAAAAACTCAGTTTGTCTGTAACGCTTATTCATAAATTTGGCGAACTTGAGAACTCATTTATGGAAATATCGCCAGCTTGGCGATATGTCGCCCCAGATTGATTAAAATATCGTTAATATTGCAAAAACAAATTGCACTGGATTAACGAAAATGACGCCAAATTGATAAATTTATTATTAAAATATTGTAATATATAGCCATTTTTGTGCATGCCATCAATACTGATAATTGTCAATTTAGAGTGGTACGAAATATAAATTAATTGGGTACTTTAAAATAGTTAATTTATTTCGCTAAATTATTTTGGGTACGGAATAGTTTTACATGTTGTCATCGAAAAAAGCGCATAATGTACAATTGACAGTTAAAAACATTTTGCCGTGGATCTTATACATCAATGTTTCACTGCGAAGGAAGTACATTAATTGCATTATACGAGTATAAAGAAAAGCATATGCTGCCAACATCAGATTTTATATAGTCAGGTTTGTAGGAAAACCCAATGGTGCCATACCGTAGATAGGCTATCTACGGAGAAAATGCTCGGAGGCTGGGCCCCTTCCTTAGCGGGGTACTGTCAGATACATTAAAACAGGAATTAAATGCTCAACTCATTTACAAAACAGCAGATCATGTTGTCAAAACGTTGACATATTTCACAATTCACTTTGACTCGTATTACATCAACTCTGTCCAACTGAACGTTTCCTTGGAAACCTCTTGAAAGAAGGCTATCATAAACTAGTCAAAAGTAGCCAAGTTGGCAATAATATGCCAAATTTGGCACCCATGTTCTATAAATTATAGTCACGATCAGGCAACTCGAACCGTCACGTAATAGAAATAGTTGCCTGTAAAGGTTGTTTTACCTTAGAGATAGGCAACATGCCCAAAAACATTTTATGTATACTTAATAAAATAACTCTTAAAACTTTATGATATTTTCAAGCCTTTCAGCCATAAGAGTTTTATTTCCTCTCTATCTGCATGAGTATCACAATGGTTTTTTAACACTTCACAACAAAGTTGAAAAGTGTTTATGACTTTGTTCATTCTGTCTGTCTGTCCGTTAACACGATAACTGCCGTAAAAATGTCTTTATCAAAATGAAATTTTAGTATGTTGTTCAGACGGTCTGTGAGACCTATGGGAATATAAATGAATAATATCACCCAATTAGTTTTGGATTGAACCCGGGTTGAAAACATGAAATACATTGAACCCTATGGGACCTAATTTTTCAAACATTTTTTAAGCGAATTTAAAAATTCACAAATTGCTTCGAAAGTTTTAGGAAATATACAAATTATCCCATAAAATATATAAAAAAAAATTCAGCAAAATATATTCAGTAGTTTTTTAAATAAAAATTAAAATAATAATTGCACCCTTTATATGAAGAGATCACCTAACCATTACATGAAAAGATCAAATGACCCACTTCAAAATAAAATATGGCATTCATCTTGTGTCAAAATCGTGATTTTTAAAGTTCCTTTTAATTCATATTTAGTGTTATATCTGTCCTAAAATCGCTTTATTTTTGCTTAAATTCCATGCATCTACATACTAAAACAACTCAATTACAATATATTTGAGTTTAAATGACCATCAAACTTTGATTATTTCTACAACGGAGCCGATTTTTCACTTATGGAGAATGTGAACACCAAAAGATGTAGAATGAGTTGTATAAGAATTGCTGCGTTTCTTTAATGTAAAATTATTTACCTTATGAAGTCTGCAATATAGCTGATATGAATGAAACATTCATTAATTTTACACAGAGAACCAGACAATTTTTTCGATGAAGTTTTAAGCATAAAGTTAAATTACTTGTACCTCCATGGTTTTAAGTTTTTAAACAAAATAAATTATTATAGTATTGTGAAGAATGAAAGGAATTTAAAAAAGTGTATGAAGGAAATGTTGCTTTTATATAGAGGCGATTTATATTCCGATGACGCCATTTCAATAAAGTGCATTTGTTTTCGACGACGTTTTCAAATATAATAAATTATTGTGGTATAATGATAATTTTAAAGAAATTACCGATGAATGTGTCGCATTTTAGAGATGTTTAAACCAGGCAATTTATATTTCAATGCCGTCGTTTGAATGAAGTTCATTTTTTTCGATGGAGTTTTAGTTTGTTTATATAAAATTAGATTGAAGTTGGAAAGTGTTTCATAATCAATGCTTTATGCATGATTGATCTTTCTTGTTTTATTTCATTTTGAATATGTTTGGGATATAAGTAGAAAATCGAGAGCAGACACACACTCAAGAAATCCTTACTTATTTTTCTTTAATACAGATTTATTTTGTTTGTCTTAAGAATATTTACTGCATATGAACTGAACAAAATCTTGGCATCAATTAGCGTTTTTGTCGACTTCCTCATCAAACCGTTACTTTCGCATGCGATTTCTTAATAGAAAGAAAAACATGAATGGAATAAAGATTGAAAGCAAATTAATTTTCTGCTTATCTCAATGGCCAATTAAGAGATTCGATTTTCCTCCTATTGTCTACGTTGCGACTTTACTCCGGAACAAGACGTAAATTCTAGCGATTTCTCCGTCTCTTTAATTTAAACATAAAATTGAGTTTTATTCAGCTCAAGCTTATTAATTAAAAGCCAATTAATCTAAAAATAAGTAGACAATACGGTACGGCTTTCTGGGTAATATAGTAAACCGGTGCGTTCGAGTAAATTTGATTAACCAAATGCTTGGAATATAGCAGGTATCTGCGGGACGCTAGTGCAAAATTCCTCTGCATATTCAAATTTATCGCTGTTAAAACAATTCCATTCCGGAACATACTGCATTCCAAACAAAACATTTATTATGGATTGAAGCAGATGCAATATTGTATAAGGAAATAAATTCCATAAGCTTCAAGTCTGAAAGCACTTTTATATCATAAATCAAACTCTTTTCATCGATCCATGGGAACACGTTTTCCGAGGTCCGTGGTATTCCATGAATCAAAACTGCTTTTCCGCAAAGCCGCAGAAGCTTCAGCTTAAAGTCATTTCAAACAACTTCAGCTGTCCAATATCGGAGTATATGAAGCTCGGAGAATCTACCAGGGCAGAAGCGAGTTAAGAAAATCTGATGTGGGCAACACATGACTTTCCTCATATAATGCAATGAATTTACTACTTTTACAGTAAAAAAACAGGTTTTACTTATAGTAGATACTTATATTCTTTCCACGATATTGAATTTTCGACAATTAGTCGTCATTTTCATTGATTTAGCGTCATTTTAATCCATTTGGCGAGAGTTTCGTTAATTTTACAACATTTAAAAAAGTCGCTAAGTTGGCGATATTCCGCCAAATTTGTCGCCAAAATCTCCGCAAGCGTTATGGACGGAGAAATAAGTTATTCTTATAGCAGATAAATGACTATTGGCGTTTAAATACAAAAGTATTACTCAAAAAATCTTTTCTCATGAATGGAACGAGCTGCATCCACGAGAATGATGTCACCCAATTTATCGCATAATATTACATATGAAAAGTGAACATGTTTCTCAACAGCTAATATTCTTTTTTAATTTATGGGATTTTTCGATAAATTTATTTGAAAAATGAGCAATATCTCGAGAACGGTTCATGTTAACGTTCTAAAATTTATGTCAATCGTTTTTCAAGGAAAAATTACATAAGAAATGTCTATTTGCGCAACTTTATTAAAGGTTTTGATATTTTAAGGATTTTTTCAAAATTTCACTCGAAAATTTAGGGAGGTTCTGAACATCCGATTGCGTATAAAAACAATAGACTTCCAGTATTCATGGATTGTAATTTTTGAACCAAATTTTATTCGAATCGCTCCATTTGTTCGTCAGTTATCGTCTCCACATACTCACTGACACACACACAGACACACATACTTTCACACGCACCCTTCCCCCCCCCCCCAAACACACACAGACATCATCTCAAAAACGCCTGATTCGTGTTCAGGGATTCTTGAAACGTGCTTTCCCATTGAAAACTCGAATTCTCGACCCCGTCACAATACTTTCCTTATACATTATATGTATATAAAGAAAGTAACAATGTGTATCGCGGCTATTTTTCCAACAATGATTGGTTCTATTAAGTCTCGTGATCATCAGCGAGCCAGCCATAAATAAACCCTTTTATACATGATTATGTTATTTTTTTTCCTATAATGCCATATTAAAAAAATATAAAGTTTCAAATATATTTCAAAATTTGAACTCAAATTAAAAAAAAAAATTCTATCTAGTTTTTTATAACGAAGCTTATAAAAAACTAGATACTTTTTTATAGCGAAGCTGGATATTAAATTTCGTGACAATCCATTAATATTTGTGGCTGCAGATCGACAGAAGAAACACACTGTACACAAGAAATCGACCACAGACGGACATCACTCCAAAAATAGTCAAAACGTATTCAAAAAGTCTTAAAACATATATTGGCATCAAAATCTCGAAATCGAAAATTTTCGAGAAAACAACACTTTCTCAATACTACGCCGTGAGAAAGTTGTAAATTAACGACATTTTGGAATTTCAGTTTTACGTTTTTCTGTGAAACCGATTCTGAAACGATATATGCAGGAAAACGCAATGCACGGGAAACCCTATTTTAACTGGTATATAAAAATCAAGGAAAACATGTAAGAAAACTCGCCAAGCTCTACTTTTTTCATTTGTCGAATTTCTGATTCACGTGGAAAAATTCAAAATGTGTAAAAAATGTCAAAACCTCTATAATTTAAGGATTATCCTAATCATATTTGCTGCAATTTTAAAAATTCTTTCAAGAGTTCTCAGACAAGAATCACTATGCTTGCGGAAACGAAACGATTCGGACAAAAAAGAGGAGGAAGAGAGGAAACCGTCACTCCTCCTAGAAACCCCCCAGCTGAAACACGTCAACTCAGGCCTATATGGCAGTTAAATGATAGAAGTTCAGAGCGCATACTCTTTTAGTTCCATTCCCAATGCAATATCACTTGACGGAGTAGACATTTCGCGATTTGCCTCTTCGAAAAAAAAAAAACCTGATGTAGGCAGCACATGACTTTCCTAATATAATGTAATGAATTTACTACTTTTATAGTACAAAAATTGGTTTTTCTTACAGTAGATACTAATATTCTTTCCAAGATATTGAATTTTCGACAATTAGTCGTTATTTTCATTGATTTGGCGTCATTTTTATCCATTTGGCGAGATTTTCGTTAATTTGGCAACATTTCAAAAAGTCGCCAAGTTGGCGACATTTCGCCAAATTCGTCGCCAAAATCTCGCGAAGCGTTATGGATGAAGAAATAAGTTATTCTTACAGCAGACAAATGACTATTGACGTTCAAATACAAAAGTATTACTCAAAGTATCTTTTTCCATGAATGGAACGAGCTAGATCCACGAGAATTATGTCACCCAGTTTATCGTATGATATTACATATAAAAAGTGAACATATTTCTCAATAGGAAATTTTTTTTTTTATTTTATATGACTTTTTGATAATTTTTTTGAAAAATGTGCAATATCTCGAAAACGGTTTATGTTAGCGTTCTAAAATTTATGCCAATCGTTTTCTAATGAAAAATTACATAAGAAATGTCTATTTGCGTAACTTTATTAGTGGTTTTGATTTTTTGACGATTTTTTCAAAATTTTATTCAAAAATTTAAGGAGGTTCTGAACATTCGATTGCGTATAAAAACATAAGGCTTCCAGTGTTTATGGCTTGTGATTTTTGTACCAAATTTGGTTCGAATCGGTCCATTCGTTCGTCAGTTATCGCCTCCACAGACTCACTGACACACACACACACACACACACAGACATCACTTCAAAAATGTTTGATTCGTGATCAGGGATGCTTGAAACGTGCTCTCCCGTCGAAAACTCGAAATCGAATTTTCGACCCCGTCACAATACTTTCCTTATACATTATGTATATAAGGAAAGTAAAAAAGGATATCAGTTGATCTGGCTCAGTTGATTGGCTCAAGGATATCAGTTGATTTTTACTCCGACTGGCACCAGAACGGTGCCAGTCGGAGTAATTTACTTTATCGTAAATTATATGGGTAGACACCGTCTACCTTGCCTCGTAACACCTGGCTTTTCGTCCCTGGAATCTACGCTTATGAATTTTAGATGTTCTGAAGGCGCCATTTTGTATTATATAGATTGGAAACTGCTAACCATCGGAGAAATTATACTTCTGCAACGAATACACATTAGTCGAAAAGACGTTTACGAATGAAAAATCTCCTGAATCATACTACCAATTCCGGTGACACATTTTTCTGGCAATAACGCAAAGACCTGAAAATTTTCTGATACATGTTTTATCCCCTACACGCAGCGAGGTATAATAGGAATTAATAAATGATGTTACTGTCTGTCTTTTGATCTATCGCCTACGACGAATTGTAACACGAATACTGCTCGATCTATTTACATAAATTTTTTCTTTGGTTTGATAAGTTTGATTAAACACATGTTTACCCCTGCAAGTTTCCGATTTTGTATCGTTTTAAATAAAGTTACACACATTTTCAAATAATAATTATGTCTGTTCTCTAAATGAAAAACAATAGATATTTAAAACTCTACTTTAGATATACTTCAACGCAAAACCTTGAATTCATAAACGGATATTTTTTACAAAATAATAAAATTAATTCCAAATACACAGTGGTCGTCAAAGCTCGATGTGGTGGTAAAGGACGTAGCTAAATTACACTGTAAAAAAATCTAATGTGAGCAACACATGACTTTCCTTATATAATGCAATGAATTTACTACATTTACAGTAAAAAAAATAGGTTTTCTTATAGTAAATACTTATATTCTTTCCAAGATATTGAATTTTCGTCAATGACTCGTCATTTTCATTGGTTTGGATGAATTTTTAACCATTTGACGAGATTTTCGTTAATTTGGCAACATTTCAAAAAGTCCCCAAGTTTGCGACATTCCGCCAAATTCACCGCTAAATTTTATGGACGTAGAATTGAGTTATTCTTATAGTAGATAAATGACTATTGGCGTTCAAATACAAAATTATTACTCAAAGTATCTTTTCTTATGAATGGAACGAGCTAGATCCACGAGAATGATGTCACCAAATGTATCGCATGATATTTCATATGAAAAGTGAACATGTTTCTCAACAGTTAATATTTTTTTTAATTTATGGGATTTTTTAATAAATTTATTTGAAAAATATCCAATATCTCGAGAACGGTTCATGGTAGCGTTCTAAAGTTTATGTCAATCGTTTTCTAAGGAAAAATTACATAAGAAATGTCTATTTGCGTAACTTCATGAAAGGTTTTGATTTTTTGATGATTTTTTCAAAATTGCACTCGAAGATTTAGGGGGTTCTGAACATTTGATTACATTTAAAAACAATAAGCTTCCAATATTCATGGATTGTGATTTTTGTACCAAATTTCATTCGAATCGCTCCTTTCGTTCGAGAGATATCGTCTCCAGAGACTCACTGACACACACACACATACTTTCACACACACATACATACACGCACATACATACTTTCACACACACAGACATCACCTCAAAAATGTTTGATTCGTGATCAGGGATGCTTGAAACGTGCTCTCTCGTCGAAAACTCGAATTCTAATTTTGGACCCCGTCACAATACTTTCCTTATACATTATGTATATAAGGAAAGTACTAACAATCACTATAAACATTGTAGTTTTATATATCTCGTTATTTAGTGAACTTAAAACATCCCACAAACGTCCCACGAACAGTAAAACTCATTATATTTTGAATCGAGAACATTAAATTAAATATGAAATATTAATTCTCACAAAACGTAGAATCAATAAAGAAATTGCTATTCATTTTTAGAGATTGTGAATTATCATAAGCTTGGCTACATTTCGTTAAATTTTCAATTTGGCGATACTGTGCCAAATATGTCGCTAAATTTTTACCCAAACATGGCAGACATACAGCAAAGGTAAAAGATTTTCTTATACACTGTAAAACATTCATCAACCTTTGCTCCCTTTTTCAGCTACTTTGTTGATAATTTCGGCAAACTGATAAGAAAAGTCACAATTACAGGCGTTCATGAAATTTCCAGCTTCATTTCTGAAATATTCAGCTAATTATCTGCGAAAGCGTTACTTTTGTATTTTTACTTTCCTTATATACATAATGTATAAGGAAAGTATTGTGACGGGGTCGAAAATTCGAATTCGAGTTTTCGACGGGAGAGCACGTTTCAAGCATCCCTGATCACGAATCAAGCATTTTTTAAGTGATGTCTGTGTGTGTGTCCGTGTGTGTGTGTGTGTGTGTCAGTGAGCCTGTGGAGACGATAACTGACGAACAAATGGACCGATTCGAACGAAATTTGGTACAAAAATCACAACCGGTAAACACTGGAAGCCTATTGTTTTTATACGCAATCGAATGTTCAGAACTATCCTAAATTTTTGAGTGAAATTTTGAAAAAATCGTCAAAAAATCAAAACCGCTAATAAAGTTACGCAAATAGACATTTCTTGTGTAATTTTTGATTAGAAAACGATTAACATAAATTTTAGAACGCTAACATGAACCGTTCTCGAGATATTGCACATTTTTCAAAAAATTATCAAACAGTCATATAAAATAAAAAAAAATATTTCCTATTGAGAAAGATGTTCACTTTTCATATGTAATACCATGCGATAAATTTGTTGACATCATTCTCGTGGAACTAGCTCGTTCCATTCATGAAAAAAGATACTTTGAGTAATACTTTTGTATTTGAACGCCAATAGTCATTTATCTTCTGTAAGAATAACTTTTTTCTCGGTCCACAACGCTTGGCGAGATTTTGGCGACAAATTTGGCGGAATGTCGCCAAATTGGCAACTGTTTAAATTTTGCCAAATTAACAAAAATCTCGCCAAATGGATAAAAATGACGCTAAATCAATGAAAATGACGTCTAATTGAAGAAAATTCAATATCTTGGAAAGAATATAAGTATCTGCTATAAGAATAACATATTTTTTAATTTATTGCATTATATAAGGAAAGTCATGTGTTGCCCACATCAGATTTTTATGTATATTATCATAACTATCAGAAACTTTGCACCCCATTATGGACAGCTGAATCCCCTGAAACTTTCAGTAACATGCTTGCAAATGTTTTATAATGTACAGTGATACCTCGATTCACGAACATAATACGTTCCTTGAACCTGTTCGTGAACCGAAAAGTTCTTGATCCGAATCAATTTTTCCCATTGTAATTAATGTGAATCCAAATAATACGTTTTTTGCCCTAGAAATTTTTTTTTAACATGTTATGGCTTTATGTGTGGAAATAATACAGAAAGGAAATAAATATAACAGTAATATTAGAAGAAAGCTTTTTAATTACCAAAATAAAACTAATTTTACAATACATATACAATTACATATATTTTACAGTACATATACAATTTACCTTTGTGGTTGATAATTGCTGGCACACGGGGAGGGAGGAGGAGGAGAAAGATTACTCCTTCGAAGGAGAGGCAGTTGGTAATTGTATAAGGTAACAATCCAGAGAAATTTGCCTTTTTCTTTGCTGGAGAATTTTACGAAAATGGGCCATTACATTATCATTTAAAATTTCCATTGCTCTGCTGGTAACAGTTTTATCAGGGTGATGTTTCTCAATAAAAGTCTGCACTTCATTCCACTCCACTTACTGCAAATATCCTTTATTTCAGCAGTTGAAGCATCTGGCACCGCTTGCTCTTCTGCTGAGTGCCCCTCCTTCATAGCTTTCACCTGCTCAAGTTGCAATAAGTTCTTCTGGGTTGAGTTCTTGACTATGATCCTCCAGCATATCCACCATATCATCCTCGTTAACTTCCAACTCCAAACTTTTTCCAATGCTTACAATGTCTTGTACCACATCTGCCTCTTCCTCAAAGACTTCAAAATGTCTGTCAGGCACAGAAGCTGGCCAAAGTTTCCTCCATGCTGACTGAAATGTGGGGTAAAAGACAGTGTTCCAGGCTTTATTAATGAGATTTATGTAGTGGAGGATATTAAGGTGATCCTTCCAGAAATCTCGCAGGGTCAAGTCTGTATCATTGGTGACCTGGAAACACGTTGAAAAAAGATCTTTCGTATATATTTTCTTAAAGTTAGAAATTACTTACTGATCCATTGGCTGTATTAGAGGTGTGATGTTAGGAGGCAGAAATTTGATTTAAATAAAGCCGTATGCAGGATCAAGGTCTTCTTCAACATTTGGAGGATGGACAGGAGCATTGTCCATAAGCAGCATGCATTTAAAAGGCAATTTCTTTTCCTTAAGATATGTTTTAACAGAAGGAGCAAAAACATCATTTAACCATTTCCTAAAATATATTCTGGTAACCCAAGGCTTTGAATTTGATCGCCACATTACTGGAAGCTTATTTTTTATCACTTTATTGCGCTTAAAAACACGCGGATTTTCAGAGTGGTATATTAAAAGGGGCTTAATTTTTAAATCGCCACTTGCATTCGCATACAATAATAGTATTAGCCTATCCTTCATTTGTTTGTGGCCAGATAGTCATTTTTCCTTTTGGTTATGTATGTCCTTTTAGGCATTTTTTTTCCAGAATAGCCCCGTTTCATCACAATTAAAAACTTGATTCGGGACGTAACCTTCTAAGTCTATAAACTTACAAAAGTCCTCCACATATTTCTATGCTGCCTTTTGGTCCGAACTAGCTGCCTCTCCATGCCTAACAACATTATGAATTCCAGTCCTTCGACGAAATTTTTCGAACCATCCTCTACTTGCCTTAAATTCCTTGACACGAGTATCACTTGTACTAGGCTGGTTCGCCAATAAATATTGAAAAAGCTCTAACGTCTTCGCACATATCAAAGCCTCGCTCACACTATCTCCCTTAAGCCCCTTTTCATTAATCAAAACTAACAACAATTTCTCTGCTTCTTGTAACACTTGAGGCCTTTGCTTCGTTGACTTAGTCACTCCTTTAGATACATCAGCTTTCTTCAGCGCATCTTTATTCTTTAGAATAGTGCAGATCGTCGATTTCGCCATGTCGTACTCCTTAGCGAGATCCGAAACACGAACACCACTTTCATGTTTAGCTATAATTTCCTTTTTTGTATCAACAGTAATACGTTTAGGATTCTTAACACCACCTTCACTAACACTTTTCACTTTTTGGGGAGCCATAACAAGCGATAAATTTAATTAAATAAAGAAAAAACTAAAATATCAACACTTGTTGTTGGGACTCTACTCGTCACCTCCGAAAGCAGAGGCCGGAGCACTAATTTTTGACGTCTTGGCTTGTAGGCCCACTGCGAGTAGGTCTTCCAGATCGCGATCGAAGCTTTTGCTATTTGTTTCCCTTTTAATTCTCAGTTCGATGTAAAGGAATCATAATTTATCAGTAAAGAAAATAATATTCATGAAATTTGGAAGTATTTTCGATAATGTTCATTAAAATGGGTGATTTAAAATCTTAATATTGCTGTACATTTCCTTAAAATAAAATATTTATAATGACTCATTCACTGTAGGAGCAAAGATGAAAGGATTCCATTCAGTCAGTGTTTTAATAAAAGTTTGAAAAAGAACCCTGTATATTTATTGCTTAATCAGGCATTTTATTTGAATAATTCTTCAGTACATTCAGCTAAAGTATGCGTACTTACAGATAAAGTATGCAGAAACTAAAATGATTACTGAATACTATATCTTTAAATATCATAAGATAATCATTAAAAAGAAACTCAGAATTTAACTTTTAATATGCTTACGTGTTTATTTATTTTTATTTCATTTTATTTTATTCATTTTTTGTTGTTATAAATTGTAAAATGATTTAGAATTAAGATAAAATACTAGTTGAATGTCATTCATTAACCTATGCACTATAAATTGTAGAAGTTCAGGTTTTCTAATATAGCACATCTTATATTCCCTTTTTTACTACCAGACATTAACAAATTGTAAACAATTTTGCTTAATTATAGAGTTTGAAATACCTCAGGGGCTTTGAAAATTTAATAAAGCTGTATAATAAAACTTTTTGGTATTAATATTTCATTTACAATTCCATTGAAGTGAAAATGTAAGAAAGATTAAATTAGCTTTGTATTATTAAAATAACATTAACTATAATATAATGAAATATACAATGGTAACTTGAAATTGTAAGTTAGTTACTTTGCTTTTTTCCAAGTTATTTTAACAATTTTCAATAACATAATAACTCGCTACATAAAAAATAAAATGTGCCCAACCTAAACACAAATGACTTCCTAACCTATTCTTCTAAAATTTCAGCATGCCATAACAAATAATAAAAAATATACGTGCAATATATTAAGATACTATATCTTTTATATGCAATTACTTATCAAACAGTTAAAATATGTTATTTGATGTGTGAAATATTCCATTTTACATTATTTTACTTTCATAACTTTAGTGTAGCATTTTTATTGCTACGATTTCTTACTATTGACAATATCTTAAAAAGAGAATGACATTTTTTTATCTATATAAATAAAATTGAAAATACATGTATCTGTCTGTGTATTTATCTATCTCATCATCACGGTAGAACTGCTGCATCGAATTTCATGAACATTCTGTGGGTAGCTTTGAAATAGCCCTACTTAAAATTTAGTCCATGTTTCGAGTTTCTAGGACCAGGGATTGTCGAGATATGAATAAAAATCCCACAATTAAACCTTCCATAAAAATAGAATTATGCAGATGATATATTTTCCACAAATTTATTAAGAAAATTATATCATGATGCTTAGCAACGCAATTAAATCAAATGTGTTTATTAGGCAGACGATTAATTTTTTAAGATTTAAATAATAAAGAAATCAATATAAAACAAAATTTTATAACCATTTTTATACAATTTTAGCGCTTTTATTTTAGTTTATATTGATCCAATTTCATATATATTTTATAATTTGTTTTCAAACGAGAATGTTTTATTCAGATCTGCTTGAAGATAATTTTGTATAGAAAACACAGAAAGGAGAATTAAATGAAATATTTTAATAGAATGTTTTGAGTAAGAATGTCATTTAGAATACTGCAGGAATTTGCACATATATTAAATCATGGGCAATGTCGGGTATATCTGCTATTAACAGTATACATAAAATTGTATGTTGTACATCTATCTGTCTGTTTATTATCTCAGCACGGTAGAGATCACCTATTTTCATTTCATTAGAATTATTATAAAATTTCAAAAATTGAGACTCTAAATATTAAAACTTCACATCAAATTCTGAATTTTAGGTTTCTTGTATTATATGGTCAGTATGAAGAACGGACATGCTGCTAGTCTATTATAAAATATTACACAACTAACAACATTATTAAAGTAATTTTAAAATATTTGCAGGAGACTGTATAATTTATGTATAATGACACATGTATAATAGCTGTATAATGACACAAGCTAACTTGATAAAATATACATTTTAAACATTGAATGATTTTAAATACTTTACAATTACTTAGCAAAGCTTAATTTTACAAGTACCTGGGCAGTTCTTAATTAATATGACAACAATAAAATTTTAAAACAAACTAAGAAAACTCTAAAAGGTTTGTTGACGTTATAATTAGCAACAAAACAATTTAGAATCCAGTTAGCGTTAATTGAATAGCAATAATTTGATTGCCATATATTTAAAATTCTATATAATTTTAAATGACATGATAATAAGCAAAAAATGGTAAGCACTTACTTCTAAACAGCATTTTTCGTTTTTCACATTACAGAAATAAGGTAATTAGTAATCCAATGTTATAAGGTATGTAGTCGAAGGTATGCTGGTCAAAATGTTTATTAAATGATGAACTAACAGACATTCAAAAATACGATAAAAAGACCGTTATGCATCCACACGCGCGAGCCCACGTACTGCACTGCACATACGATACTTCTTTGTGTGGGCTACTCTACTAGGGGAGAACTTTCCAGAAAAGTTGAGACGGAGGAATTCGAATTCGAAGGCCAGAATTGGGCCTACAGCTAATACGTCACGAGGTACAGTGGGGAAAGTAGTTCGGCCTTTTCTACCGGGGGTGACGCTCTACTGCACCCGCACGCGAGCTGGGTTGCTGTTGGGGGCGTGGCTGTGCGCAGGGTTTTGTGCGCCGTGAGTCGAGTCAAGTGTGCTCCATGCGCTGCGTGCGTGCGTGTTCGTGAGCTGAGGCATCGTTCGTGAAGCGAAGCAAAATTTGTTCGCAAATGGTGTTCGTAGACCGATTTGTTCGTAAACCGAGACGTTCGTTGATCCGAGGTATCACTGTATAGTATTGCCATAACTTCTGTATGAACACAGATTACACCCAAAGTCAAATATCCTAAAAAAATTCAATCAAAGGCTTCGAAAACTCAATATATCGCTGAAAAATTGCTTCTCCTTGATCCCATTTGGAGAACCCTTATTTGCTATGCAAAGTTTATCCCGAAGGCAAACTTAATAAAGTTCGTTTTTTAGTATGTTGCGTACGATTGAAATCATTCAACTGCTGCAAAGAATAATCAACATAAAAAGAATAACAAAAATTATGTGAGAAGAATAAAATGTTTTTTTTTTCAGCCTTGAATTCTCTTAAGAGTCAATCTGGCGCTTATTGAACTGTGAGAAATAATAACAAGAAAGATCAATCATGCTTAAAGCATTGAATATGAAACACTTTCCAACTTCAATGCAATTTTATTTAAAAAAGTCGAAAATGCAATGCATTCCTTGGTAATATTTTAAAACTTATCACAATACTATATTGATTTATTATATTTGAAAACTTAAACCTCCATTGAAAAAAATGAACTTCATTCAAATGACGGCATTAAAATATAAATTGCCTGGTTTAAATATCTCTAAAATGCAATACATTCCACGGTAATATTTTTAAAACTATCATAATACTACGATAATTTATTATATTTGAAAACTTCATCGAAAACAACTGAAATAAATTCAAATGACGTCATAGAAAAAATAACACGCCTGGATCTCTCTATAAAAGCAGAATTTCATTCATCACAATACTATAATAATTTATTTTATTTAAAAATTAAGACCATGGAGCTACAATTCATAAACTCTATGCTTAAAACTTCATCGAAAAAAATCGTCCTTCTGTTTATAAAATCAATTAATATTTCATTCATATCAGCCATGCAGACTCCATGGACTGAATTATTTTGTGTTAAAGAAATACAGTAATTCTAATACAACTCATTCTCCATATTTTGCTGTTTACATTTTACATAGGTGAAAAATAGGCTTAGTTGTAGAAATAATCAAATTTGAATGAGAATTTAAACTCAAATATATTGTCATTGTGTTGTTTTAGTATGTAGATGCACAGAATTTAAGCAAAAATAAAGTAGTTTTAGGACGGATACAACACTCAATATGAATTAAAAAGAACTTTAAAAAATCACGATTTTAAAACAAGATGGATGCCATATATCATTTTGAAGTGGGTCATGTGATCGTTTAATATCATGGTCACGTGATCGTTTCATATAAGATATGTAATTATTATTTTAATTTTTATTTAAAAAACTACTGAATATATTTCGCTGAATTTTTTTATATATTTTATGGAACAATTTGACTATTACCTAAAATTTTCGAAGCAATTTGTGAATTTTAAATCCGCTTAAAAAATGTTTGAAAAATTAGGTCCCATAGGGCTCAATGTATTTCATTTTTTCAACGCGGGTTCAATCCAAAACTAATTGGGTGATATTATTCATTTATATTCACATAGGTTCTACAGACCGTCTGAACAACATACTAAAATTTCATTTTGATTAAGTCATTTTTACGGCAGTTATCGTGCTAACGGACAGACAGACAGACAGACAGAATGAACAAAGTCATAAACACTTTTCAACTTTGTTGTAAAGTGTTAACAAGAAAGATCAATAAAGCAGAAAGCAATGATTTATAAAGCACTACCTAAATGCAATGCAATTTTATTTAAACATCTCTAGAATGTGATATATTCAACACTGATATTTTTTAAATTATCACAGTATTACAGTATTTTATTATATTTTGAAACCTAAAGTTTCATCGAAAAAGACAATGGTAGTTACGCAAAGTGAACTTCAAATGACGTCTTCGAAATATAAATCGTCTGCTTGTCTAAGTAAAATCAATAAATATTTCATTCATATCACTTATATTCCAAACTCTAGAGCTAAATAATTTTAAGAGAAACAAATTCAGCAATTCTTATACAACTCACCTTACAATCGCTTGATTTGTTTACATTCCGCATAAGTTAAAATTAGGCTTCGTTGTAGAAATAATCAAAGTTTAATGATCATTTAAAATCACTACAAAAACACTAAAAATTAAGTCCCATGGGGTTTATAACGTATTTCATTTTTCAACCTGGGTAAAATCCGAAACAAATTGGGTGATGATATTTATTTTCATTCCCATATGTCTCACAGACTGTCTCAAAACATACTAAAATTTCATTTAAAGATAAAGTCATTTCTACGGCAGTTATCGTGCGAACGGACAGACAAACAGACAGAATGATCAAAATCATAAACATTTTTAAACTATGTTGGAAAGTGTTAAAAAGCATATTTTTCGGGACACATTTAAGTTCTTCAAGGCAGTTAGAAGATTGCTTTCAGTAAAGCAATATGACAATATCATCACCTAACAAAACAATATTGTTCTTGTTGTTGAGACCCAGACCGTCCGACCTACCAGAAAGGTGTAAGGTGACTGTTTGGACGGCTGGAAAGAGCCACCCAATTTAGACCGGAACCCAGTGGGGGAGGCATCCACTGGGACCGTACCCACCTTCCCCTACCACCAACCTCTCAGAAAGACTTACGGACCCACATGTTTAACGTTATCGTACTCCGCGTGAACACGGCGACAGTTTTGGCAGCGAAGGGAATCGAAATCGGGCCTATCGAGTGCAATTCCTGCGCGCTAACCACTGGGCTACCGCGCCCTAAACAAAACAATGTTGTTGTTGAGACCCAGACTATACGACCTATCAGAAAGGTGTAAGGTAACTGTAAAAATAAAACAATGTGACGGTGTTATCACCTTTTACTAGATTTTAGTTTTTTTATAGAATTTCACGGTTTCCTATAAAAATTTCGAATTCGATAATTTGGTGTAACATCACATTTTAAAACCTAAAGCATTTTATACCCTTTCGGAACTATGTACGAGGTGTGGATACGATTACTTGAGAACTAATACAGGTACAAATCTGAAATTTATATGATGAAAAGATGTCTGCTGGATATATATATATATATATATATATATATATATATATATATATATATATATATACAGGGTGTTCCAAAAACATTGATCTCTGCTTTTATTCCTTAAATATTGATCTTAGACATATATAATAAATTACAAAATTTGCGTAAAAAAAGGTACAGAATTTTATGAAATCGGTTAAAATTGTCAAGGGAATTAAATTTTAAGAAATACAAAATTTAAATTTTTATACGGCCCCCGTACAAAAACATTTCTAATGAGTAAAATGCGCCCCATACACTAATTAAGGTGATGTACAAAATTTCAGCATTTTGTCATAAAAAGTTCCAGAGATATGAAAAGACAAAAATGCTGACTTAAACCAGTTGTCGATGCATCGACATGGGCTCTCGGAGGAAAGAAAAATCATGTTGGCAGATCTCGTTTCAACGGCACACACAAATTACGAAAGAAAACAGTGATTACATAAATAGATAATAATTTTGCTATTTATTGGTACAAAAGTATCTACACTGTGTAGAAATAATAACTTTACACAAAAATTACAAAGCTTGTTCAAAATGTTTTCCATCCATGCCAAAGATCCATTAAAGATAAGAGGCAGATATTATTTGCTTATGATGCATTTCTGCGTTGCGTCATTTGCACTCTTGCTGTGAACATTTACATTTTAATTTGTGATTAATCCCTCACCAACTTTGTTTAAACATATCTCTGGGACTTTTTACGATAAAATGCTGAAATTTAATACGTCACCTTATTACTGTATGGGGCACATTTTACTCATTGGAAATGTTTAGTACTGGGGCCATATAAAAATTTAAATTTTGTATGTCTTCAAATTTCATCCCCTTGAAAATTTTAATCGCTTTCATAAAGTTCTGTACTTTTTTACGCAACTTTGTAATTTATTATATATGACTAAGATCAATATTTAAGGAATAAAAGCCGAGGTCAAGGTTTTTGGGACACCCTGTATATATTTTTCTTTTCAAATTTCAACAAACACTAAAAATAATAAAAAAAAAATAAACTATTTGCATATAATTTCAATTTTTCAACATTTATTTAACGTGTAAATTTTTGTTATAACACTTAAATCAATTTATTACGAATGTTTATTTGTTTTTATCTCGTTGTTTTTTTAAAAGATTAAAAATATATAATTTGATTTATGTAATTTTGTATATAGTTGATGTATGTATATTTTGCCTGGCGGGTATGCCCTATATTTAGGCCCTTGTTCGCACATTATTTTACTTCGCCACTGATGAAGGGCATGACAATGTCCGAAAGCGCTTTGGCTATGTGATAGAGTACGTCATTATAAGACGATTTTAATAAATGGCTGTTTAAGCCCTTATTTGGTTGTCTTTGATTTTAGAGTTTATTACGAAACATATGAAAAGGCATTAAGTCTGCAGGAAAACACATCAGATATTAAAAAAAAAAAATCATCCGGTGCTTGAAATTTAAATGCCCTATTTGGCTTCCCTCGTTTTCCGTATGAAAGCTAAAAATCAAAATTTAATTTATGTTTCAGAAAAACTCATCTCAAAATCATCCTAACATCATTTTAGAAAGCTATAGCCAATGAACACATTTATTTCAATCGTCGGCTTGAGTTTCCGTAACGTAACGACACCACATCTGAAGTCAAATTCCTTCGAACACCTGAAAAAAAAGCAACATAAAACTGATAAATTGCCTTCCCTTAATCCCATTTGAAGTGCCCCTATTCCGCAATTTGTCATACAAAGTTTATCCTGAGGGCTAAAGGGGAACATCCACGGAGATCGTTCCATAGAATGTTTTGCATAAAATAATGTACTCGACTGTAGCGCAAAAGAAATAGAAGAAAAATAGAATTCTACCATTAACATAAAATGCTTCGTTTGACTTAAGACTCTTGAAAAGTACGTTTCGGTATATTTTACAATTTAAAATATCGGGCGTGTGTCTCCACTCGACTCTCTCATACATGCATATTCCTTATTGTTGAAGTCTACTTCTACCATAATCAGCATCAGAATACAAAAATACTTTTATTAAACTTTTCTTATACATTTTTTTAAATATTTATTTAATTTATATAAAATATTTCGTATTTATTTCAAACATTCGTTCTTGAGTTATCAAGTCCCCACCTCACAGACATGCACATATACATACAAAGACGTTCGGAAGACATCTTCCTAAAAGATATCAAGAAAGTTCCGAGACATCTTTCTAAAAATATTCTAAAATATGTTCATGTCAGTAGTTAGTTGACTTGCCATTTTTTATCATTAGTTAAAAAACATGATTAGGCATTGCAGTTATAAAGTTCTGCAGAGCCATAGCGTCAATATTGTACCAGCTTTCCTGGATTTACAATTTTATTTCCACAACTCTGAAAATTGCTTATGACTGGCATATACATTACAAACTACAATACCCAACATGCTATCCAAAGGATTTAAATCTGCACGTTCAAATGACCACGAGAAGAGCTGTGCATTTTTCAATTTCAATCAAGCAGCTGCGAATTGTGCTTTGCAAATGGGCGAGTTACCTTGTTGAAAAAATCCAGTCTGCATACATCTTCAGCGATACTCAAATGATTATCTTCGAATAATTTCTGAACGACATTTTCGCACATTGCTAAAACAAAGAGATTTGATTGCTCAATGAAGCCAAAGCACACCAATACCATCACAGACCGTCTGCCACTTTGCTGTATTACATCTGTCAATTTTCGTAATGTAGGTTATGCCAATAATATTTCAACCTATTAGACCCAACTCTTTGTCCTTGCATAATATTTATACACTACGTGACAGTGAAAATGAGACACCAAGAAGGAGTAGGCAGAAAGCGATGAAAATCGGCAAACAGAGAGAGACAGCAACGAACAATAAGTGATGTTTATTGCAACATGATACAACTATATACTGAGGAATTACACCGTCCAATCAGTAGGTTGTGGGACCAGCGCGGGCGGCGATACAGGCATAGGCGATACAGGCAACACGTCTAGGTACAGAATCAATGGGCGTTCAATTGGTATCCTGAGGGATGACTGCCCATTCCCTGTCAACCATCTGCCAGAATTCGTTATCTAAACACGGCGGTGGCAGTACACGCAAGCGACGTCCAATCATGTCCCAGACGTGTTCGATTGGTGAGAGATCAGGGGAGAATGGTGGCCAGGGGAGCACCTGGGTACCTTGAGGGCATGTTGGCTGATGCGTACCGTGTGTAGTCGGGCGTTATTCTGCTGGTAAATGGAAATTGGGCGCCCTCTGAAGGAAGGGTAGTTGTTGTTGTTGAGACCCAGACCGTCCGACCTATCAGAAAGGTGCAAGGTAACTGTTTGGACGGCCTGGAATAGCCACCCAATTTAGACCAAAACCCAGTGGAGGAGGCCTCCACAGGGACCTTACCTTCCTTCCTCTACCACCAACCTCTCGGAAGGACTTACGGACCTACATGTTTAACGTGATCGCACTCCGCGTGAACACGGCGGCTGTTTAGAAGTGGCGGGAATCGAACCCGGGACTACCGAATACAACTCCCGCGCGCTAACCATTAGGCTACCGTGCCCAAAGGAAGGGTAGCGTCACCAGCCGCAGCACGTCATCCACATATCGTTGGGCCGTCATAGTGCCCTCAATACGGACCAGAGATGACCTGCTATCGTAAGCGATGACGCACAAACCATGATGCCGCGTTGTTGCGCGGTATGGCGTTCCACAGATGCGGCCGGATTTGACCTGACACCACTTTGGTGCTAGACTCGTACACCGCGACTGTCATTGCTAACAGAAGCGTGACTCGTCTGAGACCATGACCCTGTGCTATTCCGCCGTCCACGTGGCTCTATCCCGATAACATTGAAACGGAGGCGTCTATGCTGTTGGGTCAATGGCAATCTTCTTACCAGGCACCATGAGTGCAAATCGCCGGAGACCAATCGACGAATAATGGTCCTGGTCGATATGGGAGTATCAAGGGTGTCCTGCACATGCTGAAAAGGGGCTACGGAAGTGGTCTGCGGGGACGCCCACGCTTGCCAGAAGATGAGTCGTCCACGCATGCTGACATTGCTCTGGATGTACCGACACCCCTCAAACGTGCCACATTGCCTTGTTCTAACCATCTTCACCACAGTCGGTGCACCGTGGACGCGTGTAGGTGGCTGTCCGCTGAGATTTGACGTATAGCTCAATCTGCCCTTGTGAGTCCGATCACCATACCACTCGTGAACTCGTCTGTCTGCTAGAACTGCCTGGATTGACGGCGGCCTAGCATTCACTGCTACTACACGTTCCTCTGAGACAAAAAAAATTGCAAAATTATTTCCCTGGCAGACAGACCGGCGCGACTATTGCCGATTCCGCAAATCTCTTCCCTTATATCTCACTCAACGAGACAGCTGCGCATTTTGCATCATTTACATAACTCGGTGAGCTGCGTCTACCCTGCAATTTGTATATTTTTCTGCCCACTCCTTCTTGGTATCTCATTTTATATTGAAGTATCTATTGAAGTATATACTCTCAGTGTATATTGAACCTTTACATTAACGCAATCGATCCTCTTCTTCTTACATAATAAAGAAATATGTCTGGGTGTCTGGTCTGTAACGAAAAATCAAAGCTTATTACGGCCGTTAAATTTGATATAGAGGTACTTCAGAACCCAGCAAGGTGCACTTCAGCGATATTTTTTTAATTCAAATTGGCTTTTTAGTTATTTTATGGTTTAACCCGACTCTTGCCGATATTGACATACATCGGTTATTTAGCGACCGAAAATATACTCGTCAGAAGCGTAATTGCAACACCATGGAGGAATGGACATAACCATATGCATATCATAGTACCTGTAAAAGATAGAACCATACGCAAATAATTAAGTTTTCATACATATCGCATCACGTGACATCGAATTTCGGGTGATAAAGACCAGCAGACAGCTTGTCTCATAAGTGCTACCAGCGACGATTTGCAGCAGCCGAACTTTCGAAAAAGTGAAGAAGCTATGCCTCGAAGACGTCAACAAGCTGTATACCAGCAGTTAACAGCTGGGGAACAAGATCGTATCCTGGAGCTGCGTAACGTGGGTTTGTCGATGCGTGCAATTGCCAAGCGTGTTGGACACGATATGAGTACCATCCGGCGATGTGTGACACGATGGACGCAGGAACATCATAGAACACGCCGAAGAGGGAGTGGATCGAACAGGCACACGACAGAGCGTCCAGACCGGCAGATTCGCCAAACGGCTCATCGAGACCCGTTCGCAACTGCAAGTGACATCCGAAACAGCCTGCCACTATCAACTATTGCACCTGTGTGCACCCAAACCATTCCCAACAGATTGTATGAAGTACAGCTGCGCGCACGGCGATCAGCCATTGGGGTGTCATTAAGCGCTCGACATAATGATGCCCGTCTGGCGTGGTGTCATCGTCATCGCAACTGGACCAATAAATGGCATCGAGTATTGTTTACTGATGAGTCTTGCTTCTGCTTGTGGAAGAATTACAGCCAAGGACGGGTATGGCGGCTTCCCGAGGAACTCCTCTGTCATAAGGTAAAATTGTCCTTATCAAAAATTACCAGTATAGGACTTACCTATGATGCCGCCACTAAGGATGGAGCATGTAAGCTCCCGGTTCTCAAGCTCGGAATACGAACACACAAAACATAAAAAAATACACATGCTTAATTGCTCAATTTATTTTAATATTTTACTTAATAGATATCTATTGTATCTGGAGTAACTATGCTATAATTAAATCAATTATTAAAAGACACATAATACTGACAATATTACATTAATATATATATATTTACACACATAATAACTTTGACTTAATTTTCTAAAAAACAGTTTCCTTTAAACAATCGATAAATAATAGTTCTTATAGTTCAATATTTACGAACTCGTTCATATGGTCCACTCATACGAACTGGTAGTCAATTATTTTAATAATCGTTAAAGGTGTGCCTTCCGTGCTAATAGTGACAATTGAAAGTTGGTTACCTTTTCTCTTTGTGTTACGTGCATATTCGTGCTATTTCAATGATGTAGGAAAACCGTTACACATCTAACTGCACTCGCTACCATTTTATTGCTCACATTCTATAGACACTTTTCACAAACCCAAGAAAACATGATGCTGACTCGTTCGAAAGTTTTAAGTCGACTGGAGTTTTTTTGAATACGGCATTGGGGCGCTTTTTCTTTCCCCCATTCATTCCCTACCACATCTACCATTCGCTGTTGCTGCAGACGGGGATGACCACTGTTTATATATGCATTTGTTGTGATTGGCTCCCTCTGCAGCATTTAGATAGTTCATTATTTAGGTTGGCATTTGTAATTGGGGTGGAAACATGTAATACAAATATTGTGTTACATCCTCTTTCCAGCCCATACCACCGAGCGTCACACCTGCCTCACACCTGGCATTATGGTTTGGGGCGGTAACATATTCGATCAGCGGATAGCTCTGGTGCATATTGCAGGTAATCTGACATCGGACCGGTACGTCACACAAGTCGCGATGCCTATGCTTCGGCCACTGGTGCAGGCCGTCCCAGGCACGGTGTTCCAACAAGACATTCTGTACTGAATATACAGATTTCTTCTGCATATCTTTGTTTGTTCTTTTAAGCATTTGCATATGACTCTCGCTTCTACCGGTACTGGGATTTGCATATGACTATGTGCATTCCTTCATGGTGCTACAATTTCACTTTTAACGAGTGTATATCACAGAGTTTCTATCTTGACGCCATCGAAAAGACCGAAGAACGTTATTTCTAACGACGTTCTAACGATGATGTTTTAACGACGTTCTAACGATGATGTTTTAACGACGTTCTAACGATTATTCTAACAATGTTCTAACGTTCTTTTTAACGATATTTGAACCGCATCTGTAGGATAATTCTTTCACTTTTTTTAAATTACATCAAAATTTGCATTTTTTAGGTTATGTGACACTTTTTTCGCCACATCCAAAAAACTAAGATTAACGTAATTCTATACTTTGGCAAAGAGTTGGGTGTATATCTTTACATTCTAACAAACAATTTTTTTTTATTTCATAAGTAATTTTTTTTTTCTCTCATTCTTTAAGTAAGCGATCGAGCCTGTAAAATTTTTGACGTTCTACAATGAAGTTCCGCACATTTTTTGACCTGCGGACTGCACATGCCCATCAGACACTTATATTTAACCTTTCGCTTAAGGGTGGAATAGCATCAATCCCAAACAAAGAACCTCCCCAAAAGACAGGTATTGGAAGCCAATGTCTGCAAAGGGGGATAGAACTGTTTGGGATAGGGTATGTCAAATACCTATCTTTTTGGGAGGTTCTTTGTTTGGGATGGACTCTGTCCCACCCGTAAGTAAAAGGTTAAGCTACGCCTACAGAAAGGGGAATCCTTTCAAAGGATATTTCATTTTATTTATGTTTTCCAGCTTTCAACTTTTGTAGAGCGGTGCTATTTGCGCTGAAACAAAGTATTTCGCATTTTATGGTGATTTGAATTGAAACTGATTTGGCAATTTTGAAACTGGATGGTATTATTTAAATAGCAAACGCTTATATGGGGCAACGGCGGGTAATTCGTTCTAGTCTTAGATATTTCATTTAAGTTCCTACCTTTACTTGCTAATCTCCACACTAGCATTATCTCTTCTGACGATAGTTCTTTTCATTGGGTTCTTTTCCATGAGTCATAAATGCTACTAGCCGTTTAAGAAATCTCCTTAAGCATATGTTTGATTTCCGGCAATTTGCATAATTGACGGCTCTTTATTTTTATCCTTATGTAGTTTCCTAAATATTTTTACAATTATTTGAGAGAAGCAAAGAAAAATCCATGAATATTTTGAAAGAATTGCTTTTGTATTCCTCGTAGTCGTTAATAAACACTGTTTTAGACTTCTTATTTGCACAGATTCATTTATATCGCTTTATACTATGACGTTTGTGGTAAAACATCCGTTTCTAAAGCCTATGTATTCTTCGGGGACAGATTGTAGATTAAGAAATTGAGAAACATGAAATAAACTGGTTAATCTGTCGAGTGTTTTGCAGCTCCAAGTGTGGTCGATTTAATAATCAAGAAGACATTTATAATCCCAACACTTAATTTTCATTATACTTAACCCACAAGTTTGGATATATTTCCAGGCAAATATTTTATTTAAAATTTGAGGATGACGACTTTCAAAACACCCCGAATTCTTCCACCCGTTGTGTCTAAAGACGCTATACATAACTTCTCGCGTCAGCAGTGTGACACAGCGTCGACACTACAGTACGTCGGGTCTCATCTATTTTAAGCCACCCTGCGACACTGGGGAAATAAAGAGCGGTGACATAATGGTATTACCTTACACCCGATAAGTAAGACCTGCATGTGGTTCGGGTTTCTTGATGCTATGAAGAACGTATTCTCGATTTTCACCATGCAACACAATTTCTAGGTAGATGCTATTTTAGTTTTCATTTCCGTAAGAAGCGAGGATGCTGTAAATTTATTTTTAAATGTGTCATTTTAAATCATAGTGAAGAATTTGTAAAAATAAATCTCAGTCAGATCTCAAATTTGACTGATATTCACATCATATTTAGAATTTCAGAAACATTTAGATTGTGGTTTTCAAATTTCTTGCAAAATCAAATTGGTGAGATCCTGATGACATTGAATTCAAACCTTGATGACCTTGAATCTATGAAATAAATGACATTAAATTGGTAAATTAAGTTGGTCAAATCTTGATGACGTTGAATTCATGAAATAAATGACGTTGATTTGCTGACATACTGATGACATTGAATTGATCAGATCCCGATGGCATCGCATTGATGACATCTCGATAGCATCGAATTTATGAAATAATGATCACATTGAATTGATGGAATTCTGATTTCTTCATTAAATGCTGAATGACATTAAATTTAAGAAATTCTGATGGCATTTAATTGATGAAATCCCTATGACATGGTATTGAGAAAATCCTGATGACATTGAATAATGAGATTTTGATGACAATGTATTCATAGAATTCCGATGACATTTAATTGATAACATCCTGATGAAATGAACTCTAAAATTTCACATTTTGCTACCCTTAATTTACTTAGCATTCGAATTTACATATTTCATGCCCATTTTGAAAACATTCATATTTTTCAATCATGATGCTGAGACATTCAAAGTATTTTCCCATTCCGTTAAAGTACAAGGACGCTATATGTAATTTTTACAGGCAATATTAACTCAGCGTTAACACTTCAGTACTCTCACCCATTTTAAAACATTTTTTGGGCCAATTCAATACTATTTTAATTTGGTTGTATTTTCTTGCCAACTGTCACACAGTCAGCGCATTCCGCGACGAGGGTTTTATAAAGCTGAAAACCTAATAGGTCAGCTCCTCGCCTGAGGTCATAAAAAGTTAAAGATTAAATAACGAGATGTAACGAGAGTATGACCAATGACACCTAAATATGATACAAAAATAAGAGGACACTTCAAGCCCCACTTTAAAAGAACAACGTTTTATCATACACCAACTTTTGTCGTCATTATGGCATAGGACATCAACTTTGTCATCTTTATGTCAAACGACAGCAACTTTTTTTATTGCACGCGCCACGAACACTTTCCTTGCGTTATATTACAGAGCTAATATTTACAATTACAGAATTTACAGAAGTTATTTTTTTATTTTAAATTTACAAAAGTTACAGAATCTTTATAATTGGTCATTTTAATCTGCATTCGTCCTCGTAGGGAAATTTTTAGTTATATATACTCAAGCGTAAAACTACTAAAAGCAATCTTAGATTCTACGCTATTTAAGTACGTTCAAGGTCAATTATCACTTCACGACTTTTCCAAATATTTTAAGGGCAAATAGTAGATTGCGTTTTTAAGAGTGTACAAATGCATCTGATACCTACAATTGGGCAAATTAAATTCATTGACTTATGTTTGTATGTTTTTATTGACATTGTAGAAATTTTGAATAGATTTTGATATGCTTGTTCATAAATTATATTATTAACTTATTTTAATACGTATGTAGAATTTTTTATTCATATGATATTGTTACGAATACGTAACATGCATCATGACACGTTGCTTCTCCTAAAAGAGAAAACACATTTCCAGGAAAATACATTGTTACGCGAAAGTCTGGGTCGCTTGAGTTTAGCGGCATATTTAGTGACTTTGGCGCAAAATTTGATAAAGAATCGTTAACTTTGCGAGTTTCGGAAATTACTAAAATTTTCTTGATATCTTAATAATTTTCGAAATTACGCCATCGTTCTATGGAGAGTATTTAAGAAAGTCATCGTTTAGTTGGACAGAGTTAACGTAATACTCGTCAAATTGGATTGTGAGTACGTCAGTGTTTTGAAGACAGAATCAGCTGTTTTGCTTAATTGCTGTTTAATTATACCTGACAGTTACTTTGTAATCTGGTAAGATAGAATATTAGCTGTCAGATGCTCCTGTTCACGTCTGTTAATGTTTTTAAATAAATTCCAAAATTTCGGACTCATTTTTGTATCCTGAGAGTGCACCGCAATGGCTTCAGAGGATACGTGGTAACAATGTACACTGTTAATTGTTCACCTCTTATACGTTTCCAAAAGTTAAGCACGGAATGCAAATTCTCAAATAGCGAACTCATCCATAGATTTTATTGAGTGAAACTTATTGTTGTAATAGATAGGGATATGAAGATACCAAATTATATGTCCAATAGTGATTTGCTCCTCGAACAATATGAAAATTTTAATTTTTCCATTTTGTTCGAGGCGTGAGGTGGAAAAGAATCGTTTTAATGCTCCAAATAAGAGTTTTAATGCTCCAAAAGAGTTTTAATGCTCCAGAAAAGTTTTCGAAGAGAGTTAAGATTATTTTGGATTATAATAGCTTTATTAAGACACAAAAAAAAATGCGTTTGAAATATTATCAACACTGACGTGCTGTTGGAGGCTTAAAGCAGGACACTTCAGTTAGGAAGTCGTCAAATTCTTTTCTGTGATCCCTTCTGTCATATCTTGTTTATAGCAATAATTTCAAACAGGAGTAAAAGTTATACGCAGACCCATTCTAGTTCGTCCTACGGCTACAGCATCCTAAGATGACCAGTACATCGCATTACTGTCCAAACGTAATCGTCGAGCGAACTCACCAAATCTCCGATCAATGTCTACCACAATAATAGTAATGTCGATTCTGCCAGTACTTTGAAGCGAAGGCTACAATTCAAATGACTCTATGGCCAGGTACCACAAATTTGTATCCTTCTGAACTCTAAGGCCAGAAAAGCATGACTAAAGTGGTGCCGTCACTAAGCGACTTGGACAAAAGGGCAATGGCTCTTCACGAATGACTCACAATTCGTCCTAGATTCAGACAATAAATATATAAAGATCTGAAAAGAATAAGAAACACGCAGACAGCCCAATAACATCCCTGAAAATCACTCCTTTAGTCGTGGCAATGTTATAGTATTGGCTGGATTTCTTTTGGGGGAAGATATCGGACTGACCTGCACGCGTTCACAGAGAGTACTGTAATGGCGGAAAGGTATAAAGTTCCTGAACCCTTCTTGAGACTTTGCGCTATAGTAGTGGTCCAGATTTTTTTTTCGATGGACTTTAACTATCGTTCACACAGAGCAAGACTAGTGGACGAGTACCTTGGGAGCGGTAGGTATTGCTCGCATGCAGTGGCCAACGTATTCCTGGACCTCAATCCCATCGAAAATCTTTGGGATGTTCTTAGGAGAGCTGTTTTTGCCCGTCAACCCTCTCCAACTGCTCTCCCAGACCTGAAAATTGCCCTTCTACAGGGATGACATTTATTGTTCTCTGCTGCGCTCTATCGCTTGGTTAAAGGAATGAAACGTCGATGTGAAGCTTATATTACAGTCAGGGTAGGTCACATTCCCTATTAAGGCTTGTTTGTATAGCATACAGAACGTTTTCCAAGTACCTTGAGAGCGGTAGGTATTGCTCGTATGCAGTGGCCAGCGTATTCCTGGACCTCAATCCCATCGAAAATCTTTGCGATGTTCTTGGGAGAGCTGTTTTTGCCCGTCAACCCTCTCCAACTGCTCTCCCAGACCTGAAAATTGCCCTTCTACAGGGATGACATTTATTGTTCTCTGCTGCGCTCTATCGCTTGGTTAAAGGAATGAAACGTCGATGTGACGCTTATATTACAGTCAGGGTAGGTCACATTCCCTATTAAGGCTTGTTTGTATAGCATACAGAACGTTTTCCGAATGTACTAAGTGTGAAATAAGCACTTAAAGGGTAAAAAATAAACCTAAATATGTTTTCTGTCATTTTATTAACATACTCCGGACTATGTTACTCAATTGACTATCTTCTTGTGAAATTTTGAGTCAATTGAAATAGAACTTTTCGAGTAATCTCGGATTTACTGCAGAGTGCTTAATTTTTTGAAGACGGTGTACATAAAGTATTGTTTCCTGAAAACTTTCAAAATTTAAGATAACACGTTTTACGACCTGTCGAACACATCTTAAATAATTATGAAAAAACGTCATGTACGGGGAGGGATCTGGATGTGTGTGTGTGTGTGTGTGTGTGTGTGTGTGTGCATGTGTGTGTGCATGTGTGTTTGCGTGTTTTTCAACGCATGTAGCCTAAGTAGTTCATTTTTCTTTCTTCTAGGTGTTTTCCTTCTATATTTTCTATTTTTGGTTTGTAATTTATTTACTTTCTGTATCACGTTATTTATTAAAAGACATGTTATTCATTAACATCTTCTTTGGTGCTGATGCTCCATCTCGCTATCCTGAAGAAGAGGGATAGTTTTGCCTCCGAAACCGATTGATAAAATGCTGTGCCGAATTACTGTGCTGTTATTAACGAACTATTTTATTGCAGATTAGTTTCAGCAACAGTTTAAGCGAATTTTTATGCGGATGCTGAGATGTTCACATTGTTTATAATTTGTTGGTAGAAGCGAATGCATTAGAATCGACCACCAAATTTAGATATACAGTGATTTCACATTTAGGTACCATGAGGTGATTATAAAAGTAGATTTTCAAAAGTCGCCAAATCGGCAATATTCTGCCAAATTAATCTTCAAATGGAACAGATAGACAATCAGTCAAAAAAGGGCTTATTACTTTCCTTATATACATAATTTATAAGGAAAGTATTGTGACGGGGTCGAAAATTCGAATACGAGTTTTCGACGGGAGAGCACGTTTCAAGCATCCCTGATCACGAATCAAACATTTTTGAAGTGATATCTGTCTGTGTGTGTGTGTGTCAGTGAGTCTGTGGAGACGATAACTGACGAACGAATGGACCGATTCGAACCAAATTTGGTACAAAAATCACAATCCGTAAACACTGGAAGCCTATTGTTTTTATACGCAATCGAATGTTCAAAAACCCCTTAAATTTTCGAATGAAATTTTGAAAAAATCGTCAAAAAATCAGAACCGCTAATAAAGTTACGCAAATAGACATTTCTAATGTAATTTTTCATTAGAGAACGATTGACAGAAATTTCAGAACGCTAACATGAACCGTTCTCGAGAAATTGCACATTTTTCAAAAAAATTATCAAAAAGTCATATAAAATAAAAAAAATATTTCCTATTGAGAAACATGTTCACTTTTCATATGTAATACCATGCGATCAATTGGGTGACATCATTCTCGTGGATCTAGATCGTTCCGTTCATGAAAAAGATACTTTGAGTAATCCTTTTGTATTTGAACGCCAATAGTCATTTATCTGATGTAAGAATAGCTTATTTCTTCGTCCATAACGCTTGGCGAGATTTTGGCGACGAATTTGGCGGAATATCGCCAACTTGGCGACTTTTTGAAATGTTGCCAAATTAACGAAAATCTCGCCAAATGGATAAAAAATGACGCTAAATCAATGAAAAGGACGACCAATTGTCGAAAATTCAATATCTTGGAAAGAATATTATTATCTACTATAAGAAAAACCTATTTTTTTTTACTGTAAAAATAGTAAATTCATTACATTATATAAGGAAAGTCATGTGTTGCCCACATCAGATTTTTTTATGTGGTATTAAAAAGTCACCGAGGAAGAAATATTTACTGTAGAGATAAATTAAAACAAACATTCAACTTTACATATTTTATCCACAATTTTGAAACTATTTTCAAACACATCATTTATTCAAAACATGATGTCAAGACCTTGCACACGAAATCTCTCCCCCCCCCCTTCCCTTTGTGTCTGAAGACGCTATACATAACTTCTCTCGACAGTACTGACACAGCGTTGACACTCCAGTATGCTCTGTTTCTCATCTATTTTAAGCCGCTCTGACAACAGCAAAATAGAGAGCGATGACGGCGGCGTTACCTCATGCACGATAACCAAGACATCGCCACTCTCTGGAGTATGAGCAAAATGAAACCCGTATTTTTCCACCAAAATATCTAGATGGATGCGAATTTAATTCTCAGCATCCAGAATATGAAAGCAGCTGGTTTAAACTCATTTATACAGAATGATAAAACAAAATCGCACATATCAGATTTTAAAATCATACTATACTCTATACCAGTGTTTCTCAATTGCCGGGCCACGGACCGGTACCGTCACATCCATTATACCGTGCCGCGAGAATCTATCTTGGAATCTGTCGTTTTAGATTTCTAAGCATTTTTTTTATGAATCAATATTTTATAGTGGAAATATTTTAAGGAGAATAATATTCATGAATGTATCAAAAAGCTCAGAACCAGAACGCCTAAACAACATACGTGTAACAAATTCCAGTGACCAAGCCGCATTTCAATTTTAATATAAATAAGATACTAGTGAGCTGACTTCTATCGTGAATTACAATGTATAAATATTTTTCTATCGTGTTGCCGTTTTTATTAACACTTCACAACAAAGTTGAAAAGTGTTTATGACTTTGTTCATTCTGTCTATCTGTCCGTTAGCACGATAACTGACGTAAAAATGGCTTTATCGAAATGAAATTATAGTATGTTGTTCAGACGGTCTGTGGGACCTATGGGAATATAAATGAATAATATCACCCAATTAGTTTTGGATTGAACCCGGGTTGAAAAAATGAAATACATTGAACCCTATGGACCATAATTTTTCAAACATTTTTTAAGAGAATTTAAAATTTACAAATTGCTTCGAAAGTTTTAGAAAATATTCAAATTGTACCATAAAATATATAAAAAAAATTCAGCAAAATATATTCAGTAGTTTTTTAAATAAAAATCAAAATAATAATTACACTTTTTATATGAAGAGATCACGTGACCTACTTCAAAATAAAAAAAAAATATGGCATCTATCTTGTGTCAAAATCGTGATTTTTAAAGTTCTTTTTAATTCATATTTAGTGTTGTATCCGTCCTAAAACCGTTTTATTTTTGCTTAAATTCTGTACATCTACATACTGAAACAACGCAATTGCAATATATTTGAGTTTAAATGATCATCCAACTTTAATTATTTCTTCAACGAAGTCTAATTTTCACTTATAGAGAATGTAAACACCAAAAAATGTAGAATAAGTTGTATAAGAATTGCTGCATTTCTTTAACGCAAAATTATTTAACTCATGGAGTCTGCAATATAGCTGGCGTCTGCAATATGAATGAAACATTCATTGATTTTACACAGAGAATCAGACTACTTTTTTGATGAAGTTTTAAGCATAGAGTTAAATTACTTGTACCTCCATGGGTTTAAGTTTTTAAATAAAATAAATTATTATAGTATTGTGATGAATGAAAGGAATGGAAAAATGTTTATGAATATGTCTCTGCTTTTATAGAGTGAGCCAGGCGATTTATATTTCGATGACGTCATTTGAATGAAGTTCATTTGTTTTCGATGAAGTTCTCAAATTTAATACATTATTCTAGTACTATGATAAATTTAAAAATATTACCCAAGAATATATCGCATTTTAGAGATGTTTAAACCAGGCAATTTATATTTCAATGCCGTCATTTGATTGAAGTTCATTTTTTTCGATGAAGTTTTAAGTTTTCAAATATAATAAATTAATGTAATATTGTGATAATTTAAAAAAATATTACAGAAGAATGTATAGCATTTTAGAGATGTTCATATAAAATTGCATTGAAGTTGGACAGTGTTTCATAATCAATGCTTTATGCATGATTGATCTTTCTTGTTTTGTTTTTTCGATCAACAGCAGTAAAATCTATTTAATAATACAATAATAAATTTTATAGTGAATAGTATTATAAATTTTTGGTGATAAGAATGGATATATTAGTGAAAATCTTCCGGCATTAATTTAATGATGTTGGTCTGAGGAAATTACAATATGCTACATGATTTCATGAGTCTAATGATTGATAACTTATCTTAATGTAATTTTATATTTGTCAACATACCACACCGCACGCATAAATGTGCTAATAGGCTTTACGATTATGCCATGATTAATTATTAATACTTATATTAGTTTAATGTATGAACTTAAGAAAAGAAAATACAAGTACATTTGTTGACACTGTCCTCGTCTTATAAAAAATTAATTTACTGACCAGCTGTCTCCTAAAGGTTGAGAAGCACTGCTCTATATTATTTAACGAACACCTTACCCAAGGTCTATTTTACCTTGACCTAACCTGTAGCACTGTGAAATCTACAAGGGACTTTCCACTCAGTCGCCGGCGATCGGGTTACCAGATCAAGCACCTGATGGGAATTTTGGCGACAGAGAATTATTGTAATATAAATTTTTTTACTCGCGCAATATTCCTAAAGTACGATTGATTACATGCATGCCAAATACAGTCTTTGCACGCCAGCGGTCACTGAATGTAGCGACCAGTTTTTGTAGCAATAATGCTTTTATCATGTTCTGCGACCGGAAAGCGACAAAAGTGGGTCAAAATTTTACTCGAGAAGGTCGATTGGGTTCATTGCAGTGCAGAAAATTGAACTCTATTTGCAGTGATCGCAGCTAGCGGTCACTTATTTTATCAATTACATTTTTTAGCAATCACTTCTCGTAGCAATAACTTTTTTTAAACAAGTAAACCAAAAAACACGAATTCAAGGAGAGAGAGGGGAGAGAGAGGAGAGGGGAGAGAGAGGAGAGTGTGTGTGTGTGTGTTGACTCATTAATGATTACACGTACCGCTAGGAAATTTTATTTGTAGACACATTATGTGAAGAAAGAAGTGAATAGTTTTTATTTTTATCTCAAATAATAAGAACTCGAATTATTAAAATTTTTAAATTTCCATAGATTTATCTCTTGTGGAGAAGCAATAATTAATTCCCAGGACAATACCGGCAGAAACTATGCTGTAAAATGGTAACTTAAAGTTTACTATGAAAAAATATGAATGACATTAATAACAGCAATGACAATAATTTAATAATATGGCAATAGTTATAAAGGGTAACAATTATAAATGACAATAATAATCATATTATTATTGTCAACTATATATAATTTCCAATTGTAGCAAAAAACTTGCTGTACCACATATATAAAACCTCCAAAGACCTATTTTGTTTTATTCACCTAAAATGTTAAAATATATGAGATTATTGTCTAACGTATTTTTGTCTTTCCAGACCATCCAGAAGTCCCACGATGACTTTGCATACTGAGTCTTTTCACACCTGTAATATCAACAACAGAACAGAACCTAACGAAGACGGATTTTCGACTTCACTACCAGAGGACGGTGAAAGTATGGGGTTCGAAAAGGGTCTCCATATCGTTTAAAAGTCATACCCCCTGCTGACCAAGAAACCTGAATTTTTGAATATTTGTATCGACTAAGCGTCAAAACCCAACACAATCGAATATTCGATTTCCGTCCCCAGGCGAAGAAAACATATATTTTCTAAAGTCTTTCAAGACCTAAAGATCTCTCCCTCTAGATGACTTACAAAGCTAAATATTTGCATTACCGACCACGGGACAGAGCCTAACGGAGCCAGATTTTCTACTTTTTCCCAGAGGCTTGCAAACAGTGGGGTCTAAAAGTCTCTTGTGGATGGGGTCAAAAAGTCTCAAAAAGTTCTAGACCCATTAGAATCACCCAGTGACCTTAAAGGCAGAAACTTTGCAAACTTATAGTATCGACCACAGTATAAAACCTTACTGGTTCAATTTTCGATTTATACAACTTTCTTTGACGCCAATCTCAAAATATATTAAAAATGTTGCAACTTAATTTGTTAAGAGGGTCAGTTTTCTTGCCTTAGATAGGCCTAAATAATAGCATTCAATAAATTCACTGATATTATCTCAGAGTTGAATTTAAAACTTCCTCTATCCCTTTGCAGTAAGTAACAGCAATCAATTCAATCCAGTGCTGATGAGCTTTAAGGGTGAGCGTCAGTAAATTTTCTGCCCTATCCGCGCTTTGTTAACTTTCGCGGCACACATATTTCGCCGAAATTCTGCTCAAACAGTTGCGAAATATTTTCTGAAAGATAAAATGCAATGCTTAGATTATATTAAAACTAAATTTAAGGCCCCAAAAAACATAGAATATATTTTTTATTTCAATCCAAAATATTTTTGGTGCTGCCATCTGTTATCGTAATTTAATTCATACCGATTATTTTTATTTTTTAATGAACATTTTTAAATATCTATTCCTTCTAATACAGTGTTAAATACAACAACAGATCATATATAATAATGCCACAATCACGAAAAGGTAATTTATCATTCTATAAATTTGATAAGGTATCTCAATGTACATCACTGAGGACTGCAGTTTTGTCTTCAAGTCCAAGTTCAATTACGTTTCCGTGATTATGGCATTATATATTATCTGTTGTTGTATTTAATAGCGTATTAGAAGGAATAGATATTTTAAAATGTTCATTAAAAATAAAAATGGTCGGTATGAATTAAATTGCGACAACAGATGGCAGCACCAAAAATATTTTAAATTAAAATAAAACATATATTGCATGTTTTATTGGGTATTAAATTTAGTTTTAATATAATCTAAGCATAGCATTTTATCTATAAGAAAATATTTCGCAACTGTTTGAGCAGAATTTCTGCGAAATATGTGTGCCGCGAAAGTTAACAAAGCGCGGATGGGGCAGAAAATTTACTGACGCTCATCCTTAAACAACAGCAAAACCAGTGTGGCTAATTCTGATTGCCGCACTGGAGGCATGATTTCAATCCCTAGAGCGCCCTCTTTTGGCGAGATTCGTGATTAAGACTACAAATACCATTCATTGACATTATAGCATTTGACATTCCATATAATTTCTAACGTTACCATATAGAATGAATTTATTCTAACGTACTATATAAAGCTCTGCCAACCCTCAGCCGGTGGAACATTTCATCCAAACATTGATAAGGGGAGACATACTTGATCCCAGGGACTTCATAAAAGCTCTCTCAGGAGCCGATTGTCACCCTCTCTTAGCCCTTGGGTAACCAATGAATGCCTGCGATAAGAAAGGGGACACCACAAGAGTTATCTAGAAATAGAATTCTGCTCACCCGGAAAAAAAGTTGTGGACAGAACATGACTTTCCCTTGATATTGTGGCTCATTTACTTCATATGACTTCAGAAAGCATCTTTATTTCCATATTATTGTATCCCTTTTCAAATCACATAGACATTGAATCAACATACATTAGATAGAAAGCTTTATATAATGGCATCTGTATAATAATTAGATAACGTGAGTTATCTAGAAATAGAATTCTGCTCACCCGGAAAAAAAGTTGTGGACAGAACATGACTTTCTCTTGATATTGTGGCTCATTTATTTCATATGACTTCAGAAAGCATCTTTATTTCCATATTATTGTATCCCTTTTCAAATCACATAGACATTGAATCAACATACATTAGATAGAAAGCTTTATATAATGGCATCTGTATAATAATTAGATAACGTGAGTTATCTAGAAATAGAATTCTGCTCACCCGGAAAAAAAGTTGTGGACAGAACATGACTTTCTCTTGATATTGTGGCTCATTTATTTCATATGACTTCAGAAAGCATCTTTATTTCCATATTATTGTATCCCTTTTCAAATCACATAGACATTGAATCAACATACATTAGATAGAAAGCTTTATATAATGGCATCTGTATAATAATTAGATAACGTGAGTTATCTAGAAATAGAATTCTGCTCACCCGGAAAAAAAGTTGTGGACAGAACATGACTTTCTCTTGATATTGTGGCTCATTTATTTCATATGACTTCAGAAAGCATCTTTATTTCCATATTATTGTATCCCTTTTCAAATCACATAGACATTGAATCAACATACATTAGATAGAAAGCTTTATATAATGGCATCTGTATAATAATTAGATAACGTGAGTTATCTAGAAATAGAATTCTGCTCACCCGGAAAAAAAGTTGTGGACAGAACATGACTTTCTCTTGATATTGTGGCTCATTTATTTCATATGACTTCAGAAAGCATCTTTATTTCCATATTATTGTATCCCTTTTCAAATCACATAGACATTGAATCAACATACATTAGATAGAAAGCTTTATATAATGGCATCTGTATAATAATTAGATAACGTGAGTTATCTAGAAATAGAATTCTGCTCACCCGGAAAAAAAGTTGTGGACAGAACATGACTTTCTCTTGATATTGTGGCTCATTTATTTCATATGACTTCAGAAAGCATCTTTATTTCCATATTATTGTATCCCTTTTCAAATCACATAGACATTGAATCAACATACATTAGATAGAAAGCTTTATATAATGGCATCTGTATAATAATTAGATAACGTGAGTTATCTAGAAATAGAATTCTGCTCACCCGGAAAAAAAGTTGTGGACAGAACATGACTTTCTCTTGATATTGTGGCTCATTTATTTCATATGACTTCAGAAAGCATCTTTATTTCCATATTATTGTATCCCTTTTCAAATCACATAGACATTGAATCAACATACATTAGATAGAAAGCTTTATATAATGGCATCTGTATAATAATTAGATAACGTGAGTTATCTAGAAATAGAATTCTGCTCACCCGGAAAAAAAGTTGTGGACAGAACATGACTTTCTCTTGATATTGTGGCTCATTTATTTCATATGACTTCAGAAAGCATCTTTATTTCCATATTATTGTATCCCTTTTCAAATCACATAGACATTGAATCAACATACATTAGATAGAAAGCTTTATATAATGGCATCTGTATAATAATTAGATAACGTGAGTTATCTAGAAATAGAATTCTGCTCACCCGGAAAAAAAGTTGTGGACAGAACATGACTTTCTCTTGATATTGTGGCTCATTTATTTCATATGACTTCAGAAAGCATCTTTATTTCCATATTATTGTATCCCTTTTCAAATCACATAGACATTGAATCAACATACATTAGATAGAAAGCTTTATATAATGGCATCTGTATAATAATTAGATAACGTGAGTTATCTAGAAATAGAATTCTGCTCACCCGGAAAAAAAGTTGTGGACAGAACATGACTTTCTCTTGATATTGTGGCTCATTTATTTCATATGACTTCAGAAAGCATCTTTATTTCCATATTATTGTATCCCTTTTCAAATCACATAGACGTTGAATCAACATACATTAGATAGAAAGCTTTATATAATGGCATCTGTATAATAATTAGATAACGTGAGTTATCTAGAAATAGAATTCTGCTCACCCGGAAAAAAAGTTGTGGACAGAACATGACTTTCTCTTGATATTGTGGCTCATTTATTTCATATGACTTCAGAAAGCATCTTTATTTCCATATTATTGTATCCCTTTTCAAATCACATAGACATTGAATCAACATACATTAGATAGAAAGCTTTATATAATGGCATCTGTATAATAATTAGATAACGTGAGTTATCTAGAAATAGAATTCTGCTCACCCGGAAAAAAAGTTGTGGACAGAACATGACTTTCTCTTGATATTGTGGCTCATTTATTTCATATGACTTCAGAAAGCATCTTTATTTCCATATTATTGTATCCCTTTTCAAATCACATAGACATTGAATCAACATACATTAGATAGAAAGCTTTATATAATGGCATCTGTATAATAATTAGATAACGTGAGTTATCTAGAAATAGAATTCTGCTCACCCGGAAAAAAAGTTGTGGACAGAACATGACTTTCTCTTGATATTGTGGCTCATTTATTTCATATGACTTCAGAAAGCATCTTTATTTCCATATTATTGTATCCCTTTTCAAATCACATAGACATTGAATCAACATACATTAGATAGAAAGCTTTATATAATGGCATCTGTATAATAATTAGATAACGTGAGTTATCTAGAAATAGAATTCTGCTCACCCGGAAAAAAAGTTGTGGACAGAACATGACTTTCTCTTGATATTGTGGCTCATTTATTTCATATGACTTCAGAAAAGCATCTTTATTTCCATATTATTGTATCCCCTTTCAAAACACATAGACACTGAATCAACATACATTAGATAGAAAGCTTTATATAATGGCATCTGTATAATAATTAGATAACGTGAGTTATCTAGAAATAGAATTCTGCTCACCAGAGAAAAAGTTGTGGGCAGATCATGGTTTTTTCTAGATATTGTGGAGCATTTATTTCAAATGAATTTAGAAAGCATCTTTTTTTCAATTTACTTGTATCCACTTTCAAAGCAAATTGACCATCAGCATAAGTTAGAGTGGCAGCTGTCTCTAATGGCATCTGTATATGAATTAACGAACGTGAGTTATCTAGCTCACCCGGAAAAAGTTGCGGGTAAAACATGACTTTCCCTAGACATTGTGGCGCATCATATTTATTTCCATTTATTTGTATCCATTTTTAAAACCTATAGGCACTGACTCAACATGAATTAAAATGAAAGATCGCTCTAGTGGCATCTGTATAATAATTGTCTAACGTGTTTGTGTATTTCTAGACCATGGAGAAACCCCAGTAATCTAAAGAACGGGCTATTTGTACGCTTATAGCATCGAACAAAGGGCAGAACATAACAGAGTTGGATTTTTTCATTACCCCTCTCGGCAGACAGAAAAAAATTGGATTTCGAAATGTTTTTAAGGTCCTTCAGAAGTTCCGGTGATCTAAAATGCACACCTATGTATCATCATTCAAGCGACAAAACTAAAATTTTCTATTTCTCCTTTTCCCTCTAGGCGTGGAGAAATCTATGGAAAAAATGGGGTGGGAGTCTGAAAAGCTTTTTTATAACTTCGAGAAACCCTATGACTTAGAGGGCACTCACTGAACAAAAAACGGCTGCGAAATTTTTTATTGATAAAAAAATAAATTTTATTTTTCAGAATTGGCAATACTCTGAACGTAATGAAAGCACTTCTCATATTTGAAAAGCATGCAGGTACCTAAATCCATCGCAAACTAAAATGGGTGCAAGTTGATGTAATAACTATATACTACGTTATCTCTAAAGAAAAAATCTGATGTGGGGAACACATGACTTTCCTTATATAATGCAATGAATTTACTACTTTTACAGTTAAAAAAATGTTCTTATAGTAGATACTTATATTCTTTCCAAGATATTGAATTTTCTTTAATTAATCGTCATTTTCATTGATTTAGCGTCATTTTTATCAATTTGGCGAGATTTTTGTTAATTTGGCAACGATTAAAAGTGTCGCCAAGTTGGCGACATTCCGCCAAATTTGTCGCCAAAATCTCGCCAAGCGTTACGAAGAAATGAGTTATTCTCACTATTGGATAAATGACTATTGGCGTTCAATTACAAAAGTATTACTCAAAGTATCTTTTTTCATGAATGGAACGAGCTAGATCCACGAGAATGATGTCACCCAATTTTTCGCATGGTATTATATATAAAAAGTGAACATGTTTCTCAATAGGAAATATTTTTTTTTATTTTATATAACTTTTTGATAATTTTTTTGAAAAATGTGCAATATCTCGAAAACGGTTCATGTTAGCTTTCTAAAATTCATGTCAATCGTTTTCTAATAAAAAATTACATAAGAAATATCTATTTGCGTAACTTTATTAGCAGTTTTGATTTCTTGATGATTTTTTCAAAATTTCACTCGAAAATTTAGGGGGTTCTGAACATTCGATTGCGTATAAAAACAATATATTTCCAGTATTTACGGATTGTGATTTTTGTACCAAATTTTGTTCGAATCGGTCCATTCGTTCGTGAGTTATCGTCTCCCCCCCCCCCCACACACACGTCACTTCAAAAATGTTTGATTCGTGATCAGGAATGCCTGAAATGTGCTCTCCCGCCGAAAACTCGAATTCGAATTTTCGACCCCGTCACAATACTTTCCTTATACATTATGTATATAAGGAAAGTAAAAATTACCGATGGAACTGTTCTTGCAAACCACCACATATAAAATATTTAAGGAAACTAAAAGCATGCATAGGAAAAGTCATCATTTGGAAAATTTTCGCTAACTTGGCGATCATACAAGACATCTCAATAATATTTCATTTCTTTGATAAACCCCGTCGATTTGGGAAAGTTATATCAATTCCATTTTCTTGATTCAGAATTAAACCAATTTCGCTGTTCGTGGGACTAGTACATTTTGCTAGGTCTTACGAGTCTTAAACAATCTTGGCCATTCAATAATTATTAACGATGTCTGTTGTGTGTAATGTTAGCAAAAGATACTGAGGAAAAGTTTCGATACTGTTCGTCTCTTTCTGAAATATTTTCATATTTTATTTTTGAAATTATACAGTTTTGATGGTTTAATAGAATGCTGTTTATTGCGTTCGAATCGAACCATAAACGACAGAATTATCGACAATGAAACGTTTGCAGTCACTCCACCGGGCGAGCGTGCAGTCCACGAAAGCTATAATCGCGCATACTGGCTTATCGCACAGATGTTGACGCACTGATGTCGCAGATCAAAATTTAATTTTTTTGCATTTTTCTGCCAGTATTGTTTTATAATACAGCTTAAAAGACATATATACTCAGATGAAAAATTATAGATGGGGTTCTGTATTGAGTTCAGTAGATTCTTTACTTGTACCACATCACCAACCCATCTGTAACGATGGCGAGCTAATATACCGTTCTCCCTGGTGGAAGTTCAGAAAAATGCACGTAACTCGTAAAATTCGCAATCAATCTACAGAATTTCAGAAGTTCCTAGAACTCGCCAAAAGTCACCAAGTTGGCGAAATTTCGCAAAATTTATCAGCAATCTAACCGAATTTGCCGCCAAGGTCAAACGAAGCAGACGTTCAAGTCATAACAATGGTTTCCTGTTAAGTATTCGCAAAAGTCTGACGTCCTCTCCGCTACTTCAGTTTAATCTGAGTCACATTCCTTTTAAGGTTTACTCTACCCCGAGCCCTAAGATGTTTCTCATCAAAAAGGTACTTATCTAACTAACAAACTTACTTAAGAGATCTTATTATGAAACTTCGAATATACTAAAGGAAAAGATGTGAGCAGCACATGACTTTCCCTGCAGACTCAAATTCATTTTCTCTTTATTTCATTAATAGTTCATTCAATTGAGTTTATTTGCACTAAATAACACTCATAATTAATTGAAATTGCACTAAATTTACACTTTTAATTCAGCTTTCGTTTTCATTTGGTAAATGAACTTATTCTCAAAACCGGCGTAGCAAAAATGCGAAAAAACTAAAATATCTCGAGAACGGCTAGTTCTCGTCAAAGTCGCTATTCAAAAATGACACATGACAAGCACTAATTGATACATTTGAGAAAACGTAGTCTTTAATTTTAGATTTTGACGATTTTTGCGAGCCATTTCGCAAAACAAATGCAGGTTCTTTTTTCCCGAATCGTACCAAAATCTACTCAGCACCAAGGTAACCCGCATGTGACTTATCTACCAAATTTTATGAAATTTGGTCCATTAGTTTTTGAGCTAGAGGGAATACATGCATTGCACAGACAGACAGACTCACACACACACGGACGTCACGCTAAAAATAGTTTTTTCGTGTTCTAGAGGTGCCCAAACGTGTAGATCCTTCAAAAACCCCAGTTGCGATTTTCGACACGATTCCAATACCTTCCCTATACATTACCATGTATTGCAGGGAAAGTAAAAACTGCCTTTATGCGATTCTATTTACAAGAACATAAATTTAGAGCACTGCATTCCTAAATAAAACTAAAGAATAAATGACGGATAAAGAGATTTCTGCTGCGACTTTATCCCTGGACCTTCTGAACATCTCAGATAAGGACATATTCATCTAAGTGCTGTTTGGCGAGCGCACAGGGTCTGCCTCTCAATTCGGGAAATGGAAAAGTTATGTAACCGTGCTTAACGAGTAAGATCTCTTTTGGGATTTAAAGGGTAGGACATTTTTCAGTAAGAATTCTGTACGATAGTTAAGAGTGTTTCTGATGTCGGTGTGTGTTCAAGTTGAAGCTATAATGTGTGCATTCTAAAATACAAATTTATCCTCTAAAGTGGGAGTTAGTCTGGACCTGCAATGAGGAAGACAACTTTTTAAACCCGGGGTCAGAGATAACCATCTTACATAATGAAAGAAGATGCCTGTCTTTGAGTGTTGTCCGTAGCGGAAAATCGAAGCGTCGAACGACAGTAAAGAATGCCACAGAGGTACTTCAACGCCTTGTACGATGGACCTCGGATGTTCTCAAATTCGAATTAGTTTATAAGTAATGAACTTTCAAAGCAGAAAATCGCCATCTTGTCAAATCAAATATATCCATTATTTGTCTCTTCAGACGATATTTGAGAGTAGGTGTTTTGTCTCGATAATAAAACAGATGTTTGCAAAGTAAGTGAATTTAATTTATCAGTTTTCTAACTTTGTAAACTTAAAATATTTCATTCTATTATTTTTTCATTTGGTATTATGTTATCATTATGAATATTGTGCTAAAATTCAGCTTAGCACAATAAGCTAAATGTTGGATTAGCTAATTATTGGATAAAAACTCGCTAGAGCAATAATTTTTTGAACTTTACTTCTGGGGTAAACGAACTTTTTCTATTTTACGACTTCAAGTAAGTGCATCAATTGGTGTTTAAAGATATAGCATGTAAAGCATATAAGATATTTTTGTATCGTTCTGCTAACGATTGACAATCGGGCGCTTATTTAGCGCGTATCAAAGAAGCTTACTTAGGGTTGTTGAGACCCAGACCGTCCGACCTACCAGAAAGGTGTAAGGTATCTGTATGGACGGCCGGGCTAGCTTACTTAGGGTGTATCAAAGGAGATTTTTAAGGCATATTACGCCCTCCTTGTACAGTTATCATGGTTGTTCATGGAAAACACAGAGCTAGGGAATGATTTTAGTTCTAAACAAGTGATTTGGAAATGAAGTAGTGTTATCCGTATCTGTATTATTTATATAATGGACACTTATTTAGGACCAACGCAGGATAATTCGTTTTAATACAACCTAGAGATATGCTTTGCTAGCAGATACTGCATCGTATTTATGCTATATAGAAGGAAAACCATTGACACAAGGAACATAGGTGCTAACTCAAAATCTTAAAATATAGAAAACACAAGAAAATCTATCTCAATAGATGATCATGAACGTATGAATAGGTTAAGAAATCAGACATGGCCAGCCCAGGTTGATGCGAAGCCCTGATAATGCGAAGTCTGGGAAATCCTCATCAGGTATGGGTATTTCATCAGAGGTATCGGGCGTATACCGAGACTCAGCGGTGAATCACTGAGCAACGTACCAAGACGCATTAGCCAAGGCAATTTATTTTCTACTCTTGGTTCAATCGGTCTAATTTTACCAATATTGGTGTCTATCGTTATTCGCGACCTGCCCGCTTAATAAGTGAATTAGCGTATTTCTGCAATAACTTTCTTCTATAAAAAAAAAAATAGGAGGACTCCTATAAAATGTAGTGTGGCTCAAATCGACTTTCTCACACCTGAATTCATTTTTTTGGGGCGGGGGGGGGAGGGTGTTCTAAATTTTACAAGAAAATATTTGAAAAATTGGTACCATAGATCCAAATGTTTACAACTGTAGCGTGTTACCCTTCACTTTAAAGGGCTTGAAAAAATCTTTCGTTTGGTGCTATACTTGACAATGTAACTCCCCCCCCGGGGGGACGGGGTAATTCGACCCCCCAGGGTGGGTAACAACATTACGAACAAAATAAACTATATTGCGGCTATTTTTCACAGCAATGATTGAAACTATTAAGTCTCGTGATCATTGAGCCATAAATAAACCTTTTTATGCATGATTATATCAAATTTTGTCCTACTCTGCCATGTTAAAAAGATATGAAATTTCGAATCAATTTCGAAGTTTTCTCCCGAATTTAAAATAATTCAATCTTATGAGAATGTAAAAATGAAGACATTTAAGAGATAATGCAAGTTAAGATATTTTTAAAAGCAACCAAACTACTCGCGCAAGTGGCTAGTCGGATCCACAAAAACTTTAGTTTTTAATTATCGAAAGTGCGTAATACATGAACAATATTTTTTAGCGAAGGTTCAAATATGTTTATCAATTATTTTTCTGCTCCTTCATTTATCGCCCCCTCCCCTCCTCTGAGGGGGTACATTGTTAAAACTTGGTATCAATCGAACGATTTTTTTTTCAAGCCCTTTAAAATGAATGGTAACATGTCATGATTGTGATCATTTGTACTGACAATACAGATTTTTCAAAGCATTTCTTGGAAAATTTGCAATAAAATAAATAAAATAAAATAAAATCACAATCAACGTAAAATTGGATTCTGGTGTGAGAAAGTCGAGTTGAGCCACACTCTAATTAATTATTAATTGTATTCAGTTCCTTCAACTCCGTTTCAACACATTCCGAGTGTATCAATATAAATGCTCTTAAACACCACTGGTTACAATGATATGCCAGAAAATCAAACCTTCACTGTACTTCCAACGCACCGGCTTTTTCCCAACTCCCTTTTCCCAAACTACTCTGCATATAGAATTTGTCTTCTTAAGCTAAGCAAGAGAATATATATATCCCCATTCTCCAACCCCCAATTTTGAAAATAAATGCACTTAGGGGAACTGATATTGCAACGGGATATCTTTGGATTCCTAAGATAAGAGGAAACCCCGTTAAATATTGCTGGGAAAAAAAGGGGGGGGGAAAAGTAAATAGTAGCTTTATTCCCTTGAAAATGGAAAAATTATGTTTGGAATTCAGGTGGGGTAGGTTTCTGTGTATATTTTCTTCTGCATTTTAAAACAAGGGGGGAAATACTTAGGAACGAAACGAAAGGAACGCAGTCATTTGTAAAAAGGGCTTACTGGAGGTATGAGAGCATCCAATGAGGAAATTAAAGTAGATATATTTCATACATTCAGAATAAAAGAATTAACAGGAAAAATCAATCATGCTTAAAGCATTGATTATGAAACACTTTCCAACTTCAATGCAATTTTATTTAAACAAGTCTAAAATGCAATACATTCCTCGGTAATATTTTGAAACGTATCACAATACTGCATTAATTTATTATATTTGAAAATTTAAACCTTCATTGAAAATAATGAACTTCATTCAAATGACGGCATTGAAATATAAATTACCTGGTTTAAACATTTCTAAAATGTTATACATTCCTCGGTAATAGTTTTAGAATTATCATAATACTACGATAATTTATTATATTTGAAAACTTCATCGAAAACAACTGAAATTAATTCAAATGACGTCATAGAAAAAATAACACGCCTGGATCTCTCTATAAAAACAGGATTTCATTCATAACTTTCTCCCATTCATTTCATTCATCACAATACTATAATAATTTATTTTATTTAAACATTTTATTTAAGACCATGGAGCTACAAAAAATTAAACTCTATGCTTAAAACTTCATCGAAAAAAATCGTCCTTCTCTTTATACAATAAATTAATATTTCATTCATATCAGCCATGCAGACTCCATGGACTAAATTATTTTGTGTTAAAAAAATACAGGAATTCTAATACAACTCATTCTACATATTTTGCTGTTTACATTTTACATAGGTGAAAAATAGGCTTAGTTGTAGAAATAATCAAATTTAGATGAGCATTTAAACTCAAATATATTGTCATTGCGTTGCTTCAGTATATAGATGCACAGAATTTGAGCAAAAATAAAGTAGTTTTAGGACGGATACAACACTCAATATGAATTAAAAAAAACTTTAAAAAATCACGATTTTGAAACAGGATGGATGCCATATTTTGAAGTGGGTCATGTGATCGTTTCATATCATGGTCACGTGATCGTTTCATATAAGAAGTGTAATTATTATTTTAATTTTTATTTAAAAAACTACTGAATATATTTCGCTGAATTTTTTTTTATATATTTTATGGAACAATTTGAATATTACCTAAAATTTTCGAAGCAATTTGTGAATTTTAAATCCGCTTAAAAAATGTTTGAAAAATTTGTTCCCATAGGGCTCAATGTATTTCATTTTTTCAACCCGGGTTCAATCCAAAACTAATTGGGTTAAAGGCCCAGACCATACAGCCAACCCAGGGGTTTGCGGCAATTGAGCGTATGGCCGGAAAACTAATTGGGTGATATTATTCATTTATATTCCCATAGGTCCTACAGACCGTCTGAACAACATACTAAAATTTCATTTTGATTAAGTCATTTTTACGGCAGTTATCGTGCTAACGGACAGACAGACAGAATGAACAAAGTCATAAACACTTTTCAACTTTGTTGTAAAGTGTTAAAAAGGTGGAGAACAAACAACTTGCAGTCTGAAAAATCCGAAGTATCAGCATAGGAAACGAAGTTCACATTCATATTTATTTTAAGTTATCTTATAATAAGAGAATTAAATATGTGGTGAACAATTTGCCGTCTGAAAAATTCAATGTACGAGTATCAGCGAAGGAAATGAAGTTCACATTCATATTTATTTCAAATTATCTTATAATAAGGGGATTAAATAGGTGGAGAACAACTTGCAGTCTGAAAAATTCAAAGTATCAGCAAAATAAATATTTATTTTTACATTATCTATTATTTATTTATTATTATTTATCCATTATTATTATCTATTATTTTTACATATATCGAAGTTCACATTCATATTAAGTTATTTTATAATAAAGGAATTAAATAGGTGGAGAACAAATTGCAGCCTGAAGCATTCAAAGTATCAACAAAAATGAAGTTCACATTCATATCTATTTTAAGTCATGTTATAATAAAGGAATTAAATAAGGTGGAGAACAACTTACAGTCTGAAAAATTATTAATAATTAAGTATCATCAAAGGAAATGATGGTCACATTTTTATTTATTTTAAATTATCTTATAATACTATATTACATATAAAAGAAGACGTTTATCTGTCTGTGTATATCCTCTTTTGCTATCATTTGTAATGGAAAATCAACGGTGAAATTTACTACAGAGGTACTGTAGATCCCCAAACATTGCACCCCGGCGAGAAATTCGAATTATTTAGTTATTTTAAGTTGAAGAACGAGTTTGGGCGATTTTTACACAAATCGGTTCCTTGGTGATCGATATTACTATCACAATGTTTCTATCTTCACATCATCGAAAAAAAATCGAAGACTGATCATTCTATCAATCTTTAAATCGGATCCAGCATCCATTCCTTCGTATATATTTATTTTTACATACATCGAAATAAACATGCTTTAGGCAATCTGCTCCTTAATTCGCCGCATCCAAAAATGGAAAATTAGTGCAATTCAAAAACTTCATTGGCAAAAATATGAGCTTATATCTTCGCATTCTAATAAAAATATTTTTAATTACTCTATTTTCTGATTTTCTGTGAATTTTCAAACAAAAGTAAAAAAATTGAGATATTTAATTCTGTTAGGAAAGGCTACATTCTTCAGTTCCCTGGTTGCTATGCGCTGGGTATAACAACTGCCGTTGCAACCTGTCCGTTGATATAGAGCAGTAACGTATTTATCGAAAAAGCAAAGGTTCCTAAATATACAGACTGACGTAACCGCCATTTTGACTCCAAGTGGTCCGGTCAGTTGTCATATGCCTGTGCTATTTCAATGGCGCGCGCACGTTACATATTTGATACTCAATTTAGCTATAGAATAAGTGCTTCTGCTTTCAAAAAATTGTACCAATCATTCGAAAAAGTAGTCTAGAATGTTTTGATTTTCTGGAGATCCCTAGAGGACGAGAAAATACCCCTCTTTTCGATATTCACAGACATCGCTTAACAGGGAGTCAAGATGGCCGCTGTTGCTCCAGCCTCTATATTTAGGAGCCTTAGTAAAAGCGCTGTAGGGTTTTCGTGCCTCCCCGGCAAACAATGAAGATTACAAAGTTTTAAATAACCGGTGAGGGGGGCGACTATACCTTTTAAATATTTGAATGGATGAATTATATATGTGTGATATCCGTCTGTTTGTGATTGATTTCTTGGATAGGGGCCACAAGTATTAATGCATTTTCACAAAATTTTATATCCGACTTTATTATCAAAAATCAAGAACTAGTTAGATTTTTTACTTTCCCTGCAATAAATGCATGGTAATGTATAGGGAAAGTATTGGAATCATGCCGAAAACCGCAACTCGAGTTTTCGACGGATCTACCTACACGTTTCGAGACCTCTAGAATACGGAAAAACTATGTTTAGCATGACGCCTAAAAAAAACTAATTGACCGAATTTTATAAAATTTGGTATGTAAGTCACTTGTGGGCGAATCTGGTGCTGATTAGTTTTGGGTACGATTCGGGATAAAAGAACCCGCCTTTCTTTAAGAAATTGGCCTCAAAATCCTGTAACCACTCTTGCTGAAAAGCTAATGGACCGAATTTCACGAAATTCGGTAGATAAGTTGCGTGTGGGTCACCTTGGTGCTGATTAGGTTTTGGTACGAATAGGAAAAAAATAACCTGCCTGTTTTTACAAAATGGCCCTTAAAAAATCGTCAAAATCTAAAATAAAAAACTACGTATGCTCAAATATATCCATTAAATGCCTGTTTTGTACGTAATTTTTAACGAAGAAAAGAATAAGATCAACCCTATTACACTAGGACTAGCCGTTCTCGAGATATTTTAGGTTTTTCTTATTTTCTCTACGCCACCTTTGAAAAAATATAAGTCCAGTTACCAAATGAGAACGAAAATTGAAATAAAAGTGAATTAAATTTAATTAAAATAAAGAGAACGTGGATATAAGTCTGTAGAGAAAGTTATGTGCTGCCCACATCAGATTTTTTTAATTCGAGCGAAAACTTCGAAATTTGTTCAAAATTTTATATATATATATATATATATATATTTTAACATGGCAGCATAGGACAAAATTTAATATAATCATGCATAAAAGGGTTTATTTATGGTTCAATTATCATGAGACTTAATAGTTTCAATCAGTATTGCGAAAAATAGTCACGATACATTTTTTTTGTTTGTGACATCATTAGCCCCCTCTAGGGCAAATTACCCCCTCTAGGGCAAATTACCCCCTCTAGGGCAGATTATCCCCTCTAGGGCAAATTATCCCCTCTAGGGCAAATTACCCCCTCTAGGGCAAATTACCCCCTCTAGGGCAAATTATCCCCTCTAGGGCAAATTACCCCCTCTAGGGCAAATTATCCCCTCTAGGGCAAATTACCCCCTCTAGGGCAAATTATCCCCTCTAGGGCAAATTACATCGGGAAGTACGGTATCAATCGAAAATTTTTTAAAGCCCTTTAACGTAAAGAGTAACACGATATAATTGTAATCATTTGGACTCATGATACCGATTTTTCAAAAATGTTTTTATAAAATTTGAAAAAAAAAAAGCTAAAGATGGATTTTGGTATGAGAGAGTCGAGTTATGCCACATCCCAATTAATTTAAATATTAAATATCATTTAACTACTTTTTAAGCTCAGTTTAGTACAAATACTGATATACGAAAGTTCGATGCAAACAATTAAAAATAACATTTACCATGTAGAAGACGATTATCTCCGGTCAGTTGTTTTATTTTTGTTTTTACTAAGTTTTTTTTTTTTTAGCACTTCGGTTTCTGAATGTTATTGTACAATGCTTGTTCTTCTCGAAACAGGAAATGGTTGGCGAGCTTTATTTATCAAATGGAAAAGTTATGTTCTACCTTTGGGGGGAACAAGACTGGAAAAGTTCTGTTTTGAGTTGTTGAAACAATGCGTTCTAAAAAATTTTTTGGATAAGAAAGTGTCTTTTCTTTCGAAGTTTCCCAACTACATATTCTATTGTATTGTTTAAAACCGATATGGAACAAAAAACATAGTGAGTAACTTTGTTACTCGTTACGGATTGATCTGGAACTATTTACGCATATTTCACATGAAGAAAGATTGATGCACGATGGTACAAGTTCCTAGCGAAAGGTTTCAATATATATATATATATATATATATATTGGGGGGAGGGGGTATTTTACTTTATTTTTTAAATTTTATTTTCAGGGGGAGCAGGAAGGTGAATACTATACCGTTTCCATAGAATAATAGGACGTAGATTATTTCGTCCGAATTGGACCGCGAACGATTTCGACGATAAAAAGTTTTGGATGTAACGTTTGCGGTCACAGAGAGAAGTATGCATGCGGGCATATAGCGCATACGTTGATGCAAAGATGTTGCAGAAATAAAAATTTTATTTTTTACACTTTTCTACCACAACTTTTTTTGTAATATAACTTAAATGATATATATAATCAGAAGAACAATTCGGTATATAATTCTGTATTATTGAGTTCGGCAAATACCCATATCACGTCAGCAATCCAACTGAACGATGATGAGCTTATATACAGTGCATATTTCTGGAAAAAGTCCGTAATTCGTAAAAGTTCATAACCAATGAAAAAATCCGAAAGTTGATAGAACTCGCAAAAAGTCTCAATTGGTAGTATTTAACCCCATTCGTCTCCTAGGTCAGCGAATTTGACGCCAAGGTCACTAAATAGAACATTAGAACATTAATTGATAACAGTTGAAAGATTTAACACTTAGATGCATCTTTATAATGTTCAATATTGATCTACTCTTCTTTACAACGAATATTTATTTATCAAAATTATTTTTGCCGGCCCATTCTTTTTGGTGTACCAGTTATAAAACTAAATCAACGCATATTTGCTGGTTTATAGATTAAAGATTATCCATTTTACGAGGGATAAATATGAAATGCCATCGAGTTATGGCAAAAGGTTCAACGCCATTAGGCAGCCTGTGGTCTAAAAGTACCTAATGCAAGAAAAAAAATCTGATGTGGGCAAGACATGACTTTCCTTATATAATGAAATGAATTTACTACTTTTACAGTAAAATAAATAGGTTTTTCTTCTAGTAGATACTAATATCATTTCCAAGATATTGAATTTTCGACAATAAGTCGTCATTTTCATTGATTTATCGTCATTTTTATCCATTTGGCGAGATTTTCGTTAATTTGGCAACATTTCAAAAAATCGCCAAGTTGGCGACATTCCGCCAATTTCGTCGCCAAAATCTCACCAAGCGTTATGGACGAAGAAATGAGTTATATATATATATATATATATAACATATTAGATATTGAATTTTCGACATATATTATATAACTATTATTATTATATTTATATATTATATAACTTATTAGATATTGAATTCTCCACAATTAGTCGTCATTTTCATTGATTTAGCGTCATTGTTATCCATTTGGCGAGATTTTCGTTAATTTGGCAACATTTCAAAAATCGCCAAGTTGGCGACATTCCGCCAATTTCGTCGCCAAAATCTCGCCAGGCGTTATGGACAAAGAAATAAGTTATTCTTACAGCAGATAAATTGGCGTTCAAATGCAAAAGTATTACTCAAAGTATCTTTTTTCATGAATGGAACGAGCTAGATCCACGAGAATGTCACCCAATTTATCGCATGATATTATATATGAAAAGTGAACATGTTTCTCAATAGCAAATATATTTTTTTTCTATTTTATATGACTTTTTGATAATTTTTTTGAAAAATGTGCAATATCTCGAGAACGGTTTATGTTAGCGTTCTAAAATTTATGTCAATCGTTTTCTAATGAAAAATTGCATAAGAAATGTCTATTTACGTAACTTTATTATTGGTTTAGATTTTTTGACGATTTTTTCAAAATTTCATTCGAAAATTTAGGGGGGTTCTGAACATTCGATTGCGTATAAAAACAATAGGCTTCCAGTGATTACAGATTGTGATTTTTGTACCAAATATGATTCGAATCGGTCCATTCGTTCGTCAGTTATCGTCTCCACAGACCCACTGACACACACACATACTTTCACTCACACACACACACACGCACACACACGCACACACACACACACACACACACACACACACACACACACACACACACACACACACACACACAGACATCACTTCAAAAATGTTTGATTCGTGATCAGGGATGCTTGAAACGTGCCCTCCCGCCGAAAACTCGAATTCGAATTTTCGACCCCGTCACAATACTTTCCTTATACATTATGTATATAAGGAAAGTAAAAAATTGATGTGGGAAGCAGACGACCTTCACTGCATAATGCAATGACTTTACTTCTTGACCGCTTTCAGTAACTTATTTATGATTCCAAACAGAATGACTTTTTCATACTCAAGTGCAAATTTCTGCAGGAGTGTGGAGAGGGGGTTCTTTTATATATTCGATTGTGTTTATAATCAATAGGGTTCTAACATTCACTGATTATAGCAATCGTACTAAATTAAATGCAAGACTCTGCATTCGTTCGTGAGATAGACTCACGGACATACACACACCAATATACACAGACAAACTTGATCTCAAAAACGTTTAGGCAAGCTTAAAACAAGCTCTTCTGTTGAAAACATGAATTCGAATTTCCGTCCCCGTCACAATACATTTTTACACATTATGCTATACATATATGTAGGGAAGTTAAAAAATGTGACCCCCCCCCCCCGTCTCTTCAATATTAATTACGAATCGTTCACAAATGCCTAAATTTCTTAAAATGTAATATTTACCTGAATTAATTATCCGATGTGGAAGATTAATATGTAGTGTCACTCCTCAGACAATACCAAACACTAAATTTCAGAACTCCATTGCAGGTATCGAATATCCCATGCTAAAGGAAACACAAATGTAGCTTAGTCATGCTGTTATCTGCAATGGGAACGCGATCCTCCCTTTATTAACACCCCCTATATGAAAGTTCTACCAGCATGTACCTGGCCATTTCAATTTTGCGCATGCTAAGCTCAATCCTTTTTGAAGCCAGCTGCGTGGTAGGTCTGAATTTGGCAAACTCCATAGAGGTTTGCTAAATTGTGGCGCATAGCAAGATTTCTTGTTACCATTGTTGATCGACTGACTCTTTCATGCTGACGAGCGCATAACCGCAAAACCAGTTCATAGATGATGGATGGTATCTGCAGTGGGAGAGCAATTTAACCTTAATAAGATTTTGTGTGTTATTCCTTTCGCATTATACTTTAAAAAATCTGATGTGGGCAGCACATGACTTTCCCTGCAGACTTATATTAACGTTCTCTTTATTTTAATTAAATTTATTTCACTTTTAATTCAATTTTCGTTCTCATTCGGTAACCGGGCTTATTTTCAAAGGTGGCGTAGGGAAAGTACGAAAAACTAAAATATCTCGAGAACGGCTAGTCCTAGTGTAATGGGGTTGGTCTTATTCTTTTCGTCGTTAAAAATTACGCATTAAATCAGCATTTAATGGATATATTTGAGTATAACCAGTTCTTTAGTTTAGATTTGGACGATTTTTGCGGGCCATTTTGCAAAAAAAGGCAGGTCATTTTTTTCCGAATCGTACCAAAATCTAATCAGCACCAGGGTCACCCACAAGTGACTCATCTACCAAATTTTGTGAAATTCGGTCCATTAGTTTTTCAGTTAGAGTGGATACAAGCTTTTGCGGGCCATTTCGCAAAAAATGGCGGGTTCTTTTATCCCGAATCGTACCCAAAACTAATCAGCACCAGACTCGCTCACAAGTGACTTACCTACCAAATTTTGTGAAATTCGCTTCATTAGTTTTTTAGTTAGAGTGAATACAAAATCTGCACAGACAGACAGACAGACAGACAGACACACAGACAGACACACAGACACACACACAGACGTCACGCTAAAAATAGTTTTTTCGTATTCTCGAGGTCTCGAAACGTGTAGATCCGTCGAAAACTCGAGTTACGATTTTCGGCATGATTCCAATACTTTCCCTATACATTACCATGTATTGCAGGGAAAGTAAAAATACAAATTTATAGTTAAAATAACTTTTCTTCAAGAAGCAATTTTTAAAGAGAATTACAGGATTAAATGAATTCATAATATTGAACATTCATACCACATACAAATCTTATATGTGTATATGTTTATAACCTCAATATAACGCATCTCATTCCATCCATCCACACACACGCACACATGCATAAATTTATAACTCCAGCATAACACATCCCATTCCATCCATCTATACACGCATAAATTTATAACCCTCAATATAACACATCTCATTCCATCTATCCACACACACACTTGCATACATGTATGCATAAATTTATAACCCCAACATAATACATCCCGTCCCGTTCCATCCATCCACACACTCATAAATTTATAACCCCAACATGTCAAGAAAAAACATAGTGTCAAGAAAAATCATGCTTCAGAACTTGACCGGTATAAAATAAGGATTATCATATATCTTTCTGTTTTCATGCAGACATTGAGACAACTTTAGGGGGCTCAGCATCTTTTCATGGAGTACGGGGGCTATTCCCTGTATACACCAGTTAGAGATAAGGGGAAAAGTAAGTTACAAGTTGTAGAGCGTTGCAAAATTAGTACTAAGCAGTTTTGTTCCAAAGCAAAAGATGGAAAGGAACCCTGAAAACAGATGTATACAACCCCCCACCCCCATCCCACCAAAAAAAAAATCGAACAATTGTACAATGTGACACAATAACATTAACTATATTATACACAAAATACAAAATGTTTACTTTCAGAAATGATGCGTGCTTGCAGAGGCGTAAGACGATGTGTTCGCGTATCTTCCAATGTTTCTACGTTTATATAGTAGCATGCAGATTAATATTTTTTTTTTGCATCGTTATTTAGTGAGCTGTTTCGCTGTGGGACAAAACTACTTAGTTATAATTTTGCAACGCTCTGCAACTTTGCAATTGACTTTTTCACCTATCTTTAACAAGATATCTTTCTGTACTCCCCTAAAAAGAGGATCAGCCCTAAAGTTATCTCATCGTGTAGTACCAATTAGTCTTCCTACACTGTAAAACATTCTGAAACCTTGGCTCATTGCTTTCAGCTACTTTGCATTCATAATTTCGGCAAACTATCAGAAATTCCGTAATTACAGGCGTTCATGAAAATTCCTGTTTTATTTCTGAAATATTCAGCTAATTATAGTCTGACGAAGCGTTATTTTGTGCATATATATGATATATATATATATATATGTGCATATATATATATATATATATATATATATATACGAGTATATATATATATATATATATATATATATATATTATCATAACTGTCAGGAATCTCACTCCCCATTACAGACAGCTGATTCTCCTAAAACTTTCAGTAACATGCTTACAAATGTTTTACAGTTTATACACCTGCATCAAAATATACGATAATTTTAATTATTCTCGCAAGTTATTGGCCTAATCCATGAGAGTCCACGACACCCCATATATTAACGACCCTGTATACACCTTAAAACATTTGCAAGCATGTTACTGAAAGTTTCAGGGGAATTAGCTGTCCATGAAGTTTCTGATAGTTATGGTAGTGTATATATATATATATATATATATATATATATATATATATATATATATATATATATATATATATATATATAAATAACGCTTCTGCAGACGATAATTAACTGAATACTTCAAAAACGAAGCCAGAATTTTTAGGAACGCATGTAATTGTGGCTTTTCTTATCAGCTTGCCGAAATTATCAGCAACGTAACTGAAAAAAATGAGCAACGGTTGCAAAATGCTTTACAGTCTATTGGTTTGATCCATAATTTTTCTGGACACCCCATATATCAACGACAAACTCGTACAGAAATCCAATGCGAATGTGAAGGAAATTATATGGAACAAACATTCAGGTTTGGGTAAATCGGGAGAAGAGACCCCCACTCATTTTTCTAAGTACAAAATTGCGCCAAGTTGGTGCGTTTCTCCGTGTTTTGAAATTGACTCCTCCCCACTCAAATGACGTATATTCTCGTGTTTAAAAATAGACTCCTCCTACCAAAGTGGCGTATTCTACAGTTTTATGAACTGGAATTTTGTTAAATGATATTGCAATTGAATATAAATAAAAGTGAATAATACTCATAAAAAGACTGCAAAATACGATTTTTGTGCATTATATTGCGCAATGGTAGAATTATAAAAATATTGCGTAACGGCAGCAAAATAAAATTTTAGAAACCATATTGAAACACTCGATACTTAAAATATTTTTTGAATTTAAATCAATATCAAAAACTTATAACTCGAAACATCGAAAATCACAAAAAAAAAAGACAATAATTTAAACATTGATACTAGAAATTTAAGAAAAAACGATACTTAGAAGAAATTTGATGAAAACGAAACGTAGAAGAAGTTTATAAAGATTAAAAACAAATTTAGGAACTTTTCGACCAGTCGTTCGTTCTCTGTCGAAGATCGCTACGTGAAAACAACCGTTTGTGCAACAGCTGATCCGTAGTAATTCAAACATGATTCTACGCCTGCTTACTTCACTCGCTAAGAAAACATCACAGAATCCCGCCCCGCTGGCTGTCGGAGGTCGCCCGTAGCAACAGATGTTCCGTGGCTCATAGAGTGATGTAGCAATTCGAACATGGATCTACGCCCGCTTCGCGGGCTTACCTCGCTACGCTCGCCCGCTAAAAAAACATCACAGAATCCGGCCCCGTTGGCTGTCGGAGGTCGCACGTAGCAACAGATGTTCCGTGGCTCAGAGTGATGTAGCAATTCGAACATGGATCTACGCCCGCTTCGCGGGCTTACCTCGCTACGCTCGCCCGCTAAAAAAACATCACAGAATCCGGCCCCGTTGGCTGTCGGAGGTCGCACGTAGCAACAGATGTTCCGTGGCTCAGAGTGATGTAGCAATTCGAACATGGATCTACGCCCGCTAAAAAACATCACAGAATCCGGCCCCGCTGGCTGTCGGAGGTCGCACGTAGCAACAGATGTTCCGTGGCTCATAGAGTGATGTAGCAATTCGAACATGGATCTACGCCCGCTTCGCGGGCTTACCTCGCTACGCTCACCCGCTGAAAAAACATCACAGAATCCTGCCCCGCTGGCTGTCGGAGGTCGCCCGTAGCAACAGATGTTCCGTGGCTTATAGAGTGATGTAGCAATTCTAACATGGATCTACGCCCGCTTCGCGGGCTTACCTCGCTACGCTCGCCCGCTAAAAAAACATCACAGAATCCGGCCCCGTTGGCTGTCGGAGGTCGCACGTAGCAACAGATGTTCCGTGGCTCAGAGTGATGTAGCAATTCGAACATGGATCTACGCCCGCTTCGCGGGCTTACCTCGCTACGCTCGCCCGCTAAAAAAACATCACAGAATCCGGCCCCGCTGGCTGTCGGAGGTCGCACGTAGCAACAGATGTTCCGTGGCTCATAGAGTGATGTAGCAATTCTAACATGGATCTACGCCCGCTAAAAAAACATCACAGAATCCGGCCCCGTTGGCTGTCGGAGGTCGCACGTAGCAACAGATGTTCCGTGGCTCATTGAGTGATGTAGCAATTCGAACATGGATCTACGCCCGCTAAAACACATCACAAAATCCGCTGGCTGTCGGAGGTCGCATTCAGCAACAGGTATTTAGTGGCTCATAGAGCATATGGTTCATAGAGCACAGACTTACGTCCGCTGCGCGGACGTAAGCCTGTGCTATATGAGCCATAGAACACCTGTTGCAATGTGAGAGCTCCAACAGCCAACGAGGCTGGACCGCGGGTAAGACCGCGAAGCGGTAGTAGGTCCATGTTCGAATTGCTACAGACCAACTGTTGTCACATTGGAACTAGATCCAACTGTCGCCCAGTTAACCGAAAAGTACCAAAATGTGATAAATAATGATACTTAAAAAATATTTGATTAAAAAACGACACTTAGCAAAAATGTGATAAAAAATGGAACTTAGAACATTCGTACCTACTTGCAATCAACGACTAATTCATACACCATTCAATCACATTCATCTTACCACTATCAATCAAACAAAAAAAAAACAATTCTAAATCTTTCACTCTTCCCAGCTATTTAGCACATATAACCCAAATCAAGGAAACTTGAGAAACGATGAAAAAAGATCTCCAAACTTACTCCAATCTATCAAATTTCAAAATCAACATGTAGTTGTATCCAAAAATCCAAAATTAACGTAGCTGATTAATAAAAAAAAAATCCGAAACGACCGAGAATCACAACAGAAGCAAGAAATGCGCTGCTATTCTGTACAAGTTTCTCAAAAGACGGTTGCCAGAGTTACTAAAGAGTCGCCAAGGTGCAATATAGCATTTCGCAAGTACTTTTAACTAAATTTAAGAAAAAATGGAACTTAGAAAAGAACTAACCTCATTCCTCGTCATCCTCTTCTTCCTCAGTATCCGAGTGATGTAAAAAACTATTTTCTTTGTCTGCATCTTCGTCACGTCTATGGGGAGGGAAGATAGAAGCTACAGCTTTCAAATATTTGTTCCACGCTTCCTCCCCAATAGAATGCTCCTGCTGTCGTTTCCACATGTATTCATAGAAGTAAGAATTAAAATACTTTTTAACCTTCCTCCCTTTCACTTTTCTTTTGATTGCAGACCAAGTTCCTTCAATGGAATTGGTATGCGCTCCTGTCTCGGGGTCTTTGAAATGATAGCTGTGATTTACCTGAAGGTGCATGAAGCCTTTATGTTCAAGACAATCATACGCCTTCCAACAGTCCGATATTATCAATGTCCCCTTCTCAACATACTTTTCGATCACATTCAGCAAACATTTACTCGACCTATTAGAAACCTTAGTGAAAAAGCATTTATTAGTACCCCTTTCAATCCCCCCAAACACCCATTGTCCTTCCACAGGCTTTCCTCTTCCATACTTATTTTTACCAAACTTACTTTCATCTATCTCCACAGTCACACCAGCCCCCCCAATCTTACTTCTATTTTTAAAAAAAGCACTCATACAAATGTCACGGCAAAACTGTTTCCAATCGGTAACAGTTTTTCCCGAGACATTCAAATGATTCATCACAACCTTGCATTCAATATTTCCAAACCACATTAAAGTTAAAATTAAAATCTCAATTATACTTAATTTACTGTTATCAAACCACGTACCCTTTCTCACACTCCTACATACTTCATGTTTATCATCACCCGATCGCTTTCTACACCTCCATTCAAATCCATCAATCAATCTCTCTCTTTCACACAATTTCATCTCATCTCCACACTTAGGACATTCATACCTAGCACTCATTAAACCTTTTAACACACACCAATCAATTACTGCTCTCTTACCTTTAGCTTCCAGCATATAATAAAATTTAAAGCTTGACTCATTTTGACCAACATCCACTCGAACACGTTTTCTGGAACATTCGCTCGAATCCATTTGCGGCTTACCAGATGCCATTTAGTAACCCAGTCTGCAATCCACAAAAAACTACTGAAAATCAAAATGATATGTTCCAGAAAAAAGCTTAACAATCGATCAAGAAAGATTTATTTCAAAGAAGTTCTAAAAATTACTGAACTATCTACAAAAAACTACAGAAAATCAAAATAATGTGTTCCAGAAAAAAGGCCTAATGCAATCGATCAAGAAAGATTTATTTCAAAGTTCCAGAAATAACGCAATGCTATTCTAATATTTACTGGCTATTAAAATGCAGATTCCCCAAAAAGTCGCGCGCTGATTGGATATTCGTGGGTTACCAGAAGTCATGGGCTACCAGATTGTGAAGTATACGGAATGAATTGGCGCTCTTTCGTAATTTGAAAAATGAGTGGGGGTCTCTTCTCCCGATCAACCCAGGTTTGTATAACACTTTTACAGAAAAATATTATTTCGTATAAAGATTTTGAAATTGTCGTATTGCATACAGATTTACAAAGATATTTCAAACACTTTTGAACAGTTAAGCAGGTCGTTTCTTTAATGATTACATTACAATGGACGACTTACCTAGATCGTCTTCCTCGCTAAAAGCAACCATTGTAGAAGTAGAAATGTCCAAACGGAAAACTTCAAATATTCTTCGCAGTTGAAGATTTTTACAGAAAATAACGATTGCAAATCTATGATAACTCAAAACAGAGTTTTGTTCTCATCACACTTACAGTTTAAAGTAATGTAATCAATGATTAATACTATAATCACATATTGCAATCAGTCTACATTCCACCAACAGCTTAGCTTAAACCTGCATCGCAATAAACAGGCTGCAATAATTTGGCGACTATTTTACATTTTGGCGATTTTTATTTTTTATATTCGAAATTGTTTTGGTGCAAACTTTAGTAGAAAGTTGCGTAACATACAAATATATTTCAACTTAAATTATTTTGGGTGCGTCAATTTGATATTATGTTTTACGTTTCCCTTGCAACGCTTTTGTTGACGTGACAATTCCATAATACTGTTTTGTTAATACCGACTTTAAGCAGTTGCAAGATATCTCAAATTTCAATTCGAAATTTACCGTTCGAATCCTTGAATTAAATTTTCTTGGCTGTCCAACCAATATATCAAGTTTTTTTTTTCACGTATGTTTATTTTATATCATATCTTCTACGTTAGTTGAAATTATAAGCAAATCAACTCAAAACTCAAATATTGTCTTGCACAAAAAAAATATTATAAGTCCATATAAACAGTAAATCCAGCTATCTTGAAGAATGAAGAAAACTTCTTCGTTAAATTTATAACTTATGTTTCAGTCCATGACTTGCAGCTTTCGAATTGGATTCGATTGAATTTGTTTGGCGCTCTATGGTTCTTTTTATATAGACAAGAATTACTTTGAAACAACTGGAAACCGACTGGAAATAACTGGAAACCGACAACTGGAAACAATGGGAAAACAACTGGAAACCGACTGGAAACAACTTTTAAACTGAAATCCGAATAGCTATCAGTATGTAGCCATAATCAGAATCAGTGGCGAAGTCAGGGAAAAATACCCCCATTAGTGGAAAATTTACATTAATTCCCCATAGGATCCCTATTACCATATTAAAAATTCGGCACTGTGAACCCTCCTTTTCAACCCATCCTCGCCTTTAGCTCAGCTCATCAGTTTCCGGGATTCGATTCTGACACCTATGAAGCTAAAGACCAAGACTCGAGTCTTTTGGATAGTGGTAAGCCAATGCGAGGTAGTAAGTAGGACTGCGTTCGCGATTCCGGAAATCTATTTTTAGAGGTTTCATGATTCTTGATCTCTGGTTATGAATTCCTTGATCTGTTAAGAAGGTTCTTGATTTGAAATTTGGTGTCTTCCTAATAAAATAACTTTCTTCGCAATCAAGACATTGCAAGAAATTTATTTGACAGGATATTGTTACTTACAAATGTTTCCGTTCACTGCTTCACTCAAAGAACACCTTGCATTTTGCTTAGTTCATCACTTACAAATTATCTTATGAATGGCAGTTTATAGATGTCTACAAATGCGCTATTTAACTTTTAAAAGTTCAACCATGTCCGTCATTGGAATTTCTAGGTCCAAGGGTCAAGGCAAATAACCGACGAGAGGCCCCTCCCTCTTAAGGCAAAAAAAGAAGGTTTCCTCAGAAAAAAGACCCAGCAACCAATTTTCAGGGGAGACTGTGAATCATCGCGTCAGCTTCAACATCACGACAGTACAGGATGCTAACCTAGGTTTAAAAAGAACGAGAATATGAATGGGGATCGATAGGGTCGACAGTCGTATACACCTATCAGGAGTGACGAAGCGAGAGGGATTTGGATAGACAGTAGCTACTTAAGCAATCCGGTATCAAGCAATTCTCCCTTTAATTATATATTAGAGGACATATTTTATGCACTTGTAAGTTTAGTGGACGGATAGAAAAAAGTGACTCAGTTGTAAAAACTCCTCCCCAGAGTCTCTTCACACTTCAACACTGGACTTCAAAGGGCGGAGATTATAGTGTCCACTTCGACGAGACGAAGTTGGAATCATATCCCAGTAGTTCAATGGTTAGAGCATCGTCTGACCAGATCTAAGATCCGCCATTTGGGGGTGGTATAGCCCGAAGATTGAACTCGGAGGACCTGCGTTCGATTTCCAGCTCTGCTCAAATTGTTCCCGTTTCTTCGCGGAGTACGTGCACGTTAAATCTTTGAATCCGGCAGTCCTTCCGAGAGATTGATGGCAGAGGAAGAAGGGTACCCTGTGAATGTCACACATACTGAGTTCCGGTCTAAATTGGGTGACACTGCCCCGGTCGTCTAAAGAGATACCTTACACCTTTGGGTAGGTTGGACGGTCTGGGTCGAAGGAGAGGGGAAAAGATCCGAAGTTCGATCTCCAGTTGAGACAGTGAAACCCTTGCAAAGTCACTGTTAAAAAGTGACACAGGTTGCGTTAAATTCAATCCGAGAATTATAGTACAGTCAATCAAGTCGTACAAGGTATATACAAAATTATGTGTATAAAATCTTTATATTTCAACTATATTGATATATTTCAGAATTCACTACAAGCTAATTCCTCCAACATTTATTCAAATAAATACAATTAAATAATCTCATTCAAAACATCCTTTCCAGAAAATTTCACGATTCCAGATAGAGAATGATACATGCTATTGCGTGATGCCAGCATTTTCCGAGATAAGTAGTATTTTGACATAACGCTACAGCACTCTTCGAGCTAAACAACTGCATTCTTAGCAGCCCATGAATCACAGTGTAGTGATGAATGACCACGAGGACTAACGTACACGGACGAATAGGCGGTGGTAAGTTTCGTATCCATTGATTTGTGGAGATAAATGTAAAGGAATAGCAGACATCGCTCAATTTGAGATTCAGATGTGGATTTTGTCGTTTATATTGTGCTTAAATATAATGAAGTGGATATTTTTAAAAGATAACTGGATGACAAAATATACAGAATTATCATAATTACTGTTCATATTTTAATCGCTTCCTAAATGAAAACCGCTAGTAAACGTAGAGCTTCTAATTTTGGTAATATAATCAAAGAGATCGTGGGGTTTTAATTCCTGCATTAAAATTATTAGTTCGTAAAGTCATCACCATTTGACTAAAAGGCGTTTTACAGTCTCCATAACGCCTTCGACAGTCCTTAACGTTGAGTTCATAACAACCTTTTTCTTATACAGTGTCATTTGCAAATCTCACCAGGCAATGAATGATGATGTATGACAAGTCAAGCCAACCCAAGTCGTTCTGCGGCTAACCTTAATGAACAAAAGCTTTCCAGCTGGCCACACATAAAATAAATAATATTTTGAAAATAAAAAGCATTGTATAAAAAGGTATTTTCCTCACTCATTTTATTACATAAATGCATCCAAGAGATGTTCAATTTCTTTGCGATCACTATTGTTTGATTTGTTTTGTAAAAGTTGATTTTTGCTGTCATAGAGTAAATGTATCTCAATTCACTGTTGTTCCGTAAATCAACTACTATATCAACGGTATGAAGGTGCAACCATATATAAAAGACGTATTTGTACCTGCGAATGATAAGTTTAAAAATAGAAACTTTTTTGGTTTTGATCTGCGTATTTCAGTTCTTATTTATCTTAATATCTGTAGTAGTAGGTCATTTGGTAATGTGGATCTTTTATTAAATTTTTCTTTATTTTATTTTTATTTTATCACGTTTTTTTATGATGGCTATGCGAGCTACAAAAAGTAACATGCCAGGCCACATCCGGGATGTGGGCCTCCGGTTGGCGAGTTCTAATATAGAGCTTGTAAACATTTCCTTCCTCCCATATTGGAATAGGTGTTAAGGATTTCTGGCAGTGGCGGGATAGCCCAATGGTTAAAGCACAGAATTGCACTCAGAGAACTCGAGTTCGATTCCCGGATCTGTTCAAATAGCGGAGTACGGACACGTCAAATCTGTAAGTCCACATGTCCTTCCCAGAAGTTGGGAGTAGGGATAAGAGGGCAGGGTCCCTGGGGATGTCGCTCCAATCGAGGTGATCGATCCCACTGGGTTCCGGTGCAAATTGGGGTGGGGCACTGTCCCGGACGTCCAATTAAATACCTTATACTTCGGATACCTTACCTTCATTATTCATTAGAAAAGTAACGAAGTTAAATAATTTTTTTTTTACTTTTAGTGTATACCTGTTTTTTCAATATGTTCGTGCATCGATTCCGGAAATTTCCCTTTCAGCACTGATAGTATATTTTATCTTTGAAGGAGTTCCAATTATGCAGCAGTGGGGATTAACAGGCTGAGATCGTGCCATAATCCACGAGCAAAGCATCTGTTCTTTAAGGTAGAGCCAACTACAGATTATGCCGCAGCATAAAAGTGATAGCCACGCCTAAAATTTAAAATAGCCACTCTATGGAATCGGGTTGGCTAAACGGAGTCGGTCACAAAGTTATATCATATATTAAGTTTCAACTTCCGGAATGATGCATGTATTTGCGTGTTGCTTCGCCTATAATGTAAGTGACTACTGGTGTTTCTACAATGCGAGACTTAAGATTAATCGGGTTTGATTCAAGGATGAACGTAACGTAGCTTATTACTGAAACAAAGGAGAGCCGGCGCATCCGGAATGAATAATGGAGTTACTAAAGCTCGCTGACACCTACCATTTATTAACTGTAACTTTATAAATAAATGCGTGGACGTTTTTATGAAACAAACATATTTCTGACGCATTTCTAAAATATAGCAAATATTTTATAATTTGATCACAAATTTAAATTTTCTTTTATTTCATTCCTTTAAAGATTTGGAATTAAAAAATGTACATATTTTGTTTAACACTTTGCAACAAAGTTGAAAAGTGTTTATGACTTTGTTCATTCTGTCTGTCTGTCTGTCTGTCTTTCCGTTAGCACGCTAACTGCCGTAAAAATGACTTTATCAAAATGAAATTTTAGTATATTGTTCAGACAGTCTGTCGAACCTATGGGAATATAAATGAATACTATCACCCAATTAGTTTTGGATTGAACCCGGGTTGAAAAAATGAAATGCATTGAACCCTATGGGACCTAATTTTTTAAACATTTTTTAAGCGGATTTAAAATTCACAAATTGCTCCGAAAAATTTAGGATATATTCAAATTATCCCATAAAATATAGAAAAAATTTTCAACAAAATAAATTCAGTAGTTTTTTAAATAAAAATTAAAATAATAATTACACCTTTTATATGAAGCGATCACATGACCATTATATGAAGAGATCACGTGACCCACTTCAAAATAAAATATGGCATCCATCTTGTGTTTAAAATCGTGTTTTTAAAGTTCTTTTTAATTCATATTTAGTGTTGTATACGTCCTAAAACCGCTTTAGTTTTGCTTAAATTCTGTGCATCTACATACTGAAGCAACGCAATTACAATATATTTGAGTTTAAATGATCATCCGAATTTGATTATTTCTACAGCGAAGCCTACTTTTCACTTATGGAATATGTAAACAGCAAAATATGTAGAATGAGTTGTATAAGAATTGCTGCATTTCTTTAACACAAAATTATTTAGCTCATGGAGTCTGCAATATAGCTAATATGAATGAAATATTCATTCATTTTACAGAGAGAAGGACGATTTTTTCTTAGGACGAAGTTAAGGACGGATTAAGGACGAAGTTTTAAGCATAGAGTTTAATTACTTGTACCTCCATGGTCTTAAGTTTTTAAATAAAATAAATTATTATAGAATTGTGATGAATGAAATGAATGGAAAAAGTTTACAAATGAAATGCTGCTTTTATACAGAGGCGATTTATATTTCGATGACGTCATTTGAATAAAGTTCATTTGTTTTCGATGAAGTTTTCAAATATAATAAATTATTGCAGTATTATGATGATTTTAAAAATATTAGAGAGGAATGTATTGCATTTTACAGATGTTTAAACCAGGCAATTATATTTCAATGCCATCATTTGATTGAAGTTCATTTTTTTCGATGAAGTTTTAAGCATAGAGTTTATGAATTGTAGCTCCATGGTCTTAATTTTTAAATAAAATAAATTATTATAGTATTGTGATGAATGAAATCCTGCTTTTATAGAGAGATCCAGGCGTGTTATTTTTTCTATGACGTCATTTGAATTTATTTCAGTTGTTTTCGATGAAGTTTTCAAATATAATAAATTATCGTAGTATTATGATAGTTTTAAAAATATTACCGTGGAATGTATTGCATTTTACAGATGTTTAAACCAGGCAATTATATTTCAATGCCATCATTTGATTGAAGTTCATTTTTTTCGATGAAGTTTTAAGTTTTCAAATATATTAAATTAATATAGTATTGTGATAATTTTAAAAACATTACAGAGGAAAGTATCGCATTGTAGAGATGTTTAAATATAATTGCATTGAAGTTGGAAAGTGTTTCATGATCAATGCATGATTGATGCATGATTGATCTTTCTTGTTGTACTTTCTGTTGAATATTAGATTCATACGTAAACTTCAATTTATTAAAAACTGTTCAAACTAACCAGGATAAGCTACATTTATTTCAGGCCAAAATAATTTTCTTTAGTTAGTTAATATAACATTTCTTGTCAAAATTTCAGTTCACTTGATAAGATTAAGAAAGTTTGACAACTTGTTGCAATTACAGTAACCTTGTTCATCGTATATCATTGTGCAAATACTATTTCATTAGCATATAACATTGAACTGCTCCACTTACATTTCTCAACTTATATTCCATAAGTTTCAAAATTATAAAAGTTGCACTTTATAAAGACTTTTAAGGTAGTTTAAATAAATTCCTTACATGCTCAAGTGGTCTAGCTGGTAGCATGACTGAAGGCAATACAGATGGTTGATTTCAATTCCTGATTCCAGCCAAATGTTATTTTCGGTCAAAATAAGTTTCATACTTAAGGGTTGGCATTCGAACTATAGCATGTTTTAGGTGTTCGAAGCGACACGGGGTTTCACCTCCAACCTTATTTCGACGAAGTAGAATGTAAAGTACTTCAAGATAATTCTACGTGACCAGAATATTGTAGCTAGTAGCCTAACTATAACGCAATCAAAGAAACAAGAGTTTAATTTTCGTTCATGGCTGATTATTACTTCAGGCGCAGATAATTTTAATTCAGTACAAAATTTAATTAGTTCTGGTTATTTGCGCATTAGTTAAAATAGTGTGTAGAAAAAATGGGGGGGGGAGGGGTGTTGAGCATGAAAAATTGAAAACTATTCGTATATCAACTTATGTCGTTATGGGGATTCAAAGAAAGAGCATATTATGGTGAAAAAGCCTCTTCTTCGACTTAACTTTTCAAATATTATGGCTACGATTGATCTTAATGTGTTCCATATACCAATCTTCAATAATAATCTTCATATAATCTACCAATTTTCATCTAATCTTCAATGCATGTTCGCCAGCAATTCATTTCTTAAAGTGAAGTAACTATTAGCATAAATATATGACCGTTATAATAAATCCCCTAATCTTAAAAAAATACAGTGTATAACCACAAAGCTCCTTTTATAATACTAAACATTTTATCAAAATTTCATACATAGTTTTGGAGATATAACAAATATATGCTATATTACCCTACAGTACTTTTTCTTAATATATAAAGATAAAAGCATATCTGATTATAATTAATATTTAATAAATAAGCCTCTATTGAATAGAAACAATTTGTGCAATAAAATTATAAAAATTCATTTCCATTTATTAGAAAATTTTAAAAACGTACCTTTTTAGCTATAGGCAGAGCATTCTGGTATAAATGACTGTTTCTCGATGATGACTGTAATCTTCTCTCCCTGTCGTCCCCGTTTGGCTGAATACTCCGATCCTGCATATCTGATCGAATATTCCTGTCCTGCACATTTGGTCGAACATTTCGGTCTTGCACATTTGGTCGAATACTCTGAACTTGAACATTTGGTCGAGTATTTCGTTCCTGCTCATTTGGTCGAACATTCCGGTGTTGCACATTTGGTCGAATATTTCGATCTTGCACATTCGGTCGAATATTCAGATGTTGGAGATTTGGTTGAATATTACGGTCTTCCACATTTGGTCGAATATTCAGGTGTTGCACATTTGGTTGAATATTTCGGTCCGGTACATTTGATCGAATATTGCGGTCCTCCTCGCTGGGTCGAACATTACGACCTCTCCTAGAACTCATTTCTAAGAATATGGTATACTTTAAAATGGCACAATTATTCACAAACCTTCTGAGTTGCGATATTTCAGCTTTCGGTAACTGTGTACATATGTTTTCCCAATTATATGAGTTTGAAATCCAGAAGTCTAGAATGTTGTCTTGAAAACATAAACTGGATGCATCAGACAAATTGCTTCCAGTCAAAGGCCGTGAAAGTTGTATCTCATCAAACAGATTACCAATATCTGTATATCGGACACAATGGCCATATGTTTGAAAACAATTCATTTTGAATATTGCATTTAAATGTCTGAAACTGCAAAGAGCAAATAGTTTGAATCATAACTAACAGCAATTAAATTATTCTTTACTTTTTATTTCACAACATGCCTCCAACTTTTGCTTTCGGAAAATGATTTTATTATATAATTATGTTTTGATATCTTGTTGCACACAGATGCACGCAGATGTTTTCAATAAAATTGCTTTACAAATATCAAAACATGATGTAATATCTAACCATTTGCCAATTAATGTAGATAAAATGTCATAACGTAGATAACATTTCAATTAAAATTATTTTATGCGTAATTTGTACGCTATCATTGCGATGCATTTCAGTTGAATATGCCACAGTATAAAATGCATACAGGTTTAATAACATGCATATAATTAAACCGTAAAATACTTTGTCAAAATACTTTCATACAAGTTTCATTATATTAGAAAAGATATATGTGTATATAATAGGTATATCTACAAAACTTTTATAAAATTGAACTAATGCTAAAATTATATCTAACATATAATATGCTGAACATTTATATGCTTGTTTTTCTTTCGTATTATAAAACTTTATGATTCCTATTATGATTTCAAATATGTTTATCTTTGGAAAGGTAAATACTATCTTGAATGTAAAGTATCCAAATTACTATTGCCAAACAATTCCGTTTTAAACAGTCTTGTAGATAATCCATATAAACAATTACCCTTATTGTGTGGCACACATATAAACAATTTCCAAAATTGCATTTCTGTACATTAAGTTCATATAAAATATTGCAATTTGAGTAAATAAATTTCAGTATGAAGAACTTCTAGTTACAATTATAATGAAAAATTGAAGTCTTATATTCGCATAAAATTATTTTTTCTATATATAAAATAAATAATTAAACGTGCTTCATTTATTTTTCTAATCCTTACCTACGAAATATAAAATCATCGAAACTACCATTTTTTACTAAATCCTCCTGTTCTTTCAGTATTATTTATTCACATAAAATGAAGATTTTTTTTATCTGAAAAGATCCATTTATCTTCGACAACACACAACACAGAACGAATTTTTCAATTCACTTCAGTTCTTCCGACGTAAAAACCAGCGGGACACTTGCAAACACCTACACTTCCTCTTAAAGAAGATAAAGTAATCAAAGAGAGCTTATCCCGTGAAACTTGTTACCCAGAGAATCTTATTGAGTCTTGGAGAAAGGCAGACCGAACAAATAATCTCATAATGGGAAAACCCCGATGTCCAAAAAAGAAAGAGTCCATCTTGAAGATGGTTGCTGAGTGGCAATCTCAAGCTGAGCGTCGCTTATCCAATTTTTATCGAAGGGGCATCCATCAAAATAACGAATTGTAGCCCCGGCTGGGGCTTCTTCTATAAATAAACTTCGATGAGTGGGGGTTTATTTGGAAATGGTCTCAGGGATACCTGTGATTGTCCTTCAGGCATCTTCTAGAAAATTGTCCACTGTGAAGCCCAATGATAAATCACTTTCAATAAAGCCTTGGGGGAAATGTGGGGTGAGTTGATGGCGTATCTGGAACATTACAGAAAAGGGAAAAGTTCCAATGAAAGCATAGCTTTACCTAATTAGGGTATTTCAATTATTAATTGAATAGCGCTGAGGGGTGTGCTATCAGGAGGATCTCTTAAAGCAGCTGTTGAAATTTTAAATATTCATTCGTGGTTTATTTATTTGAGTGACTTTAATAATGAGCAGTTTTGCGTATATTTGTATTTTGGTGAAATACTCTCCATGAAATCAGCATTTCAGTGCATTATTACATTTCAAGGATTTTATGAAAATTTGATTGACAGAGGCACTAAAAATAATTTTTGCTTATTTTAACTATTGCACGATGGATTCAGCGATTTGTCTTATTATTCTGAAAATTGTATACGCTCTATCACGTTATATACATACATATTATTTTATTAAATTCAATATCCATATTATTATAAGATTTTTTATAAAATAATTCTTTATTTAGTAATTGTGGTATTTAAACAGAATGTTTTATTTCTAAATATTCTGAAATAAAAATATTTGGATACTCGTAATTTTAACAATTGCCCTTGAAGTTTTAATGTTTTAGAAATGATTCAAAATATCTTATAATATTTACACATTATTAATCAGCTCCACCAGTTTTCAACCAATTTTGTAATTTTGATGAATTGCTATGAAATTTAAAGCTCTGAATTACTCTTGATATATTTGCTTAAAACTTGAGTGCTTTATTTTAAATTCGTAAAACTTCTTAGATCGTTTCAATTATAATTTTAAAAATTTATTGGATTTTTATAATCGAACACTATTTAAATAATATATGTATAAGCCAATAATATTTTTATCCATGTAAATATATTTGAGAAATACGTTCTATTTCTAAATAGCAATAGTTTAAATGTTGTTATAAAAACATTATTTACCTGTTTAATAGATATGTTACTTTAGAAGCAAATAACTAAAATTTAAATTAAACTATCGCGAACTGCATGTTACTTTATTATCACTACTCTAAATTGCATATAACTATCAGACCATATTGTGTTTATATGCTTAACTACTTTAAAGAAGATTAAACTAATAAAATGTTTGATACTCAAATTATATTTTTCTCTTAGTTCAATATAATTAGTACTTTAATACCGTAGTTACAATCTAATTTATTCATTGCCTAAAGCTTATAATATTTATTTTCACTTGCATTAGTATAAAGCATATATTATCATATTATCTATAGTTTTATCTCTAATGATTAAAATAAATTGTATTAATGTGTTATTTTCTGATTTAAAAATAAGCTATTTTCCCTAATTCATTAATCCAATAGAAGGATGTGCTCAATAAATTTTCATTTTAATTAAAATAATAAACTAAACTCTAAACCGAAGCTGCTATGTAATGGTTAAATTCAAAGTTTGAATATTATCTTGCATGTTTTAAAACATCACAATTATAAAATAATTCACTAATACTAAAAATAGCTTATTTAATAAAATATATAATGGTTTGCTATAGATAATTTATAAATTAAACAAAATTTATAATTTATGTCAAATACTACTACTGTAGTAATTATACGAAATTTTTAAACCCTTAAATTTTCTTTTAAAACATATGTACGAAAGTCAAAATAGTTATTTTCTAAACATTTTTAGAAATAAAAATGATTTATATTTGTTTTTATATGTACTTTAAATTATTAAAATGTTATCAAATACAAAAATAAAAAGGTTTTGATTATAGAATCTAAAATCTGAATGCTACTACTCTCTTAAAAAATATAAAAATCTTGAGTGTTAATAAAATATTCTAAAATCTATAAAAGTGTGTTTCTGTTTAGATATAGAAAGCGTCAATGATCGTTGAAACCATACTTCCCCCGTATGAATTATTTCCAAACTAAGTTTTCTAATATTTTCGAAACACAATATTGTTCATCTGTTTCACTTTTGATGAAAACTTGAAAAACTCTTAAAATAGTTCAATTAAATAAATCACTGATTTTAACCTAAAAATTTTGCTTTCTATCAAAGCTTTAAAAGTTTAATAATATCAATATTCAAAGAGTAAATTAAATTTTAACAGATTGCGCGTTTATCTTTGTTTAGATCTGCTTAATAAATGCAGTTACATACTTATCGCAAGTATTTAAATTTGCACTCAATATTAGAATCACACCATGATTACTTAATTATATGAAAAATACTTAAAGATTATCAAATGTGAAATTTTAAGTTTCGGTGATCTCAAAGATAAAATAATTGTTTTCTAAAAGTGCTGAATATACATATATTACAAACATGTCCTAGAAATTCCTATTTTTCATCTTCAAAAGAATGCGTTAGACTCATCGTAATAAAACTTCCTATGAATTTAAACTCCTCATAAATGCAGAAAGTCTGAGGTAGTTAGAAAAGTTATTTTCAGCGCAAATTACATAATCTTCTATTCATAAACTGTCGTATTAACTGATTATAAAAAGGTAATTCTTCAAGTAAACAAACATTTTAGATTCACTAAATTTTGTTTATATTACAAAGTTACCTTCATAGAGCTCATTTCGTGAAATTCACCAAAATATAACTTTGATTCATTACATGGGGGCAAACCGTAGGGATAAACACTGATTCCACGTTATATGTGAACTTATTTTGAATTTACACACCCACTTTATAACACTTACCCATGACTAGAATTTACCTAATCGTAGAAATGTGATGTCTGTAGATTGAGATTATATCGTGGAATTAATTTTGCAATTCATAAGCTCCTTTAAAAAACACTTATTTAGGAATAGGCTTCGATCTCTCTCAAAATAAGGTAAAATTATAACAACCACTGTTTGCACTTTCACTTTATATGTGTATATGTTTGGAATTTCTTACTTATTTACTTTGTAATTATTATCTACGGCCTTGATGATGCACATATGGGATGTTTAATTTCGGCAGATCTTAAATTATTTTCTGAAATTAATTCAGATCTTTATTTCATTCATTCCCAGAAGTAAACTTTCCTTTTGCATATGAGGTAAATCAGCGTATCCACTATAAACGTTACACCTTAAATTATTTTTAAATCACACATTCACTTCATAACACTTATTCGAAAGAAGCTTATTCAGAAGAAACTAATCCAGAACTCTTATTCAGAAGATAATCCACACGAATGAAAATTTCATGCCCACAAATTATTGAGCATATCCTGAACTTCACAATAATTCCATGTATATGTCAAGAGTTGAAATATGATGATGATAATCTTACTGTGACTTTTCTTTACACCAGGTAATGTCCTTATCTACCTGAGGTAACCGGCCATTTCTAAGTGACGGATAAGCTGTTTTACTTTAAAACCCACTTCATGAATTATATTCTTCGGAATCCAATATGTACCACATCTGGACACAAATATCTCATAAAAATGATATTTTGAAACAATGAGTCGCGTCACCACAAAACGTTCACCAAAATCTATCATTTGGCAAACGTGAGTCATCAAGAAAAGAAGGCACGGAAATTATTCTCCACAAAAACAGTATCTCCAGAACTGGGAGGTTCATCATTAGACAATAATTGCACGAGTATCACTATCAAGCGATGGACCTACATCATGAACTTGCATCATTTTCAAACACGATTGTTGCCCAAACCAATCAATATCCGACAATTATCAGCTGATACGATAAATATCCTCTTTCCTTGCTTTCTCGATTGCAACTGCGAAAAATTACCTGGATTGTGTATTACGTCAGGTAAGGCCCTTGTCCACCTGGGGTGGTCGGCCACCGTTAAGTGCCTTATGGCGCCGGTGCTGGGGGTTTTTACCGTGCACGTTGTCTCCACCCATGGTAGCGTTTTGTCTGCTTATTAGATCTGGGATCGATGGATGTCCTACGTCAGCACTGTTGATTCAAAATGGGGTAAAAACCCGAGCAGTTTATTTTCACTACGTGATGTGGTGTGTGGGGGTTATAAGTAGTACTCTGGAAATTTCCTGTATGCGTGACTGAACTAGCGGTTCCCGAACGCACTGCTCAAAACACTGAGGACAGTAGAACTTTTATGGCGGTTAAGGTCTGTGTGTTGCAACTCAAAAAGACGGTATGTTTATAGGGTAAACACAAAAGACAGTTTTATTTTAATAATGACTGTCTGATATAGGTCAATATCAATAACAAAAGAAAGAATGAGCGCAAAATGTAAACGAAAATAATATTTTATGTTATGCACTCACATTTTTATTTTTATTATATTTTGCGTAATTTAAAGATTCATTTACATGAAAACCAATTCAAATATTGAAGAAACTAGTTAATTTCCTTATATACATAATGTATAAGGAAAGTATTGTGACGGGGTCGAAAATTCGAATTCGAATTTTCGACGGGAGAGCACGTTTCAAGCATCCCTGATCACGAATCAAACATTTTTGAAGTGATGTCTGTGTGTGTGTGTCAGTGAGTCTGTGGAGACGATATTTCACGAACTAATGGAGCGATTCGAATGAAATTTGGTACAAAAATCACAATCCGTAAACACTGGAAGCCTATTGTTTTTAAATGCAATCGAATGTTCAGAACCCCCTAAATTTTCGAGTGAAATTTTGAAAAAATCACCTAAAAATCAAAACCTTTAATAAAGTTACGCAAATGGATATTTCTTATGTAATTTTTCCTTAGAAAACGACTGACATAAATTTTAGAGCGCTAGTATGGACCGTTCTCAAAATATTACACATTTTTCAAATAAATTTATCAAAAAATCCCATAAATTAAAAAAATATATTATTAACTGTTGAGAAACATGTTCACTTTTCATATGTAATATCATGCGATAAATTGGGTGACATCATTCTCGTGGATCTAGCTCGTTCCATTAATGAGGAAAGATAATTTGTATAATACTTCTGTATTTGAACTTCAATAGTCATTTATCTGCCTTAAGAATAAATTATTTCTCCGTTCATAACGCTTGGCGAGGTTTTGACGACGAATTTGGCTTAATGCCGCCAACTTGGCAACTTTTTTCAATGTTGCCAAATTAACGAAAATCTCGCCAAATGGATATAAATGACGCTAAATCAATTAAAATGACGAATAATTGACGAGAATTCAATATCTTGGAAAGAATATAAGTGTATCTACTATAAGAATAACCTATTTTTTTGGCTGTCAAAATAGTAAATTCATTGCATTATATAAGGAAAGTCATGTGCTGCTCACATCAGATTTTTTTTTTGTTTTAATAGCTAAGTGGATAGAACGCGTAAAGTTGTATCAGGTGAAGCATGAAGTTAGAAAGAAGGAGATAAAACTCCTATGAATGAAACGCTTGAAAATATAATCTAAATATGAGATTTATATCTAAGTATTGTCAGTGTTAGTAAAGTAGTAGCCCTTGTTAGTTGATCTAACAGAAAGACGTAGTATTTAGTATATGTATTTTCGATTATTTTTAAATTAAGGGTTTCCTAATTATGGGTATAATTAATCAGTATTTTTGCATAGTTATAGGATAAAGTACAGAATATATGAAGATAAAAATAAATTGAAAGGTAAAATAATTTCGAATGCGTAGGAATATTCTTAATTGTTTCAGTTCTACTTTGCATTGCGCTATTAATTTATTTTTACAAAATGGACAGTTTAAGTACATATTTTAGGCCTTTCGCCATAGAAATGCATACAATGCAGGGCTACTTATCTTATTCCAGCGCCACCTGAATTATTGTCTCAAACGATATTGGCGTTTTCTTTACATGAAGTTTTAACTCCTTATTTTTACCTCCATGGGGAGGGGGTTACGCTGTTAGATTTCATCTTTCAATATCGAACATATGGAGTTATTGAATGTATTTGTTCGCCACTGGGGGAGTGAGTATTATAACCATGCCTACTCCTATGTACGATATGCAAAAATTTGGGATCATGTTAGTAAATGTCTCAGCTTTAAGTTACTGCATAACTGACTCAGTTTCCTTTATGAGAAATAAATTGTTACAACTTTAAAGAACATTTTTGTTTTGAGATGATTAACATCTATGGTTGGATATCTCTGGCTGAAATCGAAGCGTTACGAAAATGCAATCACTTTGGACTCTTATATCTATGAACCCAATGTATAAAAATCTGATGTGGGCAGCACATGACTTTCCCTGCAGACTCAAATTCATATTTTCTTTATTTCTTTAATAATTCATTAGATTGAGTTTAATTGCATCAAATAACACTAAATTTGCATTTTTAATTCAATTTTTGTTTTTATTTGGTAATTGGATATTTTTCCGAAATCGGCGTAACAAAAATGCAAAAAATCTCAAATATCTTGACAACGGTTAGTCCTAAAGTATAATGAAGCGTGTTATACTCTTTTCCTTGTAAAATATTTCGTATAAAGCAAGAATTTAATTGATACATTTCAGCATAAGTAGTATTTCTTTTATAGATTTTGGCGATTTTTGCGGGGCCATTTCGTAAAAAAAGGCAGGTTGTTATTTTCCGAATCGTACCAAAATCTAATAAGCACCAAAGTGTCCCACAAGTAACTTATCTACCGAATATTGTGAAATTTGGTCAATTAGTATTTTAGCTAGGGTGGATACATGAAATTTTTGCGGGCCATTTCGTAAAAAAGGGCGGGTCTTTCTATTCCGAATCGTACCAAATTCTAATCAGCACTAGAGTACCTAAAAAGTAACTTATCTACCAAATTTTGTGAAATTTGGTAAATTAGTATTTTAGGTAGAGCGGATAAATGAAATTTTTAAGGTCATTTCGCAAAAAAAAGCGGGTTCTGTTTACAAATCATACTAAAAACTACTCAGCACCAGGGCCACATCCAAGTGACTTACCTACCAAATTTTATGAAATTCGGTCCATTAGTTTTTGAGTTAGAATGGATACATTCATTGCACAGACAGACAGACAGACAAACACACAGACACACACACACAGACGTCACGTTAAAAATAGTTTTTTCGTATGTTAGAGGTCTCGAAACGTGTAGATCCATCGAAAACTCGAATTGCGATTTTCGACATGATTCCAATACTTTCCCTATACATTACCATGTATTGCAGGGAAAGTAAAATGTACAGAATATGTGGAGATAAAAATAAATTGAAAAGTAAAATAATTTTGAATACTTGGAAATATTCTTTATTATTTCAGTTTTAATTTGCATCGCATAAATAATTTATTTTTGCGAAATTGGCAGTATAAATAAATATTTTAGGCCTTTCGCCATAGAAATACATACTATGCAAAACTACTTATTACTTTCCTTATATACATAATGTATAAGGAAAGTATTGTGACGGGGTCGAAAATTCGAATTCGAGTTTTCGACGGGAGAGCACGTTTCAAGCATCCCTGATCACGAATCAAACATTTTTGAAGTGATGTCTGTGTGTGTGTATGTGTGTGTGTGTGTGTGTGTGTGTGTGTGTGTGTGTGTGTGTGTGTGTGTGTGTGTGTGTGTGTGTGTCAGTGAGTCTGTGGAGACGATAACTGACGAACGAATGGACCGATTCGAACCAAATTTGGTACAAAAATCACAATCCGTAAACACTGGAAGCCTATTGTTTTTATACGTAATCGAATGTTCAGAACCCTCCTAAATTTTCGAATAAAATTTTGAAAAAATCGTCAAAAAATCAAAACCGCTAATAAAGTTACGTAAATAGACATTTCTTATGTAATTTTTCATTAGAAAACGATTGGCATAAATTTTAGAACGCTAACATGAACCGTTCTTGAGATATTGTACATTTTTCAAAAAAATTATGAAAAAGTCACATAAAAAAAAATTCGTATTGAGAAACATGTTCACTTTTCATATGTAATACCATGCGATAAATTGAGTGACATCATTCTCGTGGATCTAGCTTGTTCCATTCATGAAAAAATATACTTTGAATAATACGTTTGTATTTAAACGCCAATAGTCATTTATCAGCTGTAAGAATAACTTTTTTCTTAGTGCATAACGCTTGGCGAGATTTTGGCGACGAATTTGGCGGAATGTCGCCAGCTTGGCGACTTTTTTGAAATGTTGCCAAATTACTGAAAATCTCGCCAAATGGATAAAAATGATGCTAAATCAATGAAAATGACGACTAATTGTCGAAAATTCAATATCTTGGAAAGAATATTAGTATCTACTATAAGAAAAACCTATTTTTTTACTGTAAAAGTAGTACATTCATTACATTATATAAGGAAAGTCATGTGTTGCCCACATCAGATTTTCTTACTCCGCGCCAAATGAATTATTGTCTCAAACGATATTGGCGTTTCCTTAATATGAAGTTTTAATTCCATTTATACATCAATGAAATGAAGATTGGTGTTCGTATCCTCATTGAGACGAGTTCTACACAATAGCATTTGACCAACTTAACGGTGCATGCAGTGGGTGATTGGGAAGTTTGGAAACCACCAAACTTAGAATTCACCTAAGTCCTTGCAATTTATGACAGAGATTTCGATTGAGTGACAGTTAAATCGAACATGTTACTACCCTGTATGAAAACGTAGTTTAGAAATGGGGAAAATGCAAAGATCAGAAATTTAAATTATATCTGAAATATGTCTGGAAATCATGCAGGATTCACTTCAAAACAATCTGATGTACTTTCCCTAAATAATGTAATGGATTTACTTCTTTAAAGGCGAAATAATGATACAAGATCCACAATAGTGTTTTTGACATTGAAAAGTGCACTGATATTGGGCGCTTTTCTAGATAACAATATATAAAATTATTTTAAAGTACCAAATTAATTCATGTTTCGCGCAAATATAACTTAATAATTGTAAATATTGCTAGCATCTGCTAAGCAATATACTCCAATGTATTAAAATATATTAATTATTAATTCATCAATTTGGAGTCAGTTTCGTAATTTTGGCGTCATTTTTACCGTTTTGGCACTAAATTAAAAAATAAATAAAAAAAAAATAAATAAATAAATAAAATTGGCATCACGTCTGATTTCAACCAGCAGAAACAACAAGCACACAACCATAATAGAAGGTCTTTATTTCACTTCTTTAAGACGTACAAAACTTAAAAAGGCAAGAGCTCTTTCGAGCGTAAATACGCTCTTCATCAGTGGCTGCATGGAAATAGGAATGATCGTTCCTATATAGACCAGAAAAGGTGACAAATTTGCATAAATACAATTATCAATAAACTTACGTTTATCTAAGGAGAATTCAAAAATACGAAACAATTTGCACAGATTCAAAAAATCGAGCATAAATCACAAAAAGAACAGTAAAAATTTACAATTATATTACAGAATTTTCAAATTAAAAAACAAAAACAATTTTTTTAAATGGGGGCAATCAGGTCCAATCTCCGAAAGGATGACGTCAAAGATAACTATGAAGAGACTTGTATATTGCATGGAGTCGAGAATTATATTAAAAAGTATTAAATTATATTAAAAAGAATTAAATTATATTAAAAAGTTGTCAACTTGGCGATATTTTGCTAAGTTAGTCGCCAAATAAATCCCCAAATGTTACATATTTGATGATACTCTTTTTTATGTCATTTTTAACACTTTACAATATAGTTGAAAAGTGTTTATGACTTTGTTCATTCTGTCTGCCTGTCTGTCTGTCTGTCTGTCCAGTAGCACGATAACTGCCGTAAAAATGACTTTATCAAAATGAAATTTTAGTATGTTTTTCAGACGGTCTGTAGGACCTATGGGAATATAAATGAATAATATCACCCAATTAGTTTTGGATTGAACCCGGGTTGAAAAAATGAAATACATTGAACCCTATGGGATCTAATTTTTCAAACATTTTTTAAGTGAATTTAAAATTCACAAATTGCTTCGAAAATTTTAGGAAATATTCAAATTATCCCATTAAATATATAAAAAAATTCCAGTAAAATGTGTTAGGTAGTTTTTTAAATAAAAATTATTTAATATAGGGAGAAAAACAAATACAATTAAATTCTGACCCTTGCTATATCCTCCAGAAAGAAAAAAGAGATATATTATATATTAAATATCTTTCCAGGAGTTTAATTATTTTATATATAAGAGAGGCTTCATATTTTAAAATAAATATGGTAGATAACAATTTTTCAAACTTTTAAATAAAATAAATTATTATAGTATTGTAATGAATAAAACGATTGGAAAAATGTTTATGAATGAAATGCTGCTTTTATATAGAGGCGATTTATATTTCGATGACGTCATTTGAATAAAGTTCATTTGTTTTCGATGAAGTTTTCAAATATAATAAATTATTGTCGTATTATGATAATTGTAAAAACCGAGGAATGCATCGCATTTTAAAGATGTTTATACCAGGCAATTTATATTTCAATGTTTTCATTTGAATGAAGTTCATTTCTTCGATGAAGTTTTCAAATATAATGAATTAATGTAGTATTGTGATAATTTTAAAATTATTAACGAGAAATGTATCGTATTTTAGAGATGTGCATATAAAATTGCATTGAAGTTGGAAAGTGTTTCATAATCAACGCTTTATGCAAGATTGATCTTTCTTGTTAGATAAATGTATTTATAAAACGTTTAATATCTCTAGAACGGTTCAAGCTATCGTTCTAAAGTCTGTGTCATTTGATTTGAAATAAAAAATTACGTACAAATAATTATATTTTTAACATTATTAAATGTCCTGTTTTATTTATGATTTTTTCAAAAATTCATTTGAAAATGAGCAGGTCTTCCGAACATTCAATCGCGTTTAAATCAATAAGATTCCAGTATTCCTGGAAAGTAATAATCGTACCAAATTGCGTTAATTAACGCTCCATTCGTTCGTGAGATATCGTATTCACAGACTCACAGATACACACACACGCGCACACAGACATCATCTCCAAAATATTTTATTCGTATTCGGGGATGCTTGAAACGTGCTCTATAGTTGAAAACGCGAATTGGAACTTTCAATCCCATCACAATACTTTCCTGATACATTACTATGTATATAGGGAAAGTAATATAGAACGAATTATACCTCTCTCTGCTTATCACCCTTTCTCTCATCAAGGGTCTGGTGGATGACTAATCGTTTGGTTGGTTTGAGACCAATTGGTCGCCTCTTCTTTGCAACAGAAGTTATTTATTTAGTAATATTAAAGAGACAGAACAGATTGAATTAGTTAATTTCAATAAGAAGTAAACCATAACGTCAAAATGCAAAAGTCAACAGTATATTATGTTATGCGCTTTCGCTTTCCTTTTTATTGTTATGCAATTTTGACAATAATGTATTTTATGTAAATTTATATTTATTTTTCTCGACAAGTTTGCATTAAGCTATTTGTTTCATTGTCCAATAGTTAAATAATCGCTGTTGCATAAAAATTGTCCATGAAGTTTTAGTTTTACTATTTCATTTATTTTTTTTTTATTTAACAATATTTTCCACGAGATTTAGTTTTAGTTGTATCGGTTTACTGTCTGCCCCATTTCTCTAGGGTAGTTTCTGGTCAGGCCGGGTCTGACCTGATATATCTAAGATAGTTTTCAGCCGGGTAGAGTTGCGCCACATTTCATTAGGATTATTTTAGGCTGCACCAGGTCAGGCTACATTCCTCTATGATCGGTTTCGACTGGATCGAGTTCTTCATCAAACCAGACCGTCCGACCTACCTGAACGTGTAAGGTATCTGTTTGGACAACTAGGAAGTGCTACCTAATTTAGACCAGCCCCATCCACAGGGAGTACCCTCAATTCTTCTACCATAAACCTTTCGAAAATATTTACGGACCCACATATTTAACGTGCCCGTGCTCCGCGTGAACACAGAGACAGTTTAGGAAGAACCGGGAATCGAGCTCGCTTCATTCAAGTGCAATCTCCACGTGCTAACCACCACTGGATTATCCCACTCCTGATTTTAGACCGAGTTGAACCATGTTTCTCTATAGTTACTGCCTGAGTCATTGGCCAAGAATTAAATTTAATTAAAATAAAGGGAAAGTGGATTAAATTTAATTAAAATAAAGAGAACGAAAGAATAAGACCAACCCCATTACACTAGGACTAGTCATTCTCGAGATATTTTAGTTCTTTCGTATTTTCTCTACGCCACCTTTGAAAATAAGTCCAGTTGAACGAAAGTGAGAACGAAAATTGAATTAAAAGTGAATTAAATTTAATTAAACTAAATAGAACGGGGATGTAAGTCTGCAGGGAAAGTTATGTGCTGCCCACATCAGATTTTTCCCTTTGCAATCTGATAGACAATACAAAGTCATTGAGCTGTACGCATATTACAAAATGTAATATGCTCTCGAAATGCTCTTTCCCTAATTCCATAATCCGCTTTTCCGTTTTATGCTTTTTTGGAGAATTTAGGGTTCGTTTTTATTTGAAAGTTTAATTTACTGAAAAATAAATCAGTTCTTCCTTTCCCAATATCCAAGAGAAATGTATAAAAATGTACTGATCTCATATATTTCTCTTGGATATTGATTTTAGTGTTTTATATAAACAGTCTTTTACTTATCTAAAATGTCTTGACACTTGCAGAATCTGTAGCCTGGAGTGAAAATAAGATCGAAAATAAGATTGAAAAGATGAAACAGAGGGATAATGTTTTGATTTTCGGATCAAGTAAATGTATAAAGTGTTTATATATGCTTGATCTTGTCTATGTTTATATATGCTTAATAATTTCCTCGCATAATAAATAAAATTAAAATCTTATTGAAGTGGGAGTCACCACTCGACACATTCACATTCCATTCATTTTTATATATATATATATATGTGTGTGTGTGTGTGTGTGTGTGTGTATTTACATACATATATATATATATATATATACGAGGGTCACACTGAAATTTTTGAGATACGGCTAAGTGGTACAAGTTAAACTTACCAACTCTTAGGAGTTTTCAATGCTTCAAGCCATCCATTTCTTGGAATGGATGAAAAATATGCTTTTATAGCCTCATCAATCTCATCTTCGGAATGAAAATGACGTCCACGTAATTTTTTTTAGATGAAAAGATAGCCAAAAGTCACACATAGCAAGATCAGGAGAATAGGAAGGATGTTCTATCACTTTGATGTATTTTTGTTCAAGAAATTCGACTGTCATTCTTGCTGAATGAGAATATGCATTGTCATGGTGAAGCATGAGTCCCGTAACATTCACTTCCTGAAGAATTTCTGAAAGACACTTAGTGGTTAGCTGTAACTGTGTTATGTCCCTCTAGCTTTATGGCTTTGACCAGACCTGTACTTTTGATAAACACGGCATGCATTGCTTTTTTCATTGCTCGTTATTGGTTTGGGGTTATCTTCAAATATCCATATTTTACTTTCTTGACGTGTTGGAACGTCCAAATACGGTATGTATGTTTCATCACCAGTTATGATTTTAGAAATAATGCGGGGTCCACCATCATTAAGTAATTTTAGGGTTTCTTTACTGATTCTGACAAGTTCCGCTTTTTGGTGTTCTGTTAAATTATGGGGAACCCAACGATAAACTAATATTTTCATATGTAGTTCTTCATGAATAATTTTATGTATAGCTGCAGGTCCAATGATAAGTTCCTTTTGTATCCTTTGGTAGGTACAGCATTTATCATCTATTAATATTTTTCGAATGGCCGACACATTTTCTGGGACTACAGATGACAAAGGTCTCCCTGTGTGGTTTTCATCCAGGAGAGAATTTCGACCCCTTCTAAACTCTGTATACCATCTGAATACAGTAGCACGAGATGGCGCATCATTTCCATATGCTAATTGTAGACGTTAAAGACATTCTTCTTGATTTATCCCCACTTTTAAATCATAAAAAATCATAGCTCGATAATGCTCTCGCGTAAACTCCATTTTCTTATCTTTCTAAATTTATTCTAACATAGCTAAATCGTAATTGTTGCCACAAATTATCATCTGCGGACATAAAAAAGTTCAAATTTAAATATCAGACTAATAATTTTTTCTAGCGCATATCGTCTACACCTGTTTCAAAATTTTCAGTGTGATCCTCGTATATATATATATATATATATATATATATATATATATATAATATATATAATATATATATATATATATATATATATATATATAATATGTATATATATATATATATATAATATATATATATATATATATATATATATATATATATATATATATATATATATATATATATATATATATATATATATATGGGATGTGTTAATTATAATAAAAACTTTATATACATAATACTTATTTACGCATAAGCTATTTATGCATAAACTATATACACATAAGCTATACATGAACTGTTATACTTAATTATTACACATAAGCTGTTATACATAAACCATTAAGCATTTTTAAACTCTTTTGCACATTTATTTTGTACAGTCATACAAATTTTCGAAAAAATAGAAGTTATGTCTCCAGAACCGGAAGTGGAAATCCTTAACGAATCCACATCTTTATCCTCACAAAAGTCCTTGCTGAATCCATATTAGTCATCATCTAAGCTCTATCTATAGTCAATCCTCAGAATTAGATGTTGCAAGGATAATGTATTTTTTTTAATCCAAAGTGACCTTTCAAGAATCGTAAATGGAAATCTTGAGTGAGCATCCAACTCCCTCAGGTCAGAATAGTTACCATAAAAGAGAAATGGCATAATGGTCCTCTGAAAAGAAATAGGCAACTTCCTTAATGGATTTGTCCTGAGTCAAACCTCCCAATAACAGCGCCAGCTTTGAGAATCTTTCAATTCCAATCACATTCTTTGAGTCATAAGCAAAAACTAATCTAAAGTCAACACTAACACTCTTCAAAATATTGAAATATTGAAATTTTAGACGCAAACGAATCGTTTTCACTTTACGCCTAATTAATTTCCTTATATACTTATAATGTATAGGGAAAGTACTGTGACGGAGTCGAAAATTCGAAATCGAGTTTTCGACGGGAGAGCACGTTTCAAGCATCCCTGAACACGAATCAGACGTTTTTGAGATTATGCCTGTGTGTGTGTGTGTGTGTCAGTGAGTCTGGGGAGACGATAACTGACGAACGAATGGACCGATTCGAACGAAATTTGGAACAAAAATTACAATCCGTGAATACTGGAAGCCTATTGTTTTTAAACGCAATTGAATGTTTAAAATTCCCCTAAATTTTCGAGTGAAATTTTAAAAAATCATCAAAAAATTAAAACCTTCAATAAAGTTACGCAAATAGACATTTCTGATGTAATTTTTCCTTAGAACACGCTTAACATAAACTTTATAACGCTAGCATAAACCGTTCTCGAGATATTGCGAATTTTTCAAATAAATTTATCAAAATATCCCATAAATTAAAAAAAATATTAACTGTTGAGACACATGTTCACTTTTCCTATGTAATATCATGCGATAAATTGGGTGACATCATTCTCATGGATCTAGGTCGTTCCATTCATGAGAAAAGATACTTTGAGTAATACTTTTGTATTTGAACGCCAATAATCATTTATCTGCTATAAGAATAACTTATTTATCCGTCCATAACGCTTGGTGATTTTGGCGACCAACTTGGCGACTTTTAAATGTTGCCAAATTAATGAAAATCTCGCCAAATGGATAAAAATGGCACTAAATCAATGAAAACGACGACTCATTGACAAAAATTCAATCTTGGAAAGAATATAAGTATCTACTATAAGAATAACATATTTTTTTTACTGTAAAAGTAGTAAATACATTGCATTATATCAGGAAAGTCATGTGCTGCCCACATCAGATTTTTTTTATATTGTTTGAGAAGCAAATCTCTATTGCATACATCGTTTGATATTTGCACATCCAGATCAATGATAACCGTAAGTTTCGCAAAATAAAATCTACGAATGCGTTCCTCTTTGAGAGTTTGATCATGTGTTTTACTTTTGAAAGGCAGCATAAATGTTTCAATGAAAATTTTTGAACCGGACGTGGAAATCTTATGTGAACACCCCCTTCCCTTGCCGTTCCAAAATCCATTGCTGAATACATTCGTTATCATATAAGATCTATCTATAGCTTATCCTGAGAAATAGATTATGGAAAGATAATGTAAATTTTTTAATCTCACGTGACAGTTACAGAATCGGAAGGGAAAATACTAAGTTAGCTCCTTCTCCCTCAAAATTTTGATGAAGAATTCATATCAGCCATCATCTCAACTCTGTTTATAGCCAGACCTGAGAAATAGACGTTTCAGAGAAAATATCTGAATGGTTTGCAACCTTATATCCTCCAGAATTTTATGCTAAATTCATGTCTGTAATCATTTAAACTCTATATACAGGGTGTCCAGTGCTATCGGTGCCCAATGTCTATTTCCTCAACCGTTAATCACAGAGATACACTTCCAATTGCAAAAATGTTTTAAATTTTAAAATCTATTACCTTAGAAAAAGTTTATATCAATAAATTCATTTTTGAAAGAAATACGTAATATAAATTTTTATACAGTCCCCCGGTCCTACCAATTATATTTAAGAAAGTCATCCTGATACAATTTTATGTGAAATAAAAAAAAATCATCCTTTTACTACCAAAATTGACCGACTTATAGCTGTTTAAAGTTAGACTCCCTTTTTGCTGAGAAATGGTCAATACGGTCCCTGATTGGTTGGTTGCCTGAAACGGAACATTTTTATGCGTGGAAAAGCGACTTAAGTCATAAAGTTTAATGCTTCATAACTCAGTGAATGTTGGTCTTAAAAGGAAGATTTTTTTTTGCATGAAATTGTGTGAGGATGATTTTCCTAAATATAATTGTTAGGACCGGGGGACTGTTGTTGTTGTTGTTGAGACCCAGACCGTCCGACTTACCAGAAAGGTGTAAGGTAACCGTTTGGACGGCCGGGAAGTGCCACCCAATTTAGACCGGAACCCAGTGGGGGATTCATCCACAGGGACCGTACCCTCCTTCCCCTGCACCAACCTCTCGGAAGGACTTACGGATCCACATGTTTAACGTGATCGCACTCCGCATGAACACGGTGGCAGTTGTGGCAGCGTGCAAATCCAGCACGCAAACCACCGGGCTGAGGACCGGGGGACTGTATAAAAATGTAAATTTCGTATTTCTTTCAGAAATGCATTTATTGATTTAAACTGTTTCTAAGATAATATAGTTTAAAATTTAAAACATTTTTGCAATTGAAAGTATATCTCTGTGACTAACGGTTGAGGAAATAGCCATTGAGCATCGATAGCACTAGACACACTGTATAGCCAATCATTAGAAATAGATGTTTCAAGAAAAATTCAAATTTTGAATTATAAATAGAAGAAGAACCGAAAGTGAAAATCCTCAGTGAATCCTCCTATCTCCTCCATTGTTTGATGCTCAACCTACATCAATCATCATCTAATCTATATCTATATCTTTTGCATGTGATGAGATCTCTATTTGTATGGATTAGATTCCAATAAAGCCATATGTTACAACAATCGCTATCTATAGCAGATCCCGAGAAACAGATGCTTCGAAAACAATTTAGTAAAAACAACAGTATGTCAAAATTTTTTGTCACCAGTAACAAGTAAAACAGCTCACATCACAGCACATAAAATTGTGCTATACTATTACCTCTGAACTCAATTTTACTGTTTAAAACTAGAAGTGAAGAAATTGATCAAGACACGCAAAATCTGCGTTTTACGACTACATTATTAAACGCAAATGCAGCGCTCAAACTCGTTTTCAAACAAACTTTCTGAAATGATTTTAAATAAGATAAGATTTTAATCGCTTTGCAGTTTGATGAAAATGAAATGGCTGGCAGCAGGATGAGATTTTCTTCGCTAGTCGTTTAGCGAGAAGTCTTCGCTGATTATCCGAGAACTCTGATGAATAAACTTCCGAAAGACTTTGAATTTGGGAAACTAATTTAACGGAACATTTTCAGTTATCTTTGTAGCATGTAAATGTCAAAAGACGAGATACGTCAAGGAAATATTACAGTAAAGCGGGTTACTTAATACTAAAATAGTAACATGCAAAGTAACATCTAAGAGACTTTTTATGCATTTATAATAAATATTATAATAAATACACAGTTTGATGACCTTTCGCTGTCAACAGTTTTTAAAACTGGTTATCAACAACTTTTATTAAGTGTGTGTACATTTAATGAACACTAGCCATTGAGAACGAGCGAAGCGTTTGTGAAATAGTTAGTATTCAATGAATACTAACCATTTCAGAAGCGCTTCGCTCGTTCTCAATGGCTAGTGTTCATTAAATGTACACACACTTAATAAAAGTTGTTGATAACCAGTTTTATAAAAACTGTTAACAGCGAAAGGTCATCAAACTGTGTATTTATTATTTTTGAGATGCAAAGCGGTGCAAATTATTTGAAAACCCTTTTGCATCGTCACCCCAAATGAGAATTTTCAAACTGTTTAATTGTTTCTTTGATCTGGAAACTTAGATGGATCGAGCAAGACCAAACCGAGATTCTGGTTTCAGTGGTCAATCCCTTTGAAAAGTCGTTTTGAATTTTTTTTTTAATTATTCCCTTTGCATTGACATCTATAATTCGACGTTTTAATACATCGGATATTGACCTGGAAACTGAGATGGATTGAATGAGACCACAACCAAGATTCTAACTGGACTGGAAGTTCTCGATACTTAAGGTGGTTTTAATTTTTTTTATTATTATTATTAAAAATTAAAAAATTTTTAATTTTAGATATTTTCCTCGGTCTCGAAGCTGAGATGTATCAAACGACATCAACACAAAAACCAAGATTCTGGCTAAAATGGGAATGGTCGATAATTTTGATACATAACCCCCCCCCCCTCACACACACACACACACGCACACACACCATACTCACTCACTCAATCAGACAATTCAGTGCATATTATATAGATTCTGTCCGTTCCTATTACAATTTGAGTCAGAATGAAAAAAAATGTATACTACTTTCTTTATATACAATAATGCATAAGAAAAGTATTGTGACGAGGTCGAAAATTCGAATTCGAGTTTTCGACGGCAGAGCACGTTTCAAGCACCTCTGATCACGGATCGAACATTTTTGAAATGATGTCTGTGTGTGTGTGTGTGTGTGTGTGTGTGTGTGTGTCTGTGTGTGTGTCAGTGAGTCTGCGGAGACGATAACTGAAGAGCGAATGGATCGATTCGAACGAAATTTGGTACAAAAATCACAATCCATAAACACTGGAAGCCTATTGTCTTTATAAGCAATCGAATGACCAGAACCACCCTAAATTTTCGAGTGAAATTTTGAAAAAATCGTTAAAAAAATAAAAACCTCTAAAGTTACACTAGTAGACATTTCTTATGTAATTTTCCATTAAAAAACGATTAACATAAATTTCAGAACGCTAACATGAACCGTTCTCGAGATATTGCACATTTTTCAAAAAGTTATCAAAAAGTCATATAAAATAAATAAAAAAATATTTCCAATTGAGAAAGATGTTCACTTTTCATATGTAATACCCTAAGATAAATTTGGGGACATCATTCTCGTGGATGTAGCTCGTTCCATTCATGAGAAAAGATACTTCGAGTAATACTTTTATATTTGAACGCCAATAGCCATTTATCTGCTGTAAGAATAACTTATTTCTTTTTACATAACGCTTAGCGAGACTTTGGCGACGAATTTGGTGGAATGTTGCTACCTTGGCGACTTTTTTAATGTAGTTAAATTAAGGAAAAACTCACCAAATAGATAAAAATAACGCTAAATCAATGAAAATGACGACTCATTGACGAAAATTCAATATCTTGGAAAGAATATAAATATCTACTATAAAAATAATCTATTTTTTTTACTGTATAAATAGTAAATTCATTGCATTATATAAGGAAATTCATGTACTGCCCACATCAGACTTTTTTAATGAGCTTTCGTTTACGAGTTGATCATGTAATTTTTTTTATTTGCTTTAAAAATATATGTTAACAACAAGTAAGTCAAGCCGATTAATTTGATGCATTCAGCTGAGTTGTTTTAGTAAATGCTATTTTAATACTTCCCAACATAGTTATAAAGTGTTTATGACTTTGTTCATTCTGACTGTCTGTCTGTGTGTCTATCTGCCTGTTCGCAAGATAACTCCCGCAAAAATGACTTTCTCAAAATGAAATTTTAATATATTTTTGAGATGGTCTGTGAAACATATAGAAATAAAAATGAATAATATCACCCAATTAGTTTCAGATTTAACCCCAGTTGAAAAAATTAAATGCATTGAACCCTATGGGACTTTATTTTTCAAACATTTTTAAAAGCAAAATTAACAAATTGCTTCGAAAATTTTAGGAAATATTCAAATTATTACATAAAATGTACAAAACAATTTTCAGCAAAATATGCCAGGTAGTTTTTAATTGAAATAATAATTACACCCATGATATATGAAAAGATAATGTGACTCATTGTAGAATAAAACATGACATCCCTTTTTTATTTCGCCGTGTAAAGATCTTGATGTTTAAAGATCGTTTCAATTTATATTTAGTGTTGAACCGTCATAAAACCGTTTTATTTTTGCATATTATCTGTGTATCTACATTCTGTGCCAACGCAATTACAATACTTTTTATCTTAAATGATCACTAAACTTTGATTATTTCTACAACGAAGCCTAATTTTAATGCATGCATAATGTAAACAAATCAAGGGGTGAGTTGTATAAGAATTGCTGTATTTTTTTCACGCAAAATTAATTAGCTCTGGAGTCTGGAATGTAAATGATATGAATGAAATATTCATTGATTTAACATAGAGAGGCAGACGATTTTTATTTCAATGCCGTCATTTGAATAAAGTTTATTTTGTGAAATTTATTTTTTGGATGACGTTTTAAGTTTCCAAGCGTAATAAATTGCTCGTTTTAAAAATATTAAAGCTGAATGTATCACATTTTAGAGATGTTTAAATAAAATTGCATTTCCTTTGGAAAGTGTTTCGTAATCAATGCTTTATGCATGATTGATCTTTCTTGTTATACTTTGCACATGCATAATGAATTTCAAACTCTCAGTTTCCTGTATAAGTATCATTGCCAAACACATTGTTGCTCTCTATAAAAAAAATCTGATGTAGGCAAGACATGACTTTTCTTATATAATGCAATGAATTTACTACTTTTCGAGTAAAAATAGGTTTTTCTTATAGTAGATACGTATATTCTTTCCAAGATATTGAATTTTCGACAATTAGTCGTCATTTTCATAGATTTAGCGTCAATTTAATCCATTTGGCGAGATTTTCGTTAATTTGACAACATTTCAAAAAGTCGCCAAGTTGGCGACGTTCCGCCAAATTTGTCGCCAAAATCTCGCCAAGCGTTATGGATGGAGAAATAAGTTATTCTTATAGCAGATAAATGACTATTGGCGTTCAAATACAAAAGTATTACTCAAAGTATATTTTTCATGAATGGAACGAGCGAGATCTACGAGAATGATGTCACCCAATTTATCGCATGGTATTACATATGAAAAGTGAACATGTTTCTCAATAGGAAATATTTTTTTTTTTATATAATTTTTCGATAATTTTTTGAAAAATGTGCAATATCTCAAGAACGGTTCATGTTAGCGTTCTAAAATTTATGTCAATCGTTTTCTAATGAAAAATTACATAAGAAATGTCTATTTGTGTAACTTTATTAGCGGTTTTGATTTTTTGACGATTTTTTCAAAATTTCACTCGAAAATTTAGGGGGGTTCTGAATAATCGATTTCGTTTAAAAACAATAGGCTTCCAGTGTTTACGGATTGTGAGTTTTGAACCAAATTTCGTTCGTATCGGCCGTTATCGTCTCCACAGGCTCACTGACACACACACACACAGACATCACTTCAAAAATATTTGATTCGTGATCAGGGATGCTTGAAACGTGCTCTCCCGTCCAAAACTCGAAATCGAATTTTCGACCCCGTCACAATACTTTCCTTATACATTTTGTATATAAGGAAAGTAATAATACTATCAATATCTTATATTTCAAATAGTTTAATCATGCTAATTACAAAAATTAAGAAATAAATTAAAAAAAAATGTTTAATATATTCGCATTTTATAACGCCCCAAAACGTAGTAAACTGTTTTTCATTTAAATATTTTAATAATTTTGGTCTTCAGGTTAAATATGGACGGTTGACAGCAGTTTTCAATATGTTAACTGTTAAAAATTATTAATCATTAGATACCTTGTAATTAGCCACCTGTATTGACTACCTCCATTTTGATTACACAGAAATTTTAGCTGTTAATATATTGGAAAACTCACTTTTAATCTGCAGGCCCAAATTGTAGTCAATTTTCACCAAGTAAAAAATCTGATGTGGGCAACACATGACTTTCCTTATATAATATAATGAATTCAATACTTTTACAGTAAAAAAATAGGTTTTTCTTATAGTAGATACTAATATTCTTTCCAAGATATTGAATTTTCGACAATTAGTCGTCATTTTCATTGATTTGGCGTCATTTTTATCCATTTGGCGAGATTTCGTTAACTTGGCAACATTTCAAAAAGTTGCCAAATTGGCGACATTTCACCAAATACGTCGCTAAAATCTCGCCAAGCGTTATGGACGAAGAAATAAGTTATTCTTACAGCAGATAAATGACAATTGGCGTTCAAATACAAAAGTATTACTTAAAGCATCTTTTTTCATGAATGGAATGAGCTAGATCCACGAGAATGATGTCACCCAATTGATCGCATGGTATTACATATGAAAAGTAAACATGTTTCTCAATAGGAAATGTTTTTTTTATTTTATATCACTTTTTGATAATTTTTTTAAAAAATGTACAATATCTCGAGAACGGTTCATGTTAGCGTTCTAAAATTTATGTCAATTGTTTTCTAATGAAAAATTACATAAGAAATGTCTATTTGCGCAACTTTATTAACGGTTTTGATTTTTTGACGATTTTTTCAAAATTTCATTCGAGAATTTAGGGGGGTTCTGAACATTCGATTGCGTATAAAAACAATAGGCTTCCAGTCTTTACGTATTGTGATTTCTGTACCAAATTTTGTTCGAATCGGTCCATTCGTTCGTCAGTTATCGTCTCCAAACACACACACACACACACACACACACACACACACACACACACGCACGCATACACACAGACATCACTTCAAAAATGTTTGATTCGTGATCAGGGATGCTTGAAACGTGCTCTCCCGTCGAAAACTCGAATTCGAATTTTCGACCCCGTCACAATACTTTCCTTATACATTATGTATATAAGGAAAGTAAAAAAGGTATTTTCTACTTTTTAGACCGTTATAAAAAGTGGGTATAATAAAATGTGATTTTCATTTAATTTTTAACATTTTATTTTTTTTATTTAAACTTAATCTAAAGTTTTCAATTTTATTTTAAGCAAAGTTATAATTTTAATTGAAATTATAATTTAAAGTTATAATTTAAAGTTAATTGAAAAATCCCTGGACCATCTGACAAAACATACCTGTCCCACAAAAAGTGAAACTCACTATATTACAAATCAAGAATATTAATTCCCCTAAATAGACAGGGATTTTCAAAGACATTGAACTTAATGTTCCAAAATATTAAATTTTCAACGAGTTGGAGTCATTTTCACTGATTTGGCGTCTTTGTGTATTGACGACATTTTCGTAAACTTGGCGACACCTTAAAAATGCCGCCAAGTTTTGTGATATTTTATCAAATTTGTTGTGACTACAAAAATTCGCCGTTAAGATACCCAATTTTTGCCAAATTTTTATATAGTAACATTTCACCAAACATTCAAACAAACAAAAATGCATTATATGAAGTTAATGGAAAGTGAGTAAAAATATTTAGTTACTGTTTCTTGCTTATCTACATATAAAACTTCACAATGATCATTCAAATGAAGATAAATCAAGAAAGATCAATCATGCATAAAGCATTGATTATGAAACACTTTCCAACTTCAACGCAATTTTATTTAAACATCTCTAAAATGCGATACATTCATCGGTAATATTTTTAAAATTATCATAATACTGCAATAATTTATTATATTTGAAAACTTCATCGAAAACAAATGAACTTTATTCAAATGACTTCATCGAAATATAAATCGCCTAGCTCTCTCTATAAAAGCAGCATTTCATTCATAAACATTTTTCCATTCCTTTCATTCATCACAATACTATAATAATTTATTCTATTTAAAAACTTAAAACCATGCACCTTAAGCACAAGTAATTTAACTCTATATCTAAAACTTCATCGAAGAAATTGTCTTCTCTGTGTAAAATCAATGAATGCGTTATTCATATCATCTATATTACAGACTCCATGAGCTAAATAATTTTGCGTTAAAGAAATGCTGCAATTTTTATACAACTCATTCTACATCTTTTGGTATTTACATTCTCCATAAATAAAAATTAGGCTTCGTTGTAGAAATAATCAAAGTTGGATGATCATTTAAACTCAAATATATTGTAATTGCGTTGTTTCAGTATGTAGATGCACAGAATTTAAGCAAAAATAAAGCGGTTTTAGGACGGATACAATACTCAATATGAATTAAAAAGAACTTTAAAAATAACGATTTTGACACAAGATGAATGTCCTATTTTATTTTGAAGTGGGTCACTTGATCTTTTCATGTAATGGTTAGGTGATCTCTTCATATAAAGGGTGTAATTATTATTTCAATTTTTATTTAAAAAACTACTGAATATATTTTGCTGAATTTTTTTTATATATTTCACGGGATAATTTGAATATTTCCTAAAACGTTCGAAGTAGTTTGTGAATTTTAAATTCGCTTAAAAAGTGTTTGAAATATTATATCCCATAGGGTTCAATGTATTTCATTTCTTCAAGCCAGGTTCAATCCAAAACTAATTGGGTGATATTATTCATTTATATTCCCATGGGTCCCACAGACCGTCTGAATAACATACTAAAATTTCATTTTGAAAAAGTTATTTTTGCGGCAGTTATCGTGCTAACGGACAGATAGACAGACAGAATGAACAAAGTCATAAACACTTTTCAACTATGTTTTAAAGTGTTAAAAATGAGTATGTAGTAAAATTCATGTTCTGTATCAGAAGATGTTTTATTATTTTTTAAAAAGCCTGACCTCTACATTCATTTTGCAGAAAATTATGTGTTTTCCTATCCTCTTTTATACGTCGAGGACATTTCCACTTTTGTATTTTCGAAAATCGCATTTCCGACTATTGCGAGAATTACTATTTATATCTAGCTGACGTTTTTGTGTGTATTACTTTCTACAAATGGGGAAAAATTAATATATAGACATTTTGCTAAATGACGTTGAATCGTACTGAAATGTAGAATGTGGTTGAATAATTTCAAAATGTTGAACATATGCTAAAGGTTCTAATGGATGGAACCATTGTCTATTTCTTCGTATGTGTGCGTCAAAATATTAAAACAAGAAAGATCAATCATGCTTAAAGCATTGATTATGAAACACTTTCCAACTTCAATGCAATTTTATTTAAAAAAGTCGAAAATGCAATACATTCCTCAGTAATATTTTAAAACTTATCACAATACTACATTGATTTATTAAATTTGAAAACTTAAACCTTCATTGAAAAAAATGAACTTCATTCAAATGACGGCATTGAAATATAAATTGCGTGGTTTAAATATCTCTAAAATGCCATACATTCCACGGTAATATTTTTAAATCTATCATAATACTACGATAATTTATTATATTTGAAAACTTCATCGAAAACAACTGAAATAAATTCAAATGACGTCATAGAAAAAATAACACGCCTGGATCTCTCTATAAAAGCAGGATTTCATTCATAACTTTCTCCATTTCATTCATCACAATACTATAATAATTTATTTTATTTAAAAATTAAGACCATGGAGCTACAATTTATAAACTTTATGCTTAAAACTTCATCGAAAAAAATCGTCCTTCTGTTTATAAAATCAATTAATATTTCATTCATATCAGCCATGCAGACTCCATGGACTGAATTATCTCGTGTTAAAGAAATACAGTAATTCTAATACAACTCATTCTACATATTTTGCTGTTTACATTTTACATAGGTGAAAAATAGGCTTAGTTGTAGAAATAATCAGATTTGAATGAGAATTTAAACTCAAATATATTGTCATTGTGTTGTTTTAGTATGTAGATGCACAGAATTTAAGCAGAAATAAAGTAGTTTTAGGATGGATACAACACTCAATATGAATTAAAAAGAACTTTAAAAAATCACGAATTTGAAACAAGATGGATGCCATATATCATTTTGAAGTGGGTCATGTGATCGTTTCATATCATGGTCACGTGATCGTTTCATATAAGATGTGTAATTATTATTTTAATTTTTATTTAAAAATCTACTGAATATATTTAGCTGAATTTTTTTTATATATTTTATGGAACAATTTGACTATTACCTAAAATTTTCGAAGCAATCTGTGAATTTTAAATCCGCTTAAAAAATGTTAGAAAAATTAGGTCCCATAGGGCTCAATGTATTTCATTTTTTCAACCCGGGTTCAATCCAAAACTAATTGTGTGATATTATTCATTTATATTCCCATAGGTCCTACAGACCGTCTGAACAACATACTAAAATTTCATTTTGATTAAGTCATTTTTACGGCAGTTATCGTGCTAACGGACAGACAGACAGACAGACAGACAGACAGACAGAATGAACAAAGTCATAAACACTTTTCAACTTTGTTGTAAAGTGTTAATAACTTTTAGAGTAGTTTTTGTTAGAACGATGAATTACTGATAACACCGTGCTTCGATAGCAAATTTTACTGTGATTGATCAACCCCTTTCAACACGGAAGATAAACTCTTTGGTTGAGATTTAGAATCTCGATCCTTACTCATGGAATTGGCAAAGGGTACGTTTCCGTACATTACCCATGTGTAAAGAGTCTTGCTGCCCCAACCGGGAATCGAACCCTGGATCTCCGAACTGGCCAGTCCTCTAATGTCAGATTGGCGGCCAACTTTCAATCTGACGGACCACCTCCTGTTATTTTTATCTCAGTTTAGCCTCCTGCTACTACTATTTTTACCCAGGTAAGTATCCTGCGTAGTCGTTATCCTCTCAATGTGAAATTAGCTCTAAATCTTCCAGTTCAATGAATTCGTACTAGTCGTACTAGGGTCACTTTTGGACCTCTAATTTCTTTGCACTAATTTACAGGGTCGATTTGTTCAGGTGTCATTGTAAAGAGCTTTGCTGCTCCAACCGGGAATCGAACACTGAATCTCCGAACTGGCCAGATGACGCTCTACCGTTGAGCTACTGGGACAAAATTGCAAGCTCTTATCGTCGAAGTGGACTCTGCACATGTGTAACACAAATATTGGCCAGCTACCCAAAAATTTACTTCAGAAAGATATATTTACTCATTACTTTCCTTATATACATAATGTATAAGGAAAGTATTGTGACGGGGTCGAAAATTCGAATTCGAGTTTTCGACGGGAGAGCACGTTTCAAGCATCCCTGATCACGAATCAAACATTTTTGAAGTGATGTCTGTGTGTGTGTGTGTGTGTGTGTGTGTGTGTGTGTGTGTGTGTGTGTGTGTGTGTGTGTGTGTGTGTGTGTGTGTGTATCAGTGAGTCTGTGGAGAGGATAACTGACGAACGAATGGACCGATTCGAACCAAATTTGGTACAAAAATCACAATCCGTAAACACTGGAAGCCTATTGTTTTTATACGTGATCGAATGTTCACAACCCCCCTAAATTATCGAATGAAATTTTGAAAAAATCGTTAAAAAATCAAAACCGCTAATAAAGTTACGCAAATAGACATTTCTTATGTAATTTTTCATTAGAAAACGATTGGCATAAATTTTAGAACGCTAACATGATCCGTTCTCGAGATATTGTACATTTTTCAAAAAAATTATGAAAAAGTCACATAAAAAAAAAAAAATTCCTATTGAGAAACATGTTCACTTTTCGTATGTAATACCATGCGATACATTGAGTGACATCATTCTCGTGGATCTAGCTCGTTCCATTCATGACAAAATATACTTTGAATAATACTTTTGTATTAGAACGCCAATAGTCATTTATCTGCTGTAAGAATAACTTTTTTCTTAGTCCATAACTCTTGGCGACGAATTTGGCGGAATGTCGCCAACTTCGCGACTTTTTTGAAATGTTGCCAAATTAATGAAAATCTCGCTAAATGGATAAAAATGGTGCTAAATCAATGAAAATGACGACTAATTGTGGAAAATTCAATATCTTGGAAAGAATATTTGTATCTACTATAAGAAAATCCTATTACTTTCCTTATATACATAATGTATAAGGAAAGTATTGTGACGGGGTCGAAAATTCGAAATCGAGTTCTCGACGGGAGAGCACGTTTCAAGCATCCCTGATCACGAATCAAACATTTTTGAAGTGATGTCTGTGTGTGTGTGTGTGTGAAAGTGTGTGTGTGTGTGTGTGTGTGTGTGTGTGTGTGTGAGAGTCTGTGAAGACGATAACTGACAAACGAATGGACCGATTCGATCCAAATTTGGTACAAAAATCACAATCCGTAAACACTGGAAGCCTATTGTTTTTATACACAATCGAATGTTAAGAACACCCCTAAATTTTCAAATAAAATTTGGAAAAAATAGACAAAAAATCAAAACCACTAATAAAGTTAAGCATATAGACATTTCTTATGTAATTTTTCATTAGAAAACGATTGACATAAATTTTAGAACGCTAACATGAACCGTTCTCGAGATAATGCACATTTTTCAAAAAAATTATCAGAAAGTCATATAAAATAAAAGAAAATATTTCTTCTTGAGAGACATGTTCACTTTTCAGTAATACCATGCGATATATTGGATGACATCCTTCTCGTGGATCTAGCTCGTTCCATTCATGAAAAAAGATACTTTGAGTAATACTTTTGTATTTGAACGCCAATATTCATTTACCTGCTGTAAGAATAACTTATTTCTTTGTCCATTATGCTTGGCGAGATTTTGGCGACGAATTTTGGCGGAAAGTCGCCAATTTGGCGACTTTTTGAAATGTTGACAAATTAACGAAAATCTCGCCAAATGGATAAAAATGACGCTAAATCAATGAAATGGCGACTAATTGTCGAAAATTCAATATCTTGGAAAGAATATTAGTATCTACTATAAGAAGAACCTATTTATTTTACTGTAAAAGTGGTAAATTCATCGCATTATATAAGGAAAGTCATGTGTTTTTTTATATTTGTAATGAGATGAATATTCCTATCTCATCTATGGCAATCGTAGACTTCTATGGCCTCCTGAAGAGAAAAGTCTTTAACAACGAAATACTTGTCCACACAACTCAACACTCACATAGATAAACGATAGATTTATTAAGTTCCCGGCTTTAAAATAACATTGAAACTGTATTAGAAATGCCGTAACGATGCATTTTATCTTATATTGTGAAAAGGTCTTTCTTTCCGCAGAGATGACTTAGTTAGTCAATAACTTGTTCCAGAATCAGAAAATCGCAAGTGTTTCAATAATTCTGTTCCGAAAAAAAAAAAAAACTCACGAAGTCAATAGCTACAAGTAACGTTTTAATAACGAGTCTCTCCTTCATAGAGAGAATAGATTAATCAACGCCCTAGTCAATAATATTTCACTTGATGCATAGGGAGTAAGCATGTTGTGACTTGATGCACTTTACATATTCATGCGTCTGCGCTGCCGATTAATGTGATTCAAAATTCGCAATTTTTGCAAATTTTTACTTTCCTTATTTATACATAATGTATAAGGAAATTATTGTGACGAGGTCGAAAATTCGAATTCGAGTTTTCGACGGGAGAGCATGTTTCGAGCATCCCTGATCACAAATTAAACATTTTTGAAGTGATGTGTGTGTGTGTGTGTGTGTGTCAGTGAGTCTTTGGAGACGATATCTCTCGAACGAATGGAGTGATTCGAATGATATTTCGTACAACAATCATAATCCGTGAATACTGGAAGCCTATTGTTTTAAAACGTAATCGAATGTTCAGAATCCCCCTAAATTTTCGAGTGAAATTTTGAAAAAATCAAAACCTTTAATAAAGTTACGCAAATAGACATTTCTTATGTAATTTTTCCTTAGAAAGCGATTGATATAAATTTTAGAACGCTAGAATGAACCGTTCTCGAAATATTGCACATTTTTCAAATAAATTTATCAAAAAACCCCATAAATTAAAAAAATATTAGCTGTTGAGAAACATGTTCAATTTTCATATGTAATATCATGCGATAAATTGGGTGACATCATTCTCGTGGATCTAGCTCGTTTCATTCTTGAGAAAAGATACTTTGAAGACCCAGGCCGTCCGACTTATCCTAAGGACTCGAGCAATCGTTTGGACGGTCGGGGAAAAGATACTTTGAGTAATACTTTTGTGTTTGAACGCCAATAGTTATTTATCTGCTATAAGAATAACTTATTTCTCCGTCCATAACGCTTGGCGAGATTTTGGCGACAAATTTGGCGGAATGTCGCCAACTTAGCAACTTTTTGAAATGTTGCCAAATTAACCAAAATCTCGCCAAATGGATAAAAATGACTCAAAATCCATGGAAATGACGACTAATTGTCGAAAATTCAATATCTGGGAAATAGTATATCTGGAAAATATCTGGGAATAGTATATCTGAGAAAAGTATCTACTATGAGAAAAACCTATTTTTTACTGTAAAAGTAGTAAATTCATTGCATTATATAAGGAAAGTCATGTGTTGCCCACATCAGATTTTTAATATTATGATGGTATCCATTTCGTTTTCTGAATATGTTGTGAGATTTCACCCCAAGCGCCAGTGCCTCAGTTTCAGGATTCGGTGGATGGAAAAGGACGTCAAATCCTTCCCTTCATATTGTAGCTTCGGCGCTGCTGTAAATGATGAAGTACTAGAGAAAGATAATGTATTTATAGAAAAATGATACAGAGACGAAGTGTGTCTGTAAAACGGAATGGTGTGTTTCTTGGGACAGACTAGGCGTCAAAAGTGAATGAGAGTTTCCCTTCTCTGCTAGAGTAACTCAGTTGGTAGAATACTATGCAGAGGTCAGAAGCTCTAGTCTCTCTTCGGGTAAGAATTCATAAAATCACATTAATCAATTTTAATTTTTACTTCGTATCATTAGGAATCGTGGATGTATTCAAATAATACTATAATGCTACTACTACAAAGATGAGTCTAAATTTTGGGATAACTTGTAAAGGTATTGGAATGAACACGCAAACATCTTTTGATAAAAACAAGTCTATTCTTAAACTGTAAAAATCATAAAAAAACTCCATTAACGTAATTTACAAATAATAAATTAGAAAGTACATGGTCCACCTTTTCTACCATCGTCTGCATCCACACGCGACACGCTCCACTTACCAACTCGTATCATCTCGTGCCATCTCGAACCATTTCGAATCCCTCCTCGTGCTTCGCATTTCACCTTTTTATAACCTGGTTGCCAGCTCTCCTACAGTCCGCAATCTGCGATACTGCTATTTAAATTTAGACTCTTCTTTCCCAAAAGCAGATACTGCTTGAAAAATAAGAAGTCGAGAATAGAACTTGTTAATCCATACAAACTAACACTTTTATGTAAAGCAGCAATATCAAACAGGAACAAAATATATTTATAAATATCTAACTAACTTACAAGATCACAAAATGACTGCCAGGTATTCAAACCAGCAGTTGAAATGCTCAAATGCTTCACAAAACAAACGATTTCATTCTCAAGACACTGACGTATTCCCAATTCGCTTTTATTCATATCATGTCAATAACCCAACTGAACGGTGAGCAGCTTATATATACCCACTGTGGAAAGTTCTGGAAAAAGGGCGTAACTCGTGAGATTCTTAACCAATCTAAAAAATTCAAGAAGTTTTCCAGAACTCGTCAAGTTAGCGATATCTCGCCAGATTCGTTGCCAATGTGACCAAAGTTGTCACCGAAGTCAAGCGGCCTATATTTTCAAATTATAACAACGGTTACCTATTCGGTATTCGTAGTAGTATCATTGACTACCTAGAAAACACTCAAACAAATATATTAAAACCATCCTGGCGACGATAAATTAGATCTTAAGTGGCACTTAATCTAAACACATCGTTCCTCATTTGCAGCTTTCCCCTCTTAACGTCAAGACATACAAGCTTATCCTCCAACCTCGCCCTGCCTGCGGAAAAATGACAAAAAATTCTTCCCAGTCTTGCAAAATCTGAAGATCCAGATTGAAGTAGGAGAGAATTTAGTCTTTATTATTCCGCATCGATTATCCGATTTGAAACTCATTTCCAGAGAACAATCCGGGAAGGCCTCCCCCCCTCTTCATTTCCTCATTTCGACCCCCTGCTTCAGGGATTGTGGGGGATCACGTGACCTGAGGAGGGATCTTGGTCCCGCGATGTCACGGGAAGCGTTCAGACGATCGGAAGTATTGAAATCCCGTGAATTGGAATTCATTTTGTCGATAATATAGACTGGTATCTCTTTCGATATTTGCTGGAGTTTTCTTGGGAAAATCTGGAGTACCTCTTATGTGTTTTGGAATAAAAGTATGATAACAATTATAAGTAGTCTTTATTAAATTTATTTTTTGATTTCAAAGCATGGAGGAGTGAAGTAAAATATATCATGACATGAAGGTTGGCTTTGTCGTGAAACATTATTTTACCGTTTATCGAGATTATGAAAAGTTACTGTGAGACCAGATATAAATCTCACACTTTGGTGAGACAAGTTTATATGTGTAATGAATTGTGTACAAAACGGCAAACAATACTGCCAGTCTGGATGGCGCCGAGTTTTACAACGCGTGAACCCAAAAGGTCTCCAAAATCATAAATTTAGGGGCGCCAAGACAAGGGGGACCGAGCTGGCCCTTACGAGGATGTAAACCATGCCATTGGATAAAGATTATCCAATGGAAAAGGGTGCTTGTTGCGTCACTTTCAATGCTACAAATGAAAGCAAGGTGGGAAATGACACCCCCGAGAAAAGGAGAACCACAACCTGTTACCTAACAAGAACGCTGGTCGAGACTTGTGAAAATACTCGGGCGACAGTATGATATTAGATGGTGAATTAGATGGAGACATTATTATGACTTGTGCAGATACTAGAGATGACTTAGTAATTCCAATGGAGTTAACAGATTAAGAGAATGCAGTAAGTGCGGGTGTGCGCGCCATGAGTACAAAGTTATCGTCGATATTACGAGTCGGTGAAAGAATACTTCGAGTTATTTCGGTGATATGATCGGCGAAAGACGTAGCGGTGACAAAACTCAAGACAGACTTGAAGTTATGTGCCCATTGAAAAATCAGGTCTAATACATATTTTTAGGCGAGTTTACCGGTCTCACATGATCCTTCCGCCCAAATAATTAATAATATAATAAATTATTGAAATTGAGTATTTAAGTATGTTAGGTGTTAATAAATGTTTTTTGTTAAAGTTAAAATGGTGTAATCCTTTTGGTAACTCAATAATTAATAATTCTTTTACAGGACTCACGAAAAGCAAATAATTGGAGGGTTATTGCGAACACAACGTAGTAGTAGTATGACAATTAAAATTTTAACTTTAAAGTTAAATATCTTTTCTTTTTAGTTGCCACAGTTACCCCATGCAATAAATTCTTTCAAAGTAGATTAATTTCCTCAGTTGTAAAATAATGTCAAGTTTATTTACATTGCAATATAATTGTATCGATTAAATATCGCAATTTTAAGTCTTTAAATTTTTAAAATAATTAATGAATTCCTTTGTTAAATTGTTTTTGATCAGAATCGATCTCTATCTCAAATATACGGCTCTGTTAATTTCTCAAAGAGCGATATCTGTGTTACAGCCAAGAAGAAAAGAAGAGGGGGGGGGATCATACGCCATTTAACTGAATAATTAAATTAGCTGCATGGACTAAACAATATTCACTGCTTAAACCTCCCATTGGTCCATTGACACAATCCTTTTCCCGAGATCCTGAATACGACTTTAATTCCAGTTGATATAAGTCTACGCAGATTATTCCCAACCTTTTTGATTTTGCGGAACTCTTAAATTAGTTCTTAAAATCTCGCCGAACCTCTAATTGGCCGAAACAGATTTGATTTGATAGGGGTAAATTACAAAATAGATGTATAAAGCAGCAAAGTTCATAAATAATAACTACTCAGTGTTTTGAATTAAATACTAGAAGAGTATTTAGAGTCCATTTCTAACACTTTACAACATAGATGAAAAGTGTTTATGGCTTTGTTCATTCTGTCTGTCTGTCTGTCCGTTAGTACGACAACTGCCATAAAAATGACTTTATTAAAATGAAATTTTAGTATGTTGTTCAAACGGTCTGTGAAATCTATGGAAATATAAATGAATAATATCACCCAATTAATTTTGGATTGAACCCGGGTTGAAAAAATGAAATACATTGAACCCTATGGAACCTAAATTTTCAAACATATTTTAAGAGGGTTTAAAATTCACAAATTGCTTCGAAAGTTTTAGGAAATATTCAAATTATCCCATAAAATATATAAAAAAAATCTGATGTGGGCAACACATGACTTTCCTTATATAATGTAATGAATTTACTACTTTTACAGTAAAAACAATAGGTTTTTCTTATAGTAGATACAAATATTCTTTCCAAGATATTGAATTTTCGATAATTAGTCGTCATTTTCATTGATTTAGCATCATTTTTATCCATTTGGCGAGATTTTCATTAATTTGGCAACATTTCAAAAAAGTCGAAAAGTTGGCGATATTCCGCCAAATTCGTCGCCAAAATCTCGCCAAGCGTTATGCACTAAGAAAAAAGTTATTCTTACAGCAGATAAATGACTATTGGGGTTCAAATACAAAAGTATTATTCAAAGTATATTTTTTCATGAATGGAACGAGCTAGATCCACGAGAATGATGTCACTTAATTTATCGCATGGTATTACATATGAAAAGTGAACATGTTTCTCAATAGGATTTTTTTTTTATGTCACTATTTCATAATTTTTTTTTAAAATGTACAGTATCTCGAGAACGGTTCGTGTTAGCGTTCTAAAATTTATGCCAATCGTTTTCTAATGAAAAATTACATAAGAAATGTCTATTTGCGTAACTTTATTAGCGGTTTTGATTTTTTGACGATTTTTTCAAAATTTCATTCGAAAATTTAGGGGGGTTCTGAACATTCGATTACGTATAAAAACAATAGGCTTCCAGTGTTTACGGATTGTGATTTTTGTACCAAATTTGGTTCGAATCGGTCGATTCGTTCGTCAGTTATCGTCTCCACAGATTCAGTGACACACACACACACACATACTTTCACACACACACACACACACACACACACACACATACACACACACAGACATCACTTCAAAAATGTTTGATTCATGATCAGGGATGCTTGAAACGTGCTCTCCCGTCGAAAACTCGAATTCGAATTTTCGACCCCGTCACAATACTTTCCTTATACATTATGTATATAAGGAAAGTAAAAAAGGTATTTTCTACTTTTTAGACCGTTATAAAAAGTGGGTATAATAAAATGTGATTTTCATTTAATTTTTAACATTTTATTTTTTTTATTTAAACTTAATCTAAAGTTTTCAATTTTATTTTAAGCAAAGTTATAATTTTAATTGAAATTATAATTTAAAGTTATAATTTAAAGTTAATTGAAAAATCCCTGGACCATCTGACAAAACATACCTGTCCCACAAAAAGTGAAACTCACTATATTACAAATCAAGAATATTAATTCCCCTAAATAGACAGGGATTTTCAAAGACATTGAACTTAATGTTCAAAAATATTAAATTTTCAACGAGTTGGAGTCATTTTCACTGATTTGGCGTCTTTGTGTATTGACGACATTTTCGTAAACTTGGCGACACCTTAAAAATGCCGCCAAGTTTTGTGATATTTTATCAAATTTGTTGTGACTACAAAAATTCGCCGTTAAGATACCCAATTTTTGCCAAATTTTTATATAGTAACATTTCACCAAACATTCAAACAAACAAAAATGTATTATATGAAGTTAATGGAAAGTGAGTAAAAATATTTAGTTACTGTTTCTTGCTTATCTACATATAAAACTTCACAATGATCATTCAAATGAAGATAAATCAAGAAAGATCAATCATGCATAAAGCATTGATTATGAAACACTTTCCAACTTCAACGCAATTTTATTTAAACATCTCTAAAATGCGATACATTCATCGGTAATATTTTTAAAATTATCATAATACTGCAATAATTTATTATATTTGAAAACTTCATCGAAAACAAATGAACTTTATTCAAATGACTTCATCGAAATATAAATCGCCTAGCTCTCTCTATAAAAGCAGCATTTCATTCATAAACATTTTTCCATTCCTTTCATTCATCACAATACTATAATAATTTATTCTATTTAAAAACTTAAAACCATGCACCTTAAGCACAAGTAATTTAACTCTATATCTAAAACTTCATCGAAGAAATTGTCTTCTCTGTGTAAAATCAATGAATGCGTTATTCATATCATCTATATTACAGACTCCATGAGCTAAATAATTTTGCGTTAAAGAAATGCTGCAATTTTTATACAACTCATTCTACATCTTTTGGTATTTACATTCTCCATAAATAAAAATTAGGCTTCGTTGTAGAAATAATCAAAGTTGGATGATCATTTAAACTCAAATATATTGTAATTGCGTTGTTTCAGTATGTAGATGCACAGAATTTAAGCAAAAATAAAGCGGTTTTAGGACGGATACAATACTCAATATGAATTAAAAAGAACTTTAAAAATAACGATTTTGACACAAGATGAATGTCCTATTTTATTTTGAAGTGGGTCACTTGATCTTTTCATGTAATGGTTAGGTGATCTCTTCATATAAAGGGTGTAATTATTATTTCAATTTTTATTTAAAAAACTACTGAATATATTTTGCTGAATTTTTTTTATATATTTCACGGGATAATTTGAATATTTCCTAAAACGTTCGAAGTAGTTTGTGAATTTTAAATTCGCTTAAAAAGTGTTTGAAATATTATATCCCATAGGGTTCAATGTATTTCATTTCTTCAAGCCAGGTTCAATCCAAAACTAATTGGGTGATATTATTCATTTATATTCCCATGGGTCCCACAGACCGTCTGAATAACATACTAAAATTTCATTTTGAAAAAGTTATTTTTGCGGCAGTTATCGTGCTAACGGACAGATAGACAGACAGAATGAACAAAGTCATAAACACTTTTCAACTATGTTTTAAAGTGTTAAAAATGAGTATGTAGTAAAATTCATGTTCTGTATCAGAAGATGTTTTATTATTTTTTAAAAAGCCTGACCTCTACATTCATTTTGCAGAAAATTATGTGTTTTCCTATCCTCTTTTATACGTCGAGGACATTTCCACTTTTGTATTTTCGAAAATCGCATTTCCGACTATTGCGAGAATTACTATTTATATCTAGCTGACGTTTTTGTGTGTATTACTTTCTACAAATGGGGAAAAATTAATATATAGACATTTTGCTAAATGACGTTGAATCGTACTGAAATGTAGAATGTGGTTGAATAATTTCAAAATGTTGAACATATGCTAAAGGTTCTAATGGATGGAACCATTGTCTATTTCTTCGTATGTGTGCGTCAAAATATTAAAACAAGAAAGATCAATCATGCTTAAAACATTGATTATGAAACACTTTCCAACTTCAATGCAATTTTATTTAAAAAAGTCGAAAATGCAATACATTCCTCAGTAATATTTTAAAACTTATCACAATACTACATTGATTTATTAAATTTGAAAACTTAAACCTTCATTGAAAAAAATGAACTTCATTCAAATGACGGCATTGAAATATAAATTGCGTGGTTTAAATATCTCTAAAATGCCATACATTCCACGGTAATATTTTTAAATCTATCATAATACTACGATAATTTATTATATTTGAAAACTTCATCGAAAACAACTGAAATAAATTCAAATGACGTCATAGAAAAAATAACACGCCTGGATCTCTCTATAAAAGCAGGATTTCATTCATAACTTTCTCCATTTCATTCATCACAATACTATAATAATTTATTTTATTTAAAAATTAAGACCATGGAGCTACAATTTATAAACTTTATGCTTAAAACTTCATCGAAAAAAATCGTCCTTCTGTTTATAAAATCAATTAATATTTCATTCATATCAGCCATGCAGACTCCATGGACTGAATTATCTCGTGTTAAAGAAATACAGTAATTCTAATACAACTCATTCTACATATTTTGCTGTTTACATTTTACATAGGTGAAAAATAGGCTTAGTTGTAGAAATAATCAGATTTGAATGAGAATTTAAACTCAAATATATTGTCATTGTGTTGTTTTAGTATGTAGATGCACAGAATTTAAGCAGAAATAAAGTAGTTTTAGGATGGATACAACACTCAATATGAATTAAAAAGAACTTTAAAAAATCACGAATTTGAAACAAGATGGATGCCATATATCATTTTGAAGTGGGTCATGTGATCGTTTCATATCATGGTCACGTGATCGTTTCATATAAGATGTGTAATTATTATTTTAATTTTTATTTAAAAATCTACTGAATATATTTAGCTGAATTTTTTTTTATATATTTTATGGAACAATTTGACTATTACCTAAAATTTTCGAAGCAATCTGTGAATTTTAAATCCGCTTAAAAAATGTTAGAAAAATTAGGTCCCATAGGGCTCAATGTATTTCATTTTTTCAACCCGGGTTCAATCCAAAACTAATTGTGTGATATTATTCATTTATATTCCCATAGGTCCTACAGACCGTCTGAACAACATACTAAAATTTCATTTTGATTAAGTCATTTTTACGGCAGTTATCGTGCTAACGGACAGACAGACAGACAGACAGACAGACAGACAGAATGAACAAAGTCATAAACACTTTTCAACTTTGTTGTAAAGTGTTAATAACTTTTAGAGTAGTTTTTGTTAGAACGATGAATTACTGATAACACCGTGCTTCGATAGCAAATTTTACTGTGATTGATCAACCCCTTTCAACACGGAAGATAAACTCTTTGGTTGAGATTTAGAATCTCGATCCTTACTCATGGAATTGGCAAAGGGTACGTTTCCGTACATTACCCATGTGTAAAGAGTCTTGCTGCCCCAACCGGGAATCGAACCCTGGATCTCCGAACTGGCCAGTCCTCTAATGTCAGATTGGCGGCCAACTTTCAATCTGACGGACCACCTCCTGTTATTTTTATCTCAGTTTAGCCTCCTGCTACTACTATTTTTACCCAGGTAAGTATCCTGCGTAGTCGTTATCCTCTCAATGTGAAATTAGCTCTAAATCTTCCAGTTCAATGAATTCGTACTAGTCGTACTAGGGTCACTTTTGGACCTCTAATTTCTTTGCACTAATTTACAGGGTCGATTTGTTCAGGTGTCATTGTAAAGAGCTTTGCTGCTCCAACCGGGAATCGAACACTGAATCTCCGAACTGGCCAGATGACGCTCTACCGTTGAGCTACTGGGACAAAATTGCAAGCTCTTATCGTCGAAGTGGACTCTGCACATGTGTAACACAAATATTGGCCAGCTACCCAAAAATTTACTTCAGAAAGATATATTTACTCATTACTTTCCTTATATACATAATGTATAAGGAAAGTATTGTGACGGGGTCGAAAATTCGAATTCGAGTTTTCGACGGGAGAGCACGTTTCAAGCATCCCTGATCACGAATCAAACATTTTTGAAGTGATGTCTGTGTGTGTGTGTGTGTGTGTGTGTGTGTGTGTGTGTGTGTGTGTGTGTGTGTGTGTGTGTGTGTGTGTATCAGTGAGACTGTGGAGAGGATAACTGACGAACGAATGGACCGATTCGAACCAAATTTGGTACAAAAATCACAATCCGTAAACACTGGAAGCCTATTGTTTTTATACGTGATCGAATGTTCACAACCCCCCTAAATTATCGAATGAAATTTTGAAAAAATCGTTAAAAAATCAAAACCGCTAATAAAGTTACGCAAATAGACATTTCTTATGTAATTTTTCATTAGAAAACGATTGGCATAAATTTTAGAACGCTAACATGATCCGTTCTCGAGATATTGTACATTTTTCAAAAAAATTATGAAAAAGTCACATAAAAAAAAAAAAATTCCTATTGAGAAACATGTTCACTTTTCGTATGTAATACCATGCGATACATTGAGTGACATCATTCTCGTGGATCTAGCTCGTTCCATTCATGACAAAATATACTTTGAATAATACTTTTGTATTAGAACGCCAATAGTCATTTATCTGCTGTAAGAATAACTTTTTTCTTAGTCCATAACTCTTGGCGACGAATTTGGCGGAATTTAATTTTGGCGACGAATTTGGCGGAATGTCGCCAACTTCGCGACTTTTTTGAAATGTTGCCAAATTAATGAAAATCTCGCTAAATGGATAAAAATGGTGCTAAATCAATGAAAATGACGACTAATTGTGGAAAATTCAATATCTTGGAAAGAATATTTGTATCTACTATAAGAAAATCCTATTACTTTCCTTATATACATAATGTATAAGGAAAGTATTGTGACGGGGTCGAAAATTCGAAATCGAGTTCTCGACGGGAGAGCACGTTTCAAGCATCCCTGATCACGAATCAAACATTTTTGAAGTGATGTCTGTGTGTGTGTGTGTGTGAAAGTGTGTGTGTGTGTGTGTGTGTGTGTGAGAGTCTGTGAAGACGATAACTGACAAACGAATGGACCGATTCGATCCAAATTTGGTACAAAAATCACAATCCGTAAACACTGGAAGCCTATTGTTTTTATACACAATCGAATGTTAAGAACACCCCTAAATTTTCAAATAAAATTTGGAAAAAATAGACAAAAAATCAAAACCACTAATAAAGTTAAGCATATAGACATTTCTTATGTAATTTTTCATTAGAAAACGATTGACATAAATTTTAGAACGCTAACATGAACCGTTCTCGAGATAATGCACATTTTTCAAAAAAATTATCAGAAAGTCATATAAAATAAAAAAAAATATTTCTTCTTGAGAGACATGTTCACTTTTCAGTAATACCATGCGATATATTGGATGACATCCTTCTCGTGGATCTAGCTCGTTCCATTCATGAAAAAAGATACTTTGAGTAATACTTTTGTATTTGAACGCCAATATTCATTTACCTGCTGTAAGAATAACTTATTTCTTTGTCCATTATGCTTGGCGAGATTTTGGCGACGAATTTTGGCGGAAAGTCGCCAATTTGGCGACTTTTTGAAATGTTGACAAATTAACGAAAATCTCGCCAAATGGATAAAAATGACGCTAAATCAATGAAATGGCGACTAATTGTCGAAAATTCAATATCTTGGAAAGAATATTAGTATCTACTATAAGAAGAACCTATTTATTTTACTGTAAAAGTGGTAAATTCATCGCATTATATAAGGAAAGTCATGTGTTTTTTTATATTTGTAATGAGATGAATATTCCTATCTCATCTATGGCAATCGTAGCCTTCTATGGCCTCCTGAAGAGAAAAGTCTTTAACAACGAAATACTTGTCCACACAACTCAACACTCACATAGATAAACGATAGATTTATTAAGTTCCCGGCTTTAAAATAACATTGAAACTGTATTAGAAATGCCGTAACGATGCATTTTATCTTATATTGTGAAAAGGTCTTTCTTTCCGCAGAGATGACTTAGTTAGTCAATAACTTGTTCCAGAATCAGAAAATCGCAAGTGTTTCAATAATTCTGTTCCGAAAAAAAAAAAAACTCACGAAGTCAATAGCTACAAGTAACGTTTTAATAACGAGTCTCTCCTTCATAGAGAGAATAGATTAATCAACGCCCTAGTCAATAATATTTCACTTGATGCATAGGGAGTAAGCATGTTGTGACTTGATGCACTTTACATGTTCATGCGTCTGCGCTGCCGATTAATGTGATTCAAAATTCGCAATTTTTGCAAATTTTTACTTTCCTTATTTATACATAATGTATAAGGAAATTATTGTGACGAGGTCGAAAATTCGAATTCGAGTTTTCGACGGGAGAGCATGTTTCGAGCATCCCTGATCACAAATTAAACATTTTTGAAGTGATGTGTGTGTGTGTGTGTGTGTGTCAGTGAGTCTTTGGAGACGATATCTCTCGAACGAATGGAGTGATTCGAATGATATTTCGTACAACAATCATAATCCGTGAATACTGGAAGCCTATTGTTTTAAAACGTAATCGAATGTTCAGAATCCCCCTAAATTTTCGAGTGAAATTTTGAAAAAATCAAAACCTTTAATAAAGTTACGCAAATAGACATTTCTTATGTAATTTTTCCTTAGAAAGCGATTGATATAAATTTTAGAACGCTAGAATGAACCGTTCTCGAAATATTGCACATTTTTCAAATAAATTTATCAAAAAACCCCATAAATTAAAAAAATATTAGCTGTTGAGAAACATGTTCAATTTTCATATGTAATATCATGCGATAAATTGGGTGACATCATTCTCGTGGATCTAGCTCGTTTCATTCTTGAGAAAAGATACTTTGAAGACCCAGGCCGTCCGACTTATCCTAAGGACTCGAGCAATCGTTTGGACGGTCGGGGAAAAGATACTTTGAGTAATACTTTTGTGTTTGAACGCCAATAGTTATTTATCTGCTATAAGAATAACTTATTTCTCCGTCCATAACGCTTGGCGAGATTTTGGCGACAAATTTGGCGGAATGTCGCCAACTTAGCAACTTTTTGAAATGTTGCCAAATTAACCAAAATCTCGCCAAATGGATAAAAATGACTCAAAATCCATGGAAATGACGACTAATTGTCGAAAATTCAATATCTGGGAAATAGTATATCTGGAAAATATCTGGGAATAGTATATCTGAGAAAAGTATCTACTATGAGAAAAACCTATTTTTTACTGTAAAAGTAGTAAATTCATTGCATTATATAAGGAAAGTCATGTGTTGCCCACATCAGATTTTTAATATTATGATGGTATCCATTTCGTTTTCTGAATATGTTGTGAGATTTCACCCCAAGCGCCAGTGCCTCAGTTTCAGGATTCGGTGGATGGAAAAGGACGTCAAATCCTTCCCTTCATATTGTAGCTTCGGCGCTGCTGTAAATGATGAAGTACTAGAGAAAGATAATGTATTTATAGAAAAATGATACAGAGACGAAGTGTGTCTGTAAAACGGAATGGTGTGTTTCTTGGGACAGACTAGGCGTCAAAAGTGAATGAGAGTTTCCCTTCTCTGCTAGAGTAACTCAGTTGGTAGAATACTATGCAGAGGTCAGAAGCTCTAGTCTCTCTTCGGGTAAGAATTCATAAAATCACATTAATCAATTTTAATTTTTACTTCGTATCATTAGGAATCGTGGATGTATTCAAATAATACTATAATGCTACTACTACAAAGATGAGTCTAAATTTTGGGATAACTTGTAAAGGTATTGGAATGAACACGCAAACATCTTTTGATAAAAACAAGTCTATTCTTAAACTGTAAAAATCATAAAAAAACTCCATTAACGTAATTTACAAATAATAAATTAGAAAGTACATGGTCCACCTTTTCTACCATCGTCTGCATCCACACGCGACACGCTCCACTTACCAACTCGTATCATCTCGTGCCATCTCGAACCATTTCGAATCCCTCCTCGTGCTTCGCATTTCACCTTTTTATAACCTGGTTGCCAGCTCTCCTACAGTCCGCAATCTGCGATACTGCTATTTAAATTTAGACTCTTCTTTCCCAAAAGCAGATACTGCTTGAAAAATAAGAAGTCGAGAATAGAACTTGTTAATCCATACAAACTAACACTTTTATGTAAAGCAGCAATATCAAACAGGAACAAAATATATTTATAAATATCTAACTAACTTACAAGATCACAAAATGACTGCCAGGTATTCAAACCAGCAGTTGAAATGCTCAAATGCTTCACAAAACAAACGATTTCATTCTCAAGACACTGACGTATTCCCAATTCGCTTTTATTCATATCATGTCAATAACCCAACTGAACGGTGAGCAGCTTATATATACCCACTGTGGAAAGTTCTGGAAAAAGGGCGTAACTCGTGAGATTCTTAACCAATCTAAAAAATTCAAGAAGTTTTCCAGAACTCGTCAAGTTAGCGATATCTCGCCAGATTCGTTGCCAATGTGACCAAAGTTGTCACCGAAGTCAAGCGGCCTATATTTTCAAATTATAACAACGGTTACCTATTCGGTATTCGTAGTAGTATCATTGACTACCTAGAAAACACTCAAACAAATATATTAAAACCATCCTGGCGACGATAAATTAGATCTTAAGTGGCACTTAATCTAAACACATCGTTCCTCATTTGCAGCTTTCCCCTCTTAACGTCAAGACATACAAGCTTATCCTCCAACCTCGCCCTGCCTGCGGAAAAATGACAAAAAATTCTTCCCAGTCTTGCAAAATCTGAAGATCCAGATTGAAGTAGGAGAGAATTTAATCTTTATTATTCCGCATCGATTATCCGATTTGAAACTCATTTCCAGAGAACAATCCGGGAAGGCCTCCCCCCCTCTTCATTTCCTCATTTCGACCCCCTGCTTCAGGGATTGTGGGGGATCACGTGACCTGAGGAGGGATCTTGGTCCCGCGATGTCACGGGAAGCGTTCAGACGATCGGAAGTATTGAAATCCCGTGAATTGGAATTCATTTTGTCGATAATATAGACTGGTATCTCTTTCGATATTTGCTGGAGTTTTCTTGGGAAAATCTGGAGTACCTCTTATGTGTTTTGGAATAAAAGTATGATAACAACTATAAGTAGTCTTTATTAAATTTATTTTTTGATTTCAAAGCATGGAGGAGTGAAGTAAAATATATCATGACATGAAGGTTAGCTTTGTCGTGAAACATTATTTTACCGTTTGTCGAGATTATGAAAAGTTACTGTGAGACCAGATATAAATCTCACACTTTGGTGAGACAAGTTTATATGTGTAATGTATTGTGTACAAAACGGCAAACAATACTGCCAGTCTGGATGGCGCCGAGTTTTACAACGCGTGAACCCAAAAGGTCTCCAAAATCATAAATTTAGGGGCGCCAAGACAAGGGGGACCGAGCTGGCCCTTACGAGGATGTAAACCATGCCATTGGATAAAGATTATCCAATGGAAAAGGGTGCTTGTTGCGTCACTTTCAATGCTACAAATGAAAGCAAGGTGGGAAATGACACCCCCGAGAAAAGGAGAACCACAACCTGTTACCTAACAAGAACGCTGGTCGAGACTTGTGAAAATACTCGGGCGACAGTATGATATTAGATGGTGAATTAGATGGAGACATTATTATGACTTGTGCAGATACTAGAGATGACTTAGTAATTCCAATGGAGTTAACAGATTAAGAGAATGCAGTAAGTGCGGGTGTGCGCGCCATGAGTACAAAGTTATCGTCGATATTACGAGTCGGTGAAAGAATACTTCGAGTTATTTCGGTGATATGATCGGCGAAAGACGTAGCGGTGACAAAACTCAAGACAGACTTGAAGTTATGTGCCCATTGAAAAATCAGGTCTAATACATATTTTTAGGCGAGTTTACCGGTCTCACATGATCCCTCCTCCCAAATAATTAATAATATGATAAATTATTGAAATTGAGTATTTAAGTATGTTAGGTGTTAATAAATGTTTTTTGTTAAAGTTAAAATGGTGTAATCCTTTTAGTTACTTAATAATTAATAATTCTTTTACAGGACTCACGAAAAGTAAATAATTGCGTTATTGCGAAGTTATTGCGTTATTGCGAAGGGTTATTGCGAACACAACGTAGTAGTAGTATGATAATTATAATTTTAACTTTAAAGTTAAATATCTTTTCTTTTTAGTTGCCACAGTTACCCCATGCAATAAATCCTTTCAAAGTAGATTAATTTCCTCAGTTGTGAAATAATGTCAAGTTTATTTACATTGCAATATAATTGTATCGATTAAATATCGCAGATTTTAAGTCTTTAAATTTTTAAAATAATTAATGAATTCCTTTGTTAAATTGTTTTCGATCAGAATCGATCTCTATCTCAAATATACGGCTCTGTTAATTTCTCAAAGAGCGATATCTGTGTTATAGCCAAGGAGAAAAGAAGAGGGGGGGGGGATCATACGCCATTTAACTGAACAATTAAATTGACTGCATGGACTAAACAATATTCACTGCTTAAACCTCCCATTGGTTCATTGATACAATCCTTTTCCCGAGATCCTGAATACGGCTTTAATTCCAGTTGATATAAGTCTACGCAGATTATTCCCAACCTTTTCGATTTTGCGGAACTCTTAAATTAGTTCTTAAAATCTCGCCGAACCTCTAATTGGCCGAAACAGATTTGATTTGGTAGGGGTAAATTACAAAATAGATGTATAAAGCAGCAAAGTTCATAAATAATAACTAGTTAGTGTTTTGAATTATATACTAGAAGAGTATTTAGAGTCTATTTTTAACACTTTACAATATAGTTGAAAAGTGTTTACGACTTTGTTCATTCTGTCTGTCTGTCTGTCCGTTAGTACGACAACTGCCATAAAAATGACTTTATTAAAATGAAATTTTAGTATGGTGTTCAAACGGTCTGTGAAATCTATGGAAATATAAATGAATAATATCACCGAATTAATTTTGGATTGAACCCGGGTTGAAAAAATGAAATGCATTGAACCCAATGGAACCTAATTTTTCAAACATTTTTTAAGAGGATTTAAAATTCACAAATTGCTTCGAAAGTTTTGGGAAATATTCAAATTATCCCATATAATATATAAAAAAACGACATATTCAGTAGTTTTTTAAATAAAAATTAAAATAATAATTACGCCTTTTATATGAAGAGATCACGTGACCATTATATGAATAGATCACGTGAACCACTTCAAAATAAAATATGGCATTCATCTTGTGTCCAAATCGTGATTTTTAAAGTTCTTTTTAATTCATAGTGTTGTATTCGTCATAAAACTGCTTTATTTTTGCTTAAATTCTGTGCATTTTCATATTGAAAAAACGCAATTACAATATATTTCAGTTTAAATGATCATCCAACTTTGATTATTTCTACAACGAAGCCTAATTTTCACTTATGGAGAATGTAAATACCAAAAGATGTAAAATGAGCTGCATAAGAATTGCTGCATTTCTTTAAAGCAAAATTATTTAGCTCATGGAGTTTGCAACATAGCTGATATGAATGAAATATTCATTGATTTTACACAGAGAAGCAGACGACTTTTTCGATGAAGTTTTAAATATAGAATTTAATTATTTGTACCTCCATGGTCTTAAGTTTTTAAATAAAATAAGTTATTATATTATTGTGATGAATTAAATGAATATAAAAAAGTTTATGAATGAAATGCTACTTTTATAGAGAGAGCCAGACGTGTTATATTTCTATGACGTCATTTGAATAAATTTCATTTGTTTTCGATGAAGTTTTCAAATATTATAAATTATTGTAGTATTATGATAATTTAAAATATTACCGAGGAATGTATCGCATTTTAGAGATGTTTAACCAGGCAATTTATATTTCAATGCCGTCATTTGAATGAAGTTCATTTTTTTCGATGAAGTTTTAAGTTTTCAAATATAATAAATTAATGTAGTATTGTGATAATTTTAAAAATATTACCGAGGAATGTATTGCATTTTAGAGATGTTTAAATAAAATTGCATTGAAGTTGAAAAGTGTTTCATAATCAATGCTTTATGCATGATTGATCTTTCTTGATTATATACGTCTGCGGAGACATCGTGATTTCAGCGTATGCAAATAACAGAGGCGTTGCCACTATTCAAACAAAGTTCAATAAAATTTAATGTTCTGATATTTAACCGAAGGAGTGAACTCCATAAGACATTCATTCGCCAATAACAGTATTATGTGAAATAAAGGCCTTATGTAACAGTATTAGTGTCCATTAATACCAATTTTACCATTAATAATAACCATTTACCATTAATTTACCATTTTTACCATTAATTTGTACATTAATATCAATGCTCTGAAACTTCGTAATTGGTTTATTTCGTCTATATCGCTTTATTGCCGAGTTTCTTGTCCTAACTATTATAGTACTGCGCTAGGAATACTATAATCATTTATTTTCGATCGTGCATGGTTATTTTACTACAAATAAACCTAACGTATACATTCATGGACCTAACCTTACAAAGTTACTAGGATATTTAAAGTACTTTAGTTATTGGGGTATTTAAAGGAACGCTGTATAATTGGCCTTTAATACACAATTTTTATTTTTTTTTCTATAACTTGAAAGACAAAGCATTGTTTTCCCAAAATTCATTTAATTCGATATATCATGGTATAAACGCGTTTGAAGACAGCATAAACTTCGAACACTTTTGGAAAGATATCCTTCTGAATAAATCCAACTCATTGGCGTTGTAGAATATGTTTATGTAAATATGTAAATTTATACAAAACCTTTGAAAAGAATTAATTAATGTAAACAACTGACTGAATATAAATGCATGATAAAATCAAGCGGAGTTTCTTTCTCTAAATATTTTAATAGAGAAAGTTAATGCCAATTTTAGCGAAAATTTTCGATTTTTGAGATTTTAATGCCAATTTAAATATTAATATTTATTTTAATGCTTACACCTTTGGATAGGTTGGACGGTCTGGATCGAAGAAGAAGAAGAAGAATTTGATGCCAATATATGTTTTAGGACCTCCTGAACCTGTTTTGTATATCGAGAGATATCCGTCTATCTGTCTGGGGTCAATTTTTTGCATACGTCATGCATGAAAAAGGGGTACTAAAGTCATTTATTTTCGATCGTTCATGGTTATTTTACTACATATACTTTGCCTACGTCATGTGTGCAAGCTGTCAACGTTACTTTGCATACAACGTTACTTTGCATACGTCAGGTATGCAAGCTATCAACGTTACTTTGCATACGTCATGCATTCAAACTGTCAACGTTAATTTGCATACGTCATGCATGCAAGGTGTCAACGTTACTTTGCATACGCCATGTATGCAAGCTGCCACAAATATTAATGGATTTTCACGACTTCGTTATCCGAAATTATATCCGACTTCGAAATTATATCGGACTTTATATCCGACTTCGTTATCGAAAAAATCTAGAACTAGATACAACTTTTGGAAATACGGGCCAAAAGTTATTAAAAATTTTTGACATAGCAGCACAGAACAAAATGAGACCGGACAAAATAGGACATAATTACTTATGGCTCAATGATCACAATTTTAATCATTGAAGTGAACAGTTTTAATCGTTAACAGTTTAACAGTATTAATGATTGTAGTGAAAAATAGTAAGAATACAATAAGTAGAGATACAATATTTGTGTTCATGACGTCATTATCTCTTTCGAGGGGTCAAGTCCCTCCTTCCTCTCCGAGTGGGTACATTTTCAGAGTCCACTTCGGCGATAAGAGCTTGCAATTTCGTCCCAGTAGCTCAACGGTAGAGTATCAGTTCGGAGTATCAGTTGGTCAGTTCGGAGATCCAAGGTTCGATTCCCGGTTGGGGCAGCAAAGCTCTTTACAATGGCGCCCGAACAAATCAACCTTGTAGGTTAGTGCAAATATGTCGGAGGTCTGAAGACCCCAGACCGTGCGACTCACATATTGGGTTTAGAGTAGCTATCTGCACGGCCGGAAAAGGATACCTCCTGCATTCAGGAGGCACCCAAGGTCTACCATCCCACCAAACGAACTTTTATTTAGGTCTAAAAATATTACAATTTATAATAAATATTGTGATTAAACAGACAGTTTTACATTATATTTGAACTTGACAAGTACGTCCTTTTTACAAAAATGGGAAAATGGTTATTGCGAATATAGATAAAAAGATCATTGAAAACTAATATTTAGAGTGAGGTATAATAACATAATAAAATATAGATTAAAATGAAAGAAAATAATAAAATTTTAAAAGTAAAATTTAGAAAATATATAAAAAGAAAATATATGAAAAGAAAAAAAAAAAAAATTGGCGTATGAAAACAAAAACAGAAATTTAGAATAAAATTTAGAAAAGAAAAATAAGAAAAAATACAAATAAAAAGTGTCAAAAGAAAAAGAAAGATCCAAAAAAATAAGAACAGTTAACATAGCTTTTTTTTTTTTTTTTTTTTTTTTAAAGAAAGAAATAGAGGGAACACAATAAGTTCATATAAGTTAATAAGAATGAAATAAAGGGATTCATTGATCAAAATTAAATGAGAGCAGAATCTACTCATAAGCTTAGGTCACTTTATTAGAAATTTCCATGGAAACAAGAATACAGTTTTTAATTTTATCTACTGAAGAGGGATTTGAACGAACTTTGGAGAACCAAATTGGTTTATTAGAGGGGGAAGGTTTGCAGAGATGAAATTTTCTAGAAAAAGGACAATCGAAAATGTAATGCCGGAGGTCTGAAGGTGACCCTAGTACGACTAGTATGAATTCAGTGGACTCTGGAAGATTGAGCGCCGATATCAAATTGAGGGAATAACGACCACGCAGGATTCTAACTTGTGTAAAAATAGTAGTAGCAGGTGGCTAACCTGAGGTAAAAATAGCAGGAGGTGGTCTGTCAGATTGTCAGTTGCTCGCCAATCTGACATTAGAGGGTGGAGAATGCAGAGTCCGCTTCAACGATAAGAGCTTGCAATTTATTATAGCTGAATGGTAGAGCGTCAGCTGGCCAGTTCGGAGATCCAAGGTTCGATTCCCGGTTGGGGCAGCAAGGTTCTTTACACATTGTCAAACTTGGTATCTCTCGAAAAAAAATGTCCAGTCCTTTAAAATGAAATGTAACGTGCTATAATTGTGATCATTTGAACCAACAATAGAATTTTTTCTTATTTTTCTCGATAAAATTATTTATATATATATATATATATATATATATATATATATATATATATATATCACAAGCTATTTAAAATTGGATTCTGAGGGTCGAGTTGATACACAATACAGTTAACTTTTTGTTTTGTCGTTCGATTCTATACCGTTTTAGAATATTTTTGGCATTCTTTTAAAAAATAATATTTTACGAGAACAGTATTTTCCGCTTCTGCATAGTGATGCTATCGGCTACTTCAAAAAGAAGAATATTTTGCAATCCTTTTACGAAATAAAAAAGAAATAATGAAACCCATCAAAATATTGAAAACTCAAATTGGGAATCGAAAATATATTTTTCACAATTTCCCGAAATGCTAAGATATTTATTTGCATAAGCCAAGAAAAATACTTCACTTTTCCTCCTCAATTTAACTCGGTGGCAAAAACAAATATCCAACGTTTGACGTTAAACTGGAGGTAGAATTCTCAGAGGTCGTCACATGAGGGAAGGATCAGTTTCTCTTAGAACTCCCATGCATTTATTGATATAAAAACCCTCAGATATTACCAAGCAGATGTATAAAAAAAAGTCATTTTAGAATGGGGCTTATTTTGCAGATTTAGAATTTCTAGAATATTGGGTAAAAGCAACTTTTAAAAATTATGAAAAAGAAAGATGTTTTTCGTCGCAGCCATTGCTTGAAATATTATTGAACCGAATATATCGGAAAAAGTTGATTATATTACTCTTAAAAATTAATTCGTATATATTATACTATAACGAATTATTCGCGGTGCCCGGTTTATAAATAAACGCTTGTTACTACTCAATTCATCGAGCACGCTACCCGCAAAGTAAGAAAAAAAAAATCTGATGTAGGCAGCACATGACTTTCCCTGCAGACTTATATCCACGTTCTCTTTATTTTAATTCGATTTAATTCACTTTTAATTAAATTTAATTCACTTTTAATTCAATTTTCGTTCTCATTTGGTAACTGAACTTATTTTCAAAGATGGCGTAGAGAAAATAAGAAAAATCTAAAATATCTCGAGAACGGCTAGTCCTAATGTAATGAGGTTGGTCTTATTCTTTTCTTCGTTAAAAATTACATATAAAACAAGCATTTAATGGCTATATTTGGGCATACGTAGTTTTTTATTTTAGATTTTGACGATTTTTGAGGGCTATTTTGCAAAAAAAGGCAGGTTACTTCTTTCCGAATCGTACCAAAATCTAATCAGCACCAAAGCATTCTATAAGTAACTTATTTACCAAATTTTGTGAAATTTGGTCAATTAGTATCTTAGCTGGAGTGGATACATGGAATTTTTACGGGCCACTTCGCAAAGAAAGGCGGGTTCTGTTTTTACGAATCCTACCAATAACTAATCAGCACCAGGGTCTCACCAAAGTGACTTACATACCAAATTTTATGAAATTCGGTCCATTAGTTTTTGAGTAAGAGTGGATACATACATTGCACAGACAGACAGGCAGACTCACAGACACACACACAGACGTCACGCTGAAAATAGTTTTTTCGCATTCTGGAGGTCTCGAAACGTGTAGATCCGTCGAAAATTCGAGTTGTGATTTTCGATATGATTCCAATACTTTCCGTATACATTACCATGTATCGCAAGGAAAGTAAAAAGAGATTTAAAACCTCTATCCGAAAGTTTTTCCCCAATTGTCAAAGACCCATCCGTTATGTGAAACCCGCGAACTTCTTTAAAATAGATCTGATCCAGAAAGGAGGGGACACGGAATATCCGTTAAAGTGCAAAACGGTCCATTACGATGGCAGAATTCGATCACTTAAAGAAGTTAAAAATTAAAAGTACTTATAAAATCGAAAAAATAATTATTTGATTGCTAAGATATACAGATAAATGTTAGCCAAATTATAGAATTGCACTAATCTTAATTTTTCGAATACGACGATATAATATCAATTAGATCAAGTAAAAAATGCAAATTTCAATTTATTTAAATAAATCAATAAATATGAAAGAATTGTCTCACAAATTTGGTTCAAACTTTATTGAAAAGAACATTATTTTACCTTTCCGACAATATTTTAGTTCGCTATCGATTTGTATAAGTATCAACCAAAATCGTTGTAAATCAGAGTAAAATACAAAATAATTAAAAAAAAAAATTCAAAATTGAAAAAAAAAAAAACGCCAAGTTGTATCTATTACCGTCCTGAACCACCTGTCTATCAAATTTCATGGCTGTACGACGCTTAGATTTCCCGCTAAGAACTACGCACACTCACATCTATTATTATGTAAGATTATACTAGAAAATGTACCCGAAGTTGGTCGAAATTTAAAGCAGTGATTAATTGAATTCATTCATTAAATTTTTCGAAAGGCGTAGTTGCATCCCGCTCTCATTTTAAAAGCAAAGACAAAATTAACTGCTATGCAAACTGTACATGACAAAACGGTATTTTAAGGTTGTCATCTGGACGGAATGGCCAAAAACCCAACAACGCTTTTACGATAAATACGTCGGCACGTCCCAAAGTAACTGATGAGTTGCAACGTCAATCGCAACTTCCATGGCATTGTAATCGGCGAATGGGAAAATGAAGCTCTCAATCGAAGAATCGAAAATCTCAATTTTATGCTTTTGTCTGAAAATTAACAGAAAATCAGAAGACAGGTAGTTCAGAAAAAATATATATTAGAATGTGAAGATATATGCCCATATTTTTGCCAAACTATTAAATTGTGCTAATCTTACATTTTCAGATGCGGCAAAATAAGAATCAGATTACATAGAGCATGCATATTCTTCTGATATACAGGGTCTTTCAAAAGTCCGTATAAACTTTAAAAATTCATTAAAAATCGAAAAATCATCGCATTGAAGTACGGTTTGTACCATAAGTATTGCTAGGACGGGGGGTTTTTTTTTGACGTGAAAAAATTTTGTAGTTTAAAAATCACTTATAGGTGGCTCTGATCGCATTGGAAAGACAATTAAAATAACTTACTGTACGTGTCAAATCGTGTGACAAGCCTAAGTAACCCTGAACAGGTGATAGGACCTTTTCCTTTCTTTAGATTTTTCCTAAATCAGAATTTTCACAAAGCATCTGATGCTGATTCGTCGCTCAAGTAACGCAGCTTCACTAACAAGGCTTTCTCGATCAAAGTTAACATTCTCGCAAAAACTTCTTTTTTGCACCGTTTACTAATGAATCAAATGAAGAATCTACAGAGCACTACAGCTCTTTTATAACAGCCTCATTTACATACTTCTGGAAGATGTATCCGGGTAAGCGCCACTTATAGGTGATTTTTTAAATTACAAAATTTTTTTCATGTCAAAATAAAAAATCCCGTCCTGGCAATACTTACGGTACAAACCGTACCTCAATGCGAAGATTTTTCGATTTTCAATGAATTTTTAAAATGTATACGGACTTTTGAAAGACCCTGTATTTAAAAATACATTAATAAATGTGAAAGAATTTTCTTGAGAATTCGGTTTAAAAATAACTAAAAAAGTAATTCGAAAAAAATCTCTTCGAGTAGTATCGTCCGAGGACCAGAAGTACCTCGCTTCTGAATTTCGTCCAAAGCTTCAATATTCCACTACGGATGACACAAACATACAAACACACACCCGGATATACAAACACACACCCGGACATACAAACACACACACACAGACAAAAGACACACACACACAGACAAAAATACACACACACAGACAAGACACACACACTTACACCCACACAGAAAGACATACAGACACACATATACACACACACAGGCACAAACACACACACACACACGCGCACAAACACGCACAAACACGCACAAACACACACGCAAACAAACACATACACACACACAGACACCTTCTTTCATTGTGTAAACTTTAAAGAAGAAATTGGTAGCAGTAATAGGGAAAGATTCGCGTGATTCTTACTTTCACTAGAATATATAGCATATAGCATAAAGTATTTTGATAGGTTTCAAAATTGAATGTCGAGTTTTTAATGAATTTTTACATTTTGTGAATCCTAGAACAAGAATTAGTAAGTATCTTTGGTGTGATGCGTGTATGCGTGCCCTCTATGCATGTATGCAATCAAGCTCAAGAGCAATCTATCCATTTTTTATTAAATTTAGCTGTTCGGGACTTACACCTCAACCTAGTGCTGATTATATTTTGGTACAAATAGTAAAAAAAGTAGCACTGGCCCTTTCATTCAAATAACCACAAATATCGACGGAAACTGAAATAAAAAATGTTTATAATTTAACAATAAATTGATTTCTTGTTTTATATAAAATATTTGAAAAAAAAATAAAAGCACTCCCATCACGCTAGTATAAACCATTCTCAAGGTATTTCCGTTTCTTGCAGCATTACGATTGGCGCCATTTATATATGGACCAAGTCGCCAAATAAAATGTAAATTGCAATGAAAACCTTCGTTAAAAACGTAGCATAAGACGATCCAGTAACTGTATCAACCGGTTTTAAGGGCAGAAACAGCCTCCTTCTTCAGAGTAAAAAAGACAAAGTAGCTGCACCAACTAAAGCTAAAGAAAAGGTCTGCCCTGTGTTTTTAACTGTATGATTGTGTTATGTTGTTAATAACGAAGCTTTTTCTTGTAGTTATATTTTACAGAAATTTTAACCGTTTTAATTTAAAAATTAAATTATTTTAAAACTGCAAATTCGATATATTATAAGTAAATATTTCGGGTATCGTTTTATACAAAACTAAATGCTACAAATAGAAATAAAATAAAATAACGAGTACAGAGAAGTACCCAACTAAAATATATATATCTCTATACTCTCTGTTGTTTTTGTTGAGACCCAGACCGTCCGACCTACCAGAAAGGTGTAAGGTAACTGTTTGGACGGCCGGGAAGTGCCACCCAATTTGGACCGGAACCCAGTGGGGGAGGCATCCACAGGGACCGTACCCTCCTTCCCCTACCACCAACCTCTCGGAAGGACTTACGGACCCACATGTTTAACGTGATCGTACTCCGCGTGAACACGGCGGCAGTTTTTGGCAGTGGCTGGAATCGAACCCGGGCCTACCGAGTGCAACTCCAGCACGCTAATCAATGGGCTCTATACTCTCTGTGGAAAAGTCTGGAAATAGAACATAACTCGCAATGTTCTTTGACAATCTACAAAATTCGAAAAGTTTCTTTAACTCGCCAAAAGTCGCCAAGTTAACGATAGTTCGCCAAATTTGTTTCAAAAGTCAAGCTCCTCGACCTTAAAATTATAACGATAGTTTTCTGCCGATCCGGTGCTCGAGCGGTCAGGGGCATGCGTTTCCGTCTGATCGCTGGTTTGCCGGGTTGCTGGTTCGAATCCCGCCAGCGGGCATGGATGTTGTCATGTCGAGGCCAAGCCAGACTTCCTCCCTTCGGGGAACCTCTATAAATGTGAAGCTGCAATTCTCTTCCCCTTCGCCATGGGATACCCTGGGGGTCTTGTGGACGTGGTGCGTAGGCGCTCTTTCACCACGGGGAAATTAGTAACGAACGAACGATAGTTTTCTGTTATCTATTTGAAATAATATCATACCCCTTTCGCTACATACTTCCATTTCATTCTCGTTACATTTCTTTCCTGTTTTACTCCGCACCCTGCGACCTAAGATGTTTTACATCAAAAGTCGAGTAATATTTTGAGATAAAAGAAGAGTTAGAAATAAATCAGATTATTCTTCTGAAGAAGTTTCCACTCACACTATCATTTTACAATTTTTTTTCCAAAAATAAGTCAGCAGATTGCAAAAATACTTAAAAAATTCAAATTCAATATTGCAAATAAAACTTCTAATAAACTCAAATTTTCTAATCTGAAAGATTCTTTTTGAAATTTCTAGTAATTGAAGCATTTACAGCATTTCTCGCCAGTGTGCTTTTTCTTATATTAGTCAAACTAAACGTGCTTTAAAATTTCGGATTAAGGAACATGAAAACGAAGTCAAAAAACAGGAATTTAATAAATCTTCAATTGCTCAGCATTGCTTTCAATTTGACCACCGTTGAGTTCTCTTCAATTATCATACAAAAATGCATATCGATCTATGAATTTGAGTTCTTTAAAGCCTTACACAACCATAAATATTCCTGTAATTTAGTTAATGACTTGTCCAGTACTCCATTTTTGTCCGCGGTCCGACAAAAAGCCTTGTATCCCCTCCTCCGTCCTCCTTTGTTCGTTCTATTCCTTTGGGGGTTCTTATATGTCGTTTTAACCTTTTTTCTTCTTCTTGAGTCTCATTTATTCTTGATCTCACTTGATTTGATATTCCTGTTGTGTTTTAGCGCACTCATCTTATGTGTTACCTATCGTTTCGAATTGGCTGGACTTTTCTTCATGCTACTTTCTGATTAGCTCTCTCTTAATCCAGGTGCTCGGTATATAATCCCCCTGCTTCTTCCTTTCGTGCTGATTCCTCTTTTGGACTTCTGGCTTGTTAGTTTTCTTGCACTGACGAAATGGACCCAACGTATCCTCGAAACAACTGTATGCTGCATTATTGTCTTATTTGTGCTTTTATACGTTGCAAAGGTTTTAATTATACTACGCACAAAGTGTATTGTACTTATTAAAACGAAGGGCTATTTAGAGAACAGAATATGTATAAGATGTTTTAACAACTCATATAAATAGTTATCATAAATCCCTTCTAAATATTTCTGGAGGGTTTTACTTTGCCTTACCCGAAATGTATTTTCAAACATACTGAAAGCTATACTCGATTCATTCCTTTGAAACACATGAGTTCGTTACAATGTGGGAGAGAAAAAGCGCTTTTGTAACTCAGGCGTGACCCACGTAGTAATGAGGCAGGTGTGTTTTGCACAACGACGATTTCAGATGATCAGCTCCATTATTAATGTGGAATCATGCAATTGTGGTTAAATAACACTCGGGTAAATTGAGGGGGGGGGGGAGCATTTGAAATACTAAAGGTTCGTAGAAATGACGCTAGTTTATAGATGATTGATGTTAGGGATGCGATTCCAATATCGTGATGTTTTTTTCGGATCAGTTTCATTTCAGTTCCATATTCAGGCGTGGATGTATTTTTTTGCTACAATACTTAGTGCATACTGTAAAAATTATGAATTCAACTGCCCTGTAGAATAATAAAAGGAAATCCAGATACCCCATGAGGGGTGGGATAACCCAGTGGTTAAGGTACAGGGATTACACTCGGAGAACCTGAGTTCACGTCTCGGCTCTGCTTAAACTGTTCCCGTGTTCAAGCTAAGCACTGGCACGTTAAATATGTCAGCCTGAAAGTCCGTTCACAAAGTTGCCCTAACAGCATTATTTTTCACAGTGACGTAAGATTTATGCCACACTGTAACTTTGGGACGTCACAGGACGTCGCAGTACGACTCGGCAATGTCATATTGAGGTCACAGTGAAGTCATTTTGGTCATTTTCATGGTCGTTTGTGACTTCGCATATTAACTCGTTTGTGACATCACATTGTAATTGCCATTGTGATGTCGTCACATTGTTACGTGTTAATTAAATTGTGGAAACGCCACAGAATATAGTCACAGTAAAGTTACAAAGTTACTAATACGTAACGTCGCATAGAAGTCACAATATGATGTCACATTTTGACCAAGGTGTCACGTGACTACGACATCACTGTCACACATGTGACGATCTTTGCTGTGACGGTGGTGGTAGGGGAAGGAGGATAGGCGACCTAAACTTCCCCCCTTACCACCAAACTCGTAGGTCCCTGTGGATGCCGCCCCCACTGGGTTCCAGTCTAAATTGGGTGATACTGTTCCGGCTGTCCATAAAAGATACCTTCCACCTTCGGCTAGGTCGGGCGGTCTGGGTCGACAGAAAGAAATATACCCCATAAGAAATTTTTACTCAATAAAATTTATTATCGCAAAATGAGATCATTATTTCATTTAGACCTTTCTTGGCATGAAAATGTTTTACTCATTGAAATGTATTATCGCAAAATGGAATCATTATATCATTAAGATCTTTCTTGGCATGAAAATATTTTACTCACTAAAATGTATTATCGCAAAAAGGGATCATTATATCATTCAGATCTTTCTTGGTATGAAAATGTTTTACTCAATAAAATTTATTATCGCAAAAAGGGATCATATTACATCATTAAGATCTTTCTTGGCATGAAAATGTTTTACTCAATAAAATTTATTTTTGCAGAAAGGGATCACACGCACACATTATATCATTAAGATCTTTCTTGGCATGAAAATGTTTTGCTCAATAACATTTATTATCGCAAAAAGGGATCATTATACCATTAAGATCTTTCTTGGAATGAAAATGTTTTACTCAATAAAATTTATTATCAGTATCGCAAAAAGGGATCATTGTATAATTAAGATCTTTCTTGGCATGAAAATGTTTTACTCAGAAAAATTTATTATCGCAAAAAGGGATCATTATATCATTAAGATCTTTCTTGGCATGAAAATGTTTTACTCAATAAAATTTATTATCGCAAAAAGGGATCATTATATCATTAAGATCTTTCTTGGCATGAAAATGTTTTATTCAATAAAATTTATTATCGCAAAAAGGGATCATTATATCATTAAGATCTTTCTTGGCATGAAAATGTTTTATTCAATAAAATTTATTATCGCAAAAAGGGATCATTATATCATTAAGATCTTTCTTGGCATGAAAATGTTTTATTCAATAAAATTTATTATCGCAAAAAGGGATAATTATATCATTAAGATCTTTTTTCATTTAATCAATAAAATTTATTATCGCAAAAAGGGATCATTATATCATTAAGAACTTTCTTGGCATGAAAATGTTTTACTCAATAAAATTTATTATCGCAAAAAGTGATCATTATATCATTAAGAACTTTCTTGGCATGAAAATGTTTTACTCAATAAAATTTATTATCGCAAAATAGGATTATTATATCATTAAGATCTTTCTTGGCATGGAAATGTTTTACTCAATAAAATTTATTATCGTGAAACGGGATCATTATTTCATTTAGACTTTTCTTGGCATGAAAATGTTTTATTCAATAAAATGTATTTTCGCAAAATGGGATCATTCTTTCATTAAGACCTTTCTTGGTAGGATTTTCAAGAGGGATTTTTTTTTCAAATCAATAAAAATGTATTAATTACTAGAAAATTTACTCGGCGTTGTAGCACACAACAAAAAGTTTTTTTTTTTTTTAATAAGCAAACGCATTGTTTAAACATTCGTTATGGGGAATTCGCTGTGATTTCCAGTGTAGTTTTTATCAGAGCATCTGAAATCCTGGACAACACTGGAAAGCTCTAATAGATGTATCCGCCAGGGATTTAAGATGCAACCCTTTGATTACAATCGCACCAGAATTCACAGCGAATTCTAGAAAACCAAAGAACGCTTTAACAATAAGCCCACTTATAACCACCATAAAAATTACTAAAAGAACAAAATACTGCTGCTCCGATGATGTAATGACGGAAACTGCGAGAATGTTTCAAACATTCTATACTCGTATCTAGGGATATTGTCTTCAATATACGAACAGTATATATTATTTTTAAATTCACGAAATTTCGTCTATTAATAGCGTTGAGTCCGTTCAAAGTTTGTTTGACAGAGAATTTTTCGATCTTTCCGATAGTGTCAAGATGGAAAGCTTGTGATAACACTTTTAGTCGCTAAAGAACCGATTTATGTGAAAATTGCTCCGTATCATGCTAAAACATAAAATAGCTCGAAAATTAATTCGAATATTTAAGCAAAATCTTACAGAGGCGCAGCTTATCGGGTTCTGAAGTAACTGCCTACTATGTCATAGCCATACGATGATTATATTTTTGCTACAGATGACATAGACGCACACGCGAAATGCCCAGGACATACCCGATATACCGAGCCTTTACAACGTTATCCAACCTTGTTGTGGGAGAGGAGGGTCCGCACGCCATTTTCAGCCGCTATTGATCTGAATGTGAGACCAGATTTAAGACCAGGAATATGTGAGACAGTTTTATGTTCAATATTTATTAGGACTATAATGTTTGACAGTGGCATCAGACTTAAAGACGCCAGTTTTATGGCTCCCTGACCCGAGACGTCAAATAGGCTATAAACCTAGGAGGCCAAAGTGAAGCCACGAGATTGATTAAAAATGTTGACCAATATGAAGATGTCTGTTCGCATGGCCCTGAGGTCGACCAATGATAGCCGAGGAGACGTGTCAGACCTCAGGCAGAAAGAGGCAGCAACCGAAAGGTTCTAGAGAGGATATACACGCCTTCTACACGAGAGACTCGTCAAAACAGTAATATGATAAGTGTTGTAATTAATTTCATAATTAACCAAATGTTGTTAATTAATTATGTTATTTTAAATGTTAAATTGGTTCAATTAATTGAGTAGCATTATGTTAATGAATATTCTTTTTACAAGAACTCGCACAAGAGATAAATATGGTGGGTTTGAGCGGCACACAACGCAATGTGGTTTAATGTTTCACGAAGTACGATATTATGGCCATGTTAATTATGAATAATTTAATAAGTCTAAAAGCCAACATAAAGTTTCCTTTTTTGTGCACCACACTGAATGCCAGAGAAATGACAGATGGGCCTTGCTGCCGTGGGCGCCCATACATAGGCGATAAAGAAAGCTCCAGACCCCCCCTTATTGCAGTGTAATATTTTTTTAATTGACTTTTATGAAAAAATAAAATAATATATTTTGGAATTAGCTGGAAGTTGCTATTAACAACGTTAAATTTTTAATCACCGACTTTACTTTATACTTTATAAAAAAGAGTACTTTGCTTTGTAAAAGAGATAAAAATGATAAAATTTAGTGGGACTGTTTCTGTTCTTTGTGCTCAGCTACAGCATATTATATACGTTAATATTTCAACAACCTTTTTTTTTTTTTTGCTTAAATTGATTCTTTACACTCATATAATTAACTCAGAATTATCTCCAGATGCTCGAAAATTTCTTTTCACAAATTTAAATTCTTGAATTTTTCTCTCAAGCGGAGGAAGTTGCCACAACCCCGGCAGATGGGATTTTCAATCTGCCTTTCCTTTAGAAAATCAACATGGGCGCCCCTGCTTGTCGCTCGCTAAATGTCCTCTTTTAGTAGAATATCTGTGTTTGAGAGTCTTGAAAATATTTTGTCAACGAATTTCTTAGCTCGAAAAACTTTGATTCCTAAAAGCAAAGAGCTGACAATTCCTAACTTCTGTTCAATAAGAAATTCTGAATAAATTTATTCAACAGTGCATGTGTTAAATATAAATTCGATGCACGTGCATAGAAAGGCAAAGTAATGTTTACGTAAATTCCAGAATTCAATTTTTTCCTTCCAAATAAAATAAAAAATCACTTTTCTTTCCACATTTTTCTTTACAATATTTATGGCAAAATTGCATGATAATTTTTTTTTTCATACCTTAAACGTAAAGAACATATATTCATTTGTTAAGCGATACCCCTGTTCCATGCAGAACTCGCATAAGCTTTGAAACAAAAGCAAAAGAGAGACGCACATTAAAACATTCTTTATTTGACCACTTACGTTCTTCTGAGGGAAGGAAAAAACGGTTGAATTTCCCAAGGGTTCTCTACAATCGAGCAAAACGAGTTTTAACTCTTGGGAGTCTTTGCGATCATTTCGGAATTTCTGCAGAGTTTTTAATTATTGGATCCAGTATTTTTTTATACAGAAAACGTCTTAGCATCACACAAAATAAGCATTGTAAAAAAAATACTCGTTACTGAAGGGGGAAATCCGACAACCAATCGATTGACAAGACGAAATTTATTAACCTATAAAGGAAATTAACTGTGCTTTACTATTCGAAATGGACTCTGCAAGATGATGGGAAAGTCGGGCACATCCAGTTTCAAGATCATATAAAATGTACCCAAGAATTGAAATAGTAGAATTTTTACTTTCCCTGCAATACATGGTAATGTATAGGGAACATATTGGAATCATGCCGAAAATCACAACTCGGGTTTTCGACGGATCTACGCGTTTCGAGATTTCTAGAACACGAAAATGCTATTTTTAGCGTGACGTCTGTGTGTGTGTCTGTGTGTCTATCTGTGTGTCTGTATGTGTGTCTGTGTATCTGTGTATCTGTCTGTGTATCTGTCTGTCTGTCTGTGCAAATTTTGTATCCACTCTAACTTAAAAACAAATGGATCGAATTTCATAAAATTTGGTAGGTAAGTCACTTGTGGGCGAATCTGGTGCTGATTAGCATTGGGTACGATTCGGGATAAAAGAACCTGCCTTTTTTTGTGAAATGGCCCGCAAAAGCCTGTATCTACTCTAGCTGAAAAACTAATAGACCGAATTGCACAAAATTCGGTAGATAAATCGCTTACAATTTACCCTGGTGCTGATTAGATTTTAGTATGATTAAAAAAAAAATAACCTGCCGTTTTTTGCAAATGAGTCAGCAAAAATCGTCAGAATCTAAAATAAAAAAACTACGTATGCCGAAATATATCCATTAAATGCTTGTTTTATACATAATTTTCAGTGAAGAAAATAATAAGACCAACCCCATTACACTAGGACTATCCGTTCTTGAGATATTTAAGTTTTTTCACATTTTCTCTACGCCACCTTTGAAAATAAGTCCAGTTGCCAAATGAGAACGAAAATTGAATTAAAAGTGAATTAAATTTAATTAAAATAAAGAGAACGTGGATATAAATAAGTCTGCAGGGAAAGCCATGTGCTGCCCATATCAGATTTTTTTAGTTAAGTGGTACTAATGTATCTTCAAATGTATATCAGACATATCGTCTGTTATTTTTAATACGTCAAAAGATCATTACAGGCCTCAATTTTTATCAAGCAAACAGGGCCATATTAAGGCATGGGACCGGAGGGCCGTATTAAGGCAGGGGTACAAAAGGTCCTTACTACAGAAGGACCCTACAAAACTAACTTATGTAAGAAAAAGCAAACATATCAAATTAATTATCGAGAATGAAGCAATTGTGTGCACTTTAAACAGTATTTAACGGGTGAAAATTTCAGAACATATAAAAAGTGCTAACTTATATATACTTGACAAGACGTATATATACTTATATATACTTATATATACTTGGCAAGACGTATATATACTTATATATACTTATATATATTTGGCAACTTATATATACTTTTCAAGAAAATTATTAAAAGTGTCATTTTTACTAATTAAAGTACACCATTAATATAAATAGAAATTCTGATAATTCCCCAATGTTGGAATTATATTTCATTTGGGTGGGGAAGTATCAATAATTCTTAGTCTTCTATTATGAATTTGGGGGGCTCCGAATGTCTGCTTAGTTTCAATGCTTGTTTAAATGCAACCACGATTACAAATAACTGTATTGATTGCCTCCTGTGATTGCATTGCAATTTTATGAATTTTTTAATTAATCAATCGCATTGTAATAGATCAATTCTCTAATATAAATCTACCTTTGAATAATTTCATTCAATTACTTCTCAGTCCCTTTTCTATGCTCCGGAAAAACCGCAGTGATGGAGACGGAGAAGCAAAGAGAAACCAATGAGGCACACTTTGCTTATTTAAGAATTCAGTACTCTTTTCCGGAAAATTCTCGCTGGAGGGTTTCTTCGAATGTGTTACTTATTACGTCGGATTCCTTAAGCAAAACAGTTTATCACTGGCGCATGGGAGAAACATACGTGAAGGCTTCATATTTTTGTGGAACGTATTACGAGTGATTATATGCAAAATGTTATTATGAGAACTGTTCGCCAAATGTCATAAAGTTATTGAAGACAACAATTTTCCAAACGTTTGATTTTACGAAATTATTTTCCTTGAAACAACTATTTCTCAGGATCTGCTATAGATAGAGCTCCGATGATGGCTTATTTGGAATCAGCATAATATTGTGAGGGATATTGGAGGATTCACAAAAGATTTCCCCTTCCACTATTTTTACTTTCCTTATATATATAATGTATAAGGAAAGTATTGTGATGGGGTCGAAAATTCGAATTCGAGTTTTCGACGGGAGAGCACGTTTCAAGCATCCCTGATCACGAATCAAACATTTTTGAAAAGATGTCTGTGTGCGTGTGTGTGTGTGTGTGTCAGTGAGTCTGTGGAGACTATAACTGACGAACGAATGGACCGATTCGAACGAAATTTGGAACAAAAATTACAATTCATAAACACTGTAAGCCTATTGTTTTTATACGCAATCGAATGTTCAGAACCCCCATAAATTTTCGAGTGAAATATTGAAAAAATCGTCAAAAAATCAAAACCGCTAGCAAAGTTACGCAAATAGACATTTCTTATGTAATATTTCATTAGAAAACGATTGACATAAATTTTAGAACGCTAACATGAACCATTCTCGAGATATTGCACATTTTTCAAAAAAATTATCGAAAAGTCATATAAAATAAAAAAAAAATATTTCCTATTGAGAAACATGTTCACTTTTCATATGTAATACCATGTTATAAATTTGGTGACATCATTCTCGTGGATCTAGCTCGTTCCATTCATGAAAAAAGATACTTTGAGTAATACTTTTGTATTTGAACGCCAATAGTCATTTATCCGCTGTAAGAATAACTTATTTCTTCGTCCATAACGCTTGGCGAGATTTTGGCGACGAATTTGGTGGAGTGTCACCAACTTGGCGACTTTTTTAAATGTTGGCAACTTAACGAAAATCTCGCCAAATAGATAAAAATGACACTAAATCAATGAAAGGGCCAACGGCCGTACCGTGCTGAAAACACCGGTTCTCGTTAGATCACCGAAGTCAAGCAGCGTCGGGCGCGGTTAGTACTTGGTGGGTGACCACCTCGGAACACCGCGTGCTGTTGGCCATCTCGGGTGCGGTATCCCCGTGGTTTGCGCGCTAGATTTGCACGCTACCACAAATGCCGCCGTGTTCATGCGAAGTACGATCACGTTAAACATGTGGGTCCGTAAGTCCTTCCGAGAGGTTGGTGGTAGGGGAAAGAGGGTACGGTCCCTGTGGATGCCTCCCCCACTGGGTTCCGGTCTAAATTGGGTGGCACTTCCCGGCCGTCCATACAGTTACCTTACACCTTTCTGGTAGGTCGGACGGTCTGGGTCTCAACAACAACAACTAAATCAATGAAAATGACGACTCATTGACGAAAATTCAATATCTTGGAAAGAATATAAATATCTACTATAAGAAAAACCTATTTTTTTATTGTAAAAGTAGTAAATTAATTGCATTATATAAAGAAAGTCATGTGTTGCCTACATCAGATTTTTTTTTCCGTTTCTAGTTCAATAATGTTTATTATTTTTTAAACATATATTTCTCAAGATTGGTTATAGGTAGAGTCTAGATGATAACCCAGATGCAACATTAAGTTCTAAAGGAGGTAGAATTATTCACTATGAATTTTTGCATTCAGTTCCTTTTTAACTTACAGTTCAAAAATGTCTATTTTACTTGAAACATCTATTTCTCAGGATTGGTTATAGGTAGAGTTTAGATGATAACTCATATTTGTATAACATTAAATTTTAAAGGCGGTGGAGTTGTTCACTATGAATTTTCACTTCCGATTCCTTTTTAACTTCCGGTTCAAAATATTGTTTTGAAAAATCTATTTCTAAAGCTTGATAACAGAGAGAATGTAGATGATGACATATGAATTCAGAATTAAATTCCAGAAGAGATATGGTTCACTAAGAATTTCCACTTCTGTTTTTGATGTGAATAATATCTATGCTTGGGGTATCTGTGGCGGAAATCGGAGCTTTACAAAAAATGTAAAGCTCTAAACCTCATAGATGAAAATGTAAATATTTTTTCTTGTTTGTCGAAAATAGGGTTCAGATTATGAATATATAAAAATAATTTCCATACTTTAACACCTTGAATTTTTCTTCAAAATCTCATCAGGTGTATTGTATAAGCTTAATTTGTATACCGCTAAGCAAGTTAATAAAATAATGGAAAATTTGACTTGAAGTATATGGTGGGAGTATCCGGAAGAAACCGGAGCGATAACAAAAAGTGCTAACTAGCTATAAACTGTTAGGGAATAGCTTGGAAGTCTGTAAACGTATCAAATGAGTCTGAAAAAATCGAATAAACTTATTTAACTTTTCTGGAGTTTTATTTTGCAAAATGTCATTCATGCAAAATGTCATTCATGCTCCATCAGACTGGAGCTACGACCTAATTTCATTTTCTCAAGTTAAAAAAAATTTGTTGAAACATATATTTATCAGGACGGCTCTAAATAGAGCATAGATGATGGCTGATGTGGATTCAGCATCGAATTCCAGAGGGGGTAGGGGCATTCGTAACTAAGGATTTCCATTTTCAGTTCTGGGAGATGTCACTTCCGGATTTCCGAAAATTCTGCCGCTGCGTAATATAACTGCGTATAACTGAAATTTGTATAACTGAATATATTCGTGTAACTGATATTCGTATAACAGAAAATTCGTATAACTGAATATTCGTATAATTGAATATTCGTATAACTCGAATATTCGTGTAACTGAATACTTTTATAATGAATTCGTATAACTGCGTACAACTGCATATAACTGATACTCGTATAACTGAATATATTCGTATAACTGATATTCGTATAACTGAATATATTCGTATAACTAATATTCGTATAATTGAAAAAGGTGTGCACGAAAAAGGTGTGCAAAAAAGCACGAAAAAGGTGTGCAAAACAGAATAAAAATGCTTACTAGTTCAGTCAGAAATGATGTATGCAACACATTTACCACAATATGAAGACCCCGTCATAAATTTATTTCTACTATCTTATGTATACTCTAGGAACTCACCTGATTTACCAAAGGTTGAATTTTCAGATAACAACACCCATAAACAGGTTTCACACTTTCCTGTTCTAAGATGCCTACTGTCTAAAAACCTTTCGATTATTATTTCCCTCAGTTTTCATTCTAATTTATGTTCTCTTTAAACTAACAATTCTAGCTGGTTCGGTTAGATAGACCAGTCACCAAGATAAGTAACATTTTCTGCGTTCCTAATGTAGAACAGGATGAAGTTTCGGATCTAGAGGGATTCCTGATAAGTTGGGATTCATGGTGGGATTCGATTGGAGATTAATTGAGTGTTTGTTAGAATTGGCTGAGTGCGAAAATTGGATGGCAGCCTAATTGAAATGGAATCCAACTGGATACCACTATGACTAGAAGAGTCTGGTATCCTGGATTAGTCGCAACACAGTGCGAGGCAGAGGAAAGCGTTTTGGGTAAGTATAGAAGCTTTGTAACTCGTCTACGGTGCAAGCTCTTTATCACAAGGCCCATAAAGTGTATTATATTATATATTTGTGTCTCATTATGAGAGTGTGCAATACCGGTCTATGTCTCCAATTCTTTTAAACAGTCAGCTACTGCAATTAAATGAGGTACACAATAAATGTAGTTTGATTAAATCAGTGCATCCATGAGTTATTACCCTGGGCAGAAAGGTCCCGGATATCAAATAAATTTAGGTTAGAGTTAAGTCATTCGGACAGATAGATCTAAGTTAAATCCTCTAAAATGGCGTCTGAAGAGAACTAAGAGACTTAGGTATCTACAGATGATGCCATCTGCAAGGCAAGTGCTATCCTGATATGCAGATATCGAAAATCACACATATCAAATTTTAAAATCGAATGCCTTACTGAGATATTGAAATAGTAGAATTTAGTTTAGATAAATGGCATTAATATATCCTCAAAAATATATCAGATACTTTTTTTCATACGTCAGAGAATCGTTACAGACATATTTTTTATCAAATGAAGAACATGGTGTTTTTCCAGAGGTAAATATCTTTTTATTTTTGACAACTATTTCTCTAGCCATTCTTATGAACGTGTCATTGAAGAGTTTCAAAAGAAATACCTATGCTCTAAAACGACTAGCCATTCAACAATTACTGTTTATTCTGTTTTAAAATTAGACGGCCTGCTTGTTTTCGCTTTGTCTGAAACAGATCTAATTACACGTAAACGTTTTGCTAACCTCGTAATTATTGAATTGTTAGGGGTTTCAAAACATGGATGTTTCTTCTGAAACTCTTCAGTGATACTTACATAAGAACAGCTGGCGAAATATTGCTTTAGAATTCTTTTAGTCTAGGGAAACACCATATAATCTATAAATTGACAAAGGGGGTCTGTAATTTTCGTCTGACGTATAAAAGACAGCAGTTGATATTTCTGATATATTTTTCAGGGTATATTAGTGCCATATAACTGAAAAACATTCTGCTATTTCAATTTCTCAGTAAATTATATAATTTTAAAATTTAATGTACGCGGCTTTTCAGTGACCCTGTATTATGTCTATTGCTTCATGTTTCTAAATCAGATTATTTTTGGTTTTCCCTACAATGTATGGTAATGTATACGGAAAATATTGGAATAGTGTTGAAGATTGCAACGCAAGTTTTCAACGGATTCATAAGTTTAAAGCACCCTAGAACCCGAAAAACTATTTTAACGTAACGTCTGTGTGTGTGTGTGTGTGTGCGTGTGTGTGTGTGTGTGTGTGTGCGTGTGTGCGTGTGTGTGTGCGTGTGTGTGTGTGTGTGTGTGTGTGTGTGTGCGTGTGTGCGCGCGCTCTATATATATATTCACTCTAGATGAAAAACTAGTCAACTAATTTTCAAACAATTTAGTCGATAAGTCAGTTGTGGGTGACCCTGGTGCTGATTAAATTTTGATACGATTCGGATAAAAAGAACTTTGCAAAAAGATTTTTGCAAAATGGTCCGCAAAAACCGTCAAAATCTGAAATAAAAGCCCACATATGTTGAAATGTATCGATAAACTGCTTGTTTCACATGTAATTTTGGACAACGCAAATAATAAGACCAATCCCATAACATTAGCACTAACCTTTCTCGATATATTTTAGTTTTTCCACATTTGTGCCACGTTGCCAATTTGAAAATACGACCAATCATAAAAGGTTGAGAAACACTGCTGTAGAGAAAGTTATGTGCTGCCCACGTCAGATATTTTTTACCAGTTTTTCATAAAGTGCTTGTTTGATTACACGTAAACTCGCTGAAACCTAGAATTCTCTGAAATGCATAGCCATTATAATTTCTTTACATCTTTACCTGTACATTCTCATCCTCCCCCCCCCCCCCCCCTCCCCATCCTCAAACTCGTCTGTCAGTCTACATCATCTCATTTTATGCTCTCTTGATTACCTGTCTATGAATATTCATGGCAATTCCGAACCAAAAACGCTTCTCCTGCCTCTTTTGCCGTGTATAATTAGATGCATATTTAAACTTCTAAACCTGACAGTAACGCAAAACCAAGAAGATGATGCAAAAGCATTATTTGCGGGGAGAAAAAAAGTTCCCTTTTCTACTTATTAGAATTTGATCTATAGACGGATGAGGAAGAGATGATTGGTTGGATGAAAGGAATACTTGCATCCTTCCCTGTGTTCAGGGAAGTTTTGGAAGGAGGGAACTGTTTTTCAACAATGTAAAAAAATTCCACTTAAGAAAGAATGGGGAATTTTTTTCCCTCTCTCTGTTGATATGAAATTGAAGCGTCTGTGATTATATGCAAGCAATTTGCATTTTTGAAATTTTTACATACTCGCGTCGTACCATTGGTATCGATTGAATTTGGTACATTTATAGAATGTTAGTAAAACAAACTAAAATGAACCGTTTTTCGATTTAGACCCCAGTTAGATGTTTAATGTCAAAGTCACAGAAAGTATATGAGCTGCGAGTTCGCATCCATGATAAACATAAAATTGTAGAACCACGAATTTTTTCAGCTACATACCAACACGGTAGAATTTTTGCATAACAGGGTTCTTTTTTATGGTCCATATTGGATTAGCATTAGATATACATCATCTAAAAGAATAGATAATAAAGGTATGTAGCCATTTTTAAAACCTTTTATTTAACTCGATCTGGTGTTTGCCATTCTCATTCAAATCTTTGAGGCCCTAGCTAATCAGGTTCCATTTATCACAGTAACATGAAATTTAGTACATTTTGTAACACATCCACATGCTTCTGATTTTAAACTTGGGAACACCCTGAACTCGCCATAAGAATGTACTCGTTTTGGGGGTATAACTCGAGAATAGAAGCAGCTTGAAAAATCCATGTTTAGTGCATGTTATTGTCTTTTATGGTATATTTTTATTCTATGGATTTTGAACTTTATTGTGCTAGTCCGTCTTGGGCCCGCTATAGGAATGTACTTGATTTTGAGAAAAATCTCGAAAGCAGGAGCATCTAGAAAGTTAGTATGTCGTTGTCTTTTGTGGTATATTTTAATTTTTTTTATTTTAAACCTCTCTGTCCACCCGGTCCTTGGCCAGGCATGGGAATGTACTCGTTATTAGGGAATAATTTAAGAACCAAAGCAGCTAGAAAGTTCAAATTTGGTATGTCGTTATCTTTTATGCATATAAGTTATGCATTTTTCATACATTTAAGTTACATACAAATAATAAAAGGGGATAAGTTAAAAAAGTTGTGTTTTTTACTTTTACTTGCTTAAACTGTTAGTTTATAAGTTATTGCATTTTTATGCAATTTTGAAGTGAAAACTGTATTGTATTCAAAATCTAACTCTAATTGCTAAACACACGTTTATAAATCTCTCTATCTATTTATCTATCTATCTATCTATCCATCTATCTATATCTATATATATATATATATATATATATATATATATCATATAAAAGCCTGTAAACAAATTGAAAAAGAATTCTTATGCATATCCACTAAAAACAAAGGCACTACTCAGGAAAAGGCGCCAAGCCGCTCTTTCAAGGATCATGTAGAGGATCATGTGTTTTCAAGGATCATGTGTTTTCAAGGATCATGTAGATTTTGACAGTTTACTTCTTCAATTTGCAAGTAAATAAAGTTTATGCGTGCCTGCTAAGAATGCACGCATGCGTAAATCGAACATATATATGATAGCGAGTTGGGCAGGAATCACTTTTGGTCCAGTTTCCTTCTGTTTGGTTGTCTTGTTCTTCCGTGTCCGGGTGCCTTCGTATTAGCACGCATTGGGGACCAGCCTTTGCTTTGCATTGGTACCGTGAGCGTTTGCCTAGGCTGGAAAAGCAGCTTTAAACGGGAAGGGGAGTCGCAATCCTCCCCAACCATTAAATGCAAAGCATTTGGTTATCCCAAGTTCCTTTAAATCTTCTTTTTCTTGGATTATATATATATATATATATATATATATATATATACCTCTCTCTTTCTCTCTATCTCTCTCTATCTATCTATCACTCTTTCTAGAGCAATAACGAGCAGGGTCTAACCCCCCCCCCCCTACTTTTTCGAAATAAATATAGTATTTTGGTGTCATTTTTACCTATAAAAATACAATCTACTATCTTTTCTTCAAGGATGTGTACTATAATATTATTGTTCCGGGAACAATTATCTTGTTCCAAAACCTTTCGATACGGTGCTATACCAAAGACCAGAGTTTGAAATTACAGTGCTATTAGTTGCTAAATTAACGTTGTTCTAACCGTATACAAAAATCAAATTTATTGAATTGATTGTTTTATAAATTTATTACTAATTTATCAGTCGTAATAATTTGTAGTTTATATGGTGCAATAATTTGTCATTTATAAGTTATAACAATTACTAATTTCCATTGCTAGTTTATGGCAAAAACAATATAAATACAAACTGCCCTGCTGATACACACATACAGTCTTCATTTATCGTACCCACATTTCCCACATACATGCACTTATCAATCCAAAAACGTTTAAAATGTGCTTAAGAGAATGTAGAGTATCATTTATCCCTTCCTCATACTATTGCACGCAGAAATTATTCATGTCCTGAAATATTTTGAATACCATATTAAATATGAGTCAGAACCGGAATTTGAAATCTGTATTCCTTGGTTGCGCCCGGTTATACGATTAACTAAACCATTTATGCAAAGAAATGCTTTGAATGACCTTGCAATACCGTGAAACGTATTTTTCCGTCAAAATATCGCGTTCAAATCAATCAGAAAAGCAAGAGTTTCTCCATACTATAATATGCTAAAGAAAAATTCACCACCAAAACTTCATTATCTCCTTATGACAAAGAATTACACAAAAAGAAGTTTTTTTTCTTCCCGGCCGTCCAACTAGTTACTCTAAGTCCTCTGGACGAGTCGGACGGTCTGGGTCTTCAACAAAAAGAAGTTTTATGACCTACGCCGTATCGAAATGCATAAACTTCTAGTACAAAAGCGATAAAAAAGACATGGACACTTTTTCCGATATCTCGTAATCTTCAGATGTATTGTATTTTCATTAAAAAGCGAAGTCAGTGGCTCAAGTTTTGGACCTGTGTTTGTTTACCAACATAACGTAATAAAAATTGCAATTGAAATAAAAATATATGGAGTGTGATAAAATATCGAGATCGCTAGACTTTCTGAAACATTTATGTTCCACAATTTTTAGTTCTATTTGTATCATAATCATTACCAGAATGAAATGAAAATGTATCTTTTCAGATTTTGTATCCAATTTATTTTTCAATGTTTCGTGAAATTTCTTCACTATTAATAACTCAAACCATCAGTTTCATATTAATTATTAAAATAGTTTTATAAACAGAATGTCAGGAAAGTCCTTTAATGACCTTTATATTCACAACCGTTAGTCGTAGATACATACTTCCAATCACAAACATGTTTCAAACGAGGTAAGAAATTGTCGTATAACAGTTTTAAATTGTAAAATACATTTTTACGTATACGAAATCTAATTTTTCATGCAGTCTCTTGGTCCCCCAAAATTACAATTAGTAAAATTTTATTCATACGTTAAAATGTAAAACAAAAAATGTTCGACTCCTTAATGAGAAAAATTGACCAAGATATGAAACATTAAATATTATGACTTAAATTACTTTCCCAGGTTTGCGGATCCATCATTCCGGGCTAGCATTGAGGGATCGTATAGCATAAAAATAAAAAATTTCAGGGTATTTGTTTTATATTTCGTATATTACATTTCGTTTACAATAAAAATTGACCGAGATATAAAACCTTAAATTTTATTACTTAAATTACTTTCCCACGTCTGCGAATCCATCATTCCGGGCTAGCATTGAGAGACCGTATGGTATAAAAATAAAAAAATTCAGGGTATTTGTTTTACATTTCGTATTTTACATTTCATTTACAATAAAAATTGATCGAGATATAAAACCTTAAATTTTATTACTTAAATTACTTTCCCACGTCTGCGAATCCATCATTCCGGGCTAGCATTGAGAGACCGTATGGCATAAAAATAAAAAATTTCAGGGTATTTGTTTTACATTTCGTATATTACATTTCGTTTACGGTAAAAATTGACCAAGATATGAAACATTAAATTTCATGACTTAAATTACTTTTCCACGTCTGCGAATCCATCATTCCGGGCTAGCATTGAGAGACCGTATGGCATAAAAATAAAAAATTTCAGAGTATTTGTTTTACATTTCGTATTTTACATTTCATTTACAATAAAAATTGACCGAGATATAAAACCTTAAATTTTATGACTTAAATTACTTTCCCACGTCTGCGAATCCATTATTCCGGGCTAGCATTGAGAGACCGTATGGCATAAAAATAAAAAATTTCACAGTATTTGTTTTACATTTCGTATTTTACATTTCATTTACAATAAAAATTGACCGAGATATAAAACCTTAAATTTTATGACTTAAATTACTTTCCCACGCCTGCGACAGGCTAGCATTGAGAGACCGTATGATATAAAAATAAAAAATGTCAGAGTAAAAGTGTTGAAACTTTGAATTAATATATCTCGATCGATTTTGTTTGTAAAAGAATCAAACTTTCTAATTTTACATCTTAATGCATAAATAAAGTTTTGCTAATGGACCGGGGGACCGTATAAAATGTTAGATATTTTCTATATTTTAGAAAATTTGTATCATTTAGAAACATGTATTTTTTTATTTAAAACTGTTATATGATAAATTCTTACCTCATTTGAAACATTTTTGTAATTGGAAGTATATATATACAACTAACTGTTGCGGAAATAAAAGGCATTAAAGGACTTTTCTGGACATCCTGTATGTGGACTACATTGCTTAGCTGTAACAATTTTTCTTACAGTTGTTAATTGACAAATTATATTTACGTAAAATATATGTTAATTGAATTTCTTTAAAATAGTTTTACATGTTGTCATCCAAAATTGCGCCAAATATTGATGTGCAATTCAACGATAAATCTTTAAGTCGGGAATTTCGCACAACATTGTTTTGCTGTGAAAGAAATAAAAACATTGTATAATGTAGGTAAAGTCATATTCTTTCTACATCAGATTTTTGCTAGCGGTAACAGCAATAATTCTATTGAATTTCAGTGAGATCTAGTAATAAAAATGCTCTAATTTGTGTTAGAATTTTTTTTCGCAATATCGAATTTTGTCACATCTGAGTTTCACTTTTATATTTTGTCTTTGTAGTCATATGAACATATGCATTGATATACATTTTCAGCGGATTTCGCCTCAACTTGATTTTAGAGAGAATGACATTGTAGACAGATTGACCAAGGAGGTTTCTTCGGGCACTTTGAGGACACCTGATGCCCAGGTGATTTTTGGTAGGAATTGGCAATAATGCAACATGCAGAAGATTCCTATTTATGATTTATATACGTCAAATTATCCAGGTTTTACCATGGATTTCTGGGTGAAAGTACACACTGATGCCCAGGTGATTTTTGGTAGAACTAAAATTGGCAATAATGCAGCATGCAGAAGATTCCTATTTATGATTTATACACGTCAAATTATCCAGGTTTTACCATGGATTTCTGGGTGGAAGTACACACTGATGCCCAGGTGATTTTCGGTAGGACTAAAATTGGCAATAATGCAGCATGCAAGAGATTCCTATTTATGATTTATATACGTCAAATTATCCAGGTTTTACCATGTTTTTCTGGGTGAAAGTAGGTCACAAACTACATTACCGAGACTGCGTATTGGCCATATCAGCACTCTTAGCCTTCTCATTGGACAAAAAATATGTCCGATCTTTCCTGAGTACACATAAGCACTTTGTACAAACTGGATCTGTCCTCCTGATCACTTGCTTTCTTTAGAAGATCTGGATCCTCATGATCTACAATAGAATTCGTATAGAGTATTGAATGCTTTGGAGACAATTGGTTTATTGGACTGGGTCTAGCCATCGGCTAGACTAAGGCTTAACACCAACCCGCGCCCCGCCTTGGCTAGTTAAACCTTGGTTAGACGAAGAGGAATTAGCAACAACAACATATGTGTATAATGAGACGTAATTTAGACGCGAAAATAATTATTCCGTTACAGTCTCTATAGAATAAATACACTTCGACCATTTTTTTTTCCAGTTATTCAAATCGCCTCTGTTGATAATTACACATGTTCTCAGTGTTTGCCAATAAAATATGCTGAAAATAATTCAAACACGCACCTATTTTTCCTTCCTCTTCCTCCTAATTAAAACTTTATCCTGCAAGAATACGAGCTGAATGAATGCATGTTGTAGCGGAAAACTTCAAACGCTTCTTTAAAATTCGAAGCGGAACATTGCTGTAAAGAAAAGGAAGATTAGAGTTCTAGAAAAAGACCGTTATGCGAAGAAAATGTTTTGAAGAATTTAAAGGGGAACTCTTTCTGGGATTTTCTTTATTCTGTACCAAAAAATCTAATGCAATGGTAGTAAACCGTAAAGCGGGGGAAATTTTACGACAATTAGGATATTATTTATATTACAAATTTATATATCTTTTTAAATGCTGGACTAGCAATCTCTAGTTTTAGAATAAAAATTGGCAATGACTCCAGCCAACACCTCCTAAATAATAAACAAGAAATATCAATCATGCATAAAGCTCTGATTATGAAACATTTTCCAATTTTAATGCAATTTTATTTAAACTTCTCTAAAATGCGCTACATTCCTCGGTAATATCTTTAAATTATCATAATATTAAATTTATTACATTTAAAAACTTCATCGAAAACAAATGAACTTTTTCAAATGACGTCATTAAAATATAAATCGACTGGCTCTTTAAATAAAAGCAGCATCTCATTCATAACATTTTTCCATTCATTTCATTCATCACAATACTATAATAATTAATTTTCTTTAAAACTTAAAATTATAGAGGTACAAGTAATTTAGCTCTATGCTTAAAACTTCATCAAAAAAACGTTTGCTTCTTTGTAAAATCAATGATTTTTTTCATTCATATCAGCTATATTGCAGACTCCATGGGCTAAATAGTATCGCGTTAAAGAAATGTAGCAATTCTTATACAACTCATTCTACATCTTTTGGTGTTTATATCCTCCATAAGTGAAAAGTAGGCTTCGTTGTAGAAATAATCAAAGTTGGATGATCATTTAAACTCAACTATATTGTAATTGCGTTGTTTCAGGATGTAGATGAACAGAATTTAAGCAAAAATAAAGCGGTTTTAGGACGGATACAACACTAAATATGAATTAAAAAGATCTTTTAAATCACGATTTTGACACAAGATAGATACCATATATTATTTTGAAGTGGGTCACGTGGTCTCTTCATGTAATGATCACGTGATCTCTTCATATAAAGGATGTAATTATTATTTTAATTTTTATTTAAAAAACTACTGAATTTTTCAATATATATTTTATAGGATAATTTACATATTTCCTTAAACTTTTGAAGCAATTTGTGAATTTTAAATCCGCTTAAAAATTTTTTGAATAATTAGGTCCCACAGGGTTCAGTGTATTTCATTTTTTCAACCCGAGTTCAATCCAAAACTAATTGGGTGATATCATTCATTTATATTCCCATAAATCCCACGTACCGTCTGAACAACATACTAAAATTTCATTTTGATAAAGTCCTTTTTACAGCAGTTATCGTGCTAACGGACAGACAGACAGACAGAATGAACAAAGTCATAAACACTTTTCAACTATGTTGTAAAGTGTTAAAAAGGCCGTACTTCTGAAAATTATGAGTCGCCAAGATTAGGCATGGCAATCATTATGCTAAGTCTCTCAGTAAATTCTTGCAATAATGCTTATGTTGTTATATTTATGCATTGCCACTAACATTTCAAGAATTTCTCAAATAGATTTCTATGAAATGAACACAAATACATTTTTACTGTGCCATTTCGGAAAAACCTTAATTTTACAAACTTTTGTTTATATATTCATTTAATTAAGCACTAAAATTTCCAAAGCACTAACCATAATGCAAACCAATGTAAATATAACGGCTATACAGTACTGGAAAGTCACCTAGATATCAATACTGATAAAACATTAACTGTGGTATGACTCTACTCGACTTTCTCGCGCTAGAAGTTATTTTTAAGTAGCATGTAATTATTTTATTTTATTTATTTATTTTTTTATTTTATAAGAAAAAAATCTGATGTGGGTAACACATGACTTTCCTTATATGATGCAATGAATTTACTACTTTTACAGTTAAAAAAATGTTATTCTCATAGTAGATACTTATATTCTTTCCAAGATATTGAATTTTCTTCAATGAGTCGTCATTTTCATTGATTTAGCGTCATTTTTATCTATTTGGCGAGATTTTCGTTAATTTGGCAACATTTAAAAAGTCGCCAAGTTGGCGACATTCCGCCAAAATTGCCGCCAAAATCTCGCCAAGGGTTATGGACGCAGAAATAAGATATTCTTATACCAGATAAATGACTATTGGCGTTCAAATACAAAAGTATTACTCAAAGTATCTTTTCTCATGAATGGAACGAGCTAGATCCACGAGAATGATGTCGCCAAATTTACCGCAGGATATCACATATAAAAAGTGAACATGTTTCTCAACAGTTAATATATTTTTTTAATTTATGGGATTTTTTGATAATTTTTTTTGAAAAATGTGCAATATCTCGAGAACGGTTCATGTTAGCGTTCAAACATTTATGTCACAATCGTTTTCTAAGGAAAAATGACATAAGAAATGTCTATTTGCGTAACTTTATTAAAGGTTTTAATTTTTTGATGATTTTTCAAAATTTCACTCGAAAATTTAGGGGGATTCTGAACATTCGATTGCGTTTAAAAACAATAAGCTTCGAGCATTCGCGGATTGTGATTTTTGTACCAAATTTCATTTGAATCGCTCCATTCGTTCGTGAGATATCGTCTCCACAGACTCACTGACACACACACCCACACATACTTTCACACACACACACAGACATCACCTCAAAAATGTTCGATTCGTGATCAGGGATATTTGAAACGTGCTCTCCTTTCAAAAATTCGAATTCGAATTTTCGACCTCGTCACAATACTTTCCTTATACATAGTATGTATATAAGGAAAGTAAAAATTGAAAAATATGTATTATTGGTCCAAATGACCACAATTATAGCGTGTCACCCTTCATTTTAGAGGGCGTGAAAAAAATTTCTATTGATACCAAGTTTGACAATATACCCCCGTCGTAGGGGTAACTTTCCAAGGAGGGCTAATAACGTCGCGAACACAAAAATTGCATCGTCGTTACGTGTAACGACAATGATTGAAACTATTAAGTTGCGTGATGATTGGGCCCAAAATAACCCTTTTCATGCAGGATTATGTCAAATTTTTTCCTATTCTACTATGTTAAGGAAATATAACATTTCGAAGTTTTTGATCGAATTTAAAAAATTTCCATATAGTTCTAGATTTTTCGTTAACGGGGCCGAATATAAAATTTTGTGAAAACTCATTTCTATTTCTGGCAGCTGTCTTGTATAGAAGAAATCGACTACACAGACCGACAGACAAACATGCAAGCAGACAGGAGGACGTTACGCTAAATATAGTCAAAATGAATTCAAGAGGTCCTAAAATATATTAGCATAAAAATTTCGAAAGCAAAAATTTCATGTAAACGTTACTTTCTCTATACTATATTCTATGATATGAGAAAAGAAAAATATTTGAATAGTTTTTGAGGATAAAAATAAGGACAAAACGTTTTAAAAAACGAAAGGTCTTTTATTTAACACATCCTAAAAGATGCACAAAATATATATTAAAAACTGCCAGAGCGCTTTCGGAGGTATATACGCCCTTCATCAGTGGCTACATGAATAGTAAAAACATGGAATGTTTATATATATAGAGACCAGTTTAAAGAAAATTCGCATAAAATATAAAATGACAATACATTGGTAGTACACAACGTACTGTTGGCATCCGTTTAGCAGAACATGCTCGCGATGTCAAATCTGGCAAACTTTCGACGGCTCTTGCTCAATATGTGGTTAATGATAAATTTCTTCCCGTTTTTGAAAAAACTTTCCTTTTGGTTCGTTGTAACGATCCACGTAGTATTCTTCTTTATGAATCCCTGTTTATTTATATTTACCGTGAATCAATTTGTAATTTTGATCCTGTTCAAATTTTAAGTTATGCTTGGCGACTTATTCTCGACTCTGTACAATTCAATCCTCTTAAAAGTTATTTGTGACATCATTCTCAGGAATATCATGCATGACATTTTCTAAAATTTGTATTAGTTTTTCCCTTGTAATAATTTAAAATTCATAAGCGTTTAAACTTATTTTGTAATTTCCATGTATATGTCTTGTATTATTTTTAGTAAGTTCATTTATCATTTTATATTTTATGCAAATTTGCTTTAAACTGGTCTTTATATATATAAACATTCCATGTTTTTACTATTCATGTAGCCACTGATGAAGGGCGTATATACGTCCGAAAGCGCTCTGGCAGTTTTTAACACTTTACAATAATGTTGAAAAGTGTTTATGACTTTGTTCATTCTGTCTGTCTGTCTGTCTGTCTGTCCGTTAGCACGATAACTGCCGTAAAAATGACTTAATCAAAATTAAATTTTAGTATGTTGTTCAGATGGTCTGTAGGACCTATGGGAATATAAATGAATAATATCCCCCAATTTGTTTTGGATTGAACCCGGGTTGAAAAAATGAAATACATTGAGCCCTATGGGACCTAATTTTTCAAACATTTTTTAAGCGAATTTAAAATTCACAAATTGCTTCGAAAATTTTTGGTAATATTCAAATTGTTCCATAAATTATATAAAAAAAAATCAGCGAAATATATTCAGTAGTTTTTTAAATAAAAATTAAAATAATAATAACACATCTTATATGCAGCGATCACGCGACCATGATATGAAAAGATCACGTGACACACTTCAAAATGATATATGACATCCATCTTGTCTCAAAATCATGATTTTTAAAGTTCTTTTTAATTCATATTGAGTGTTGTATCCGTCCTAAAAACCCTTTATTTTTGCTTAAATTCTGTGCATCTACATACTGAAACAACGCAATTACAATATATATGAGTTCAAATGCTCATCCAAATTTGATTATTCTTACAACGAAGCCTATTTTTCCCCTATGTGAAATATAAACAGCAAAATATGTAGAATGAGTTGTATTAGAAGTGCTGTATTTCTTTAACACAAAATCCTTTAGTTCATGGAGTCTGCGTAGCTGATATGAATAAAATATTCATTGATTTTACAAAGAGAAGGACGATTTTTTTCGATGAAGTTTTACGCATAGAGTTTAATTACTTGTAGCTCCGTGGTCTTAATTTTTAAATAAAATAAATTATTATAGTATTGTGATGAATGACATGAATTGGAAATTATTTATGAATGAAATGCTGCTTTTATAGAGAGAACCAGGCGTGTTTATTTTTTCTGCGACGTCATTTGAATGAATTTCAGTTGTTTTCGATGAAGTTTTCAAATATAATAAATTATCGTAGTATTATGATAATTCTAAAATTATTACCGAGGAATGTATCACATTTTAGAGATGTTTAAACCAGGCAAATTATATTTCAATGCCGTCATTTGAATGAAGTTCATTTTTTTCGATGAAGATTTAAGTTTTCAAATATAATAAATTTATGTAGTATTGTGATAAGTTTTAAAATATTACCGAGGCATGTATTGCATTTTAGACATGTATAAATAAAATTGCATTGAAGTTGGAAAGTGTTTCATAATCAATGCTTTAAGCATGATTGATCTTTCTTGTTTATATATATTTTGTACGTCTTTTAGGATGTGTTAAATAAAAGACCTTTCGTTTTTTATATCGTTTTTTCCTTAATTTTATCTATTGAATGCAGACGTGATACCAATCTTGATTAGTTTCTAAGAAACTTGACTAAAATAAACGTCTAATTAATGACTAAGAATGCCGAAAATTGTCACATAATGAATAACAAATCGAAAGCAACAGAATTACGTATTAAATTCGCGCCATTTCGATAATTCTACCTTCATCATAGGATGAACCCCAAAGATTACAAATGAGAATTTATTTGAAGAACATTTTAAAGAAATATATAATAGGAAATGCTTCGCAAAATATTTGTTCTAGATGAAAAATATGAAACATGATATCACTTTTATAGGCAGTTACAAAGTGAGTTATAAATTTATATGTAATTACATATGCTTATATATTTATAAAAGTGAGTTACAAATGCATATGCAATTATATATGCTTTTAAATTTAAAAGCATATAAAGTTATATCCTTTTATATGCAGTTATAAAAGTGCAGTTATAAATTTAAATACACAATGTAAATGTTCTAAATTTCAGTTATATAACAAATATCCAATTAAAGTACATATTAATTAAGCTTTCTCTATCATTCACTATTTACTTTTCACATTGGATTTTGATTTTCAATTCCACAACTTGCAAATGGAATTACACTTTCATTTACACTGAATGGTTCATGAAGGCAAAGGATATATCAAACTATTCTTTAATTAAAATATTGAAATACTGAAAGAGGGGAGTAATAGCCATTATCGAAAGACATTTTAGTAAATTTTGCACACAAAACAAGCTTAGTTACATAGCAGCTTCTATACTTTGAGTTTCATTTCATATGTTTTAGGTTCAGTTCCCAGACTTTCAAATGGAATTTCACTTTCATTTACACTGATCAGTTCACGAAGGCAAAGAATATCAAACTATTTTTACTTTCCCTGCAATACATGGTAATGTATAGGAAAAGTATTGGAATCATGTCGAAAATCGCAACTCGAGTTTTCGACGGATCTACACGTTTCGAGACCTCTAGAATACGAAAATACTATTTTTAGTGTAACGTCTGTGTGTGTGTCTGTGTGTGTGTCTGTGTGTGTGTCTGTGTGTCTGTCCCTGTGTCTGTCTATGTGTCTGTCTGTCTGTCTGTGCGATGTATCCACTCTAACTAAACTTGGGTGAGACCCTGGTGCTGACCAGTTTTTGGTAGGATTCTTAAAAACAGAACCCGCCTTCTTTTGCGAAATGGCCCGCAAACATTTCATGTATCGACTCTCGCCAAAATACTAATTGACCAAATTTCACAAAATTTGGTAGATTAGTTACTTGTAGCATACTCTGGGACTGATTAGATTTTGGTACGATGCGGAAAAGAACAAAGTGCCTGTTCATACAAAATGGCCCTCAAAAATCGCCAAAATCTAAAAAAAAAAAAAAACAGACTACGTATGCTCAAATGTATCATTTAAATTCTTGTTTCATACGCAATTTTTGACGAAGAAAAGAGTATAACACACCTTATTATACTTTAGCACTAACCTTTTTCAAGATATTTGAGATTTCTTGCATTTTTCTTACGCCGATTTCGGAAAATGTCCAATTACCAAATAAAAACAAAAATTGAATTAAAAATGCAAATTTAGCGTTATTTGGTGCAATTAAACTCAAGCTAATAAATTATTATAGAAATAAAGAAGATATGATTTTGAGTCTGCAGGGAAAGTCATGTGCTACCCACATTAGATTTTTAATTAAAATATTGAAATGCTGAAAGAGGGGAATAGTAGCCATTATCGAAAGATATTTTAGTAAATCTTGAACACGAAACAAGCAGATTCGCATAGCAGCTTCTATTCCTTGAGTTTCATATCATATGTTTTGGATTTAGTAAATAACTTCTTTTATAAAATAAAGACCATATTTCTGGTGACTTTAATTAAAATATTATCTTGCGGATGATGAAAGTTTTTAAGCTGTAACATATATTTAAAATCATATATTTTAAAATCATCCATGATATGCATAACCAAGAAAGATCAATCGCGCATAAAGCTTTAATTTTTTAACTCTCTCCAACTGAAATGCGATTTTATTTAACCATCTTTAAAATGCGATATATTCAGCACTGATATTTTTTAAATTATCGCAGGATTACAATGATTTATTGCATTTGGAAACTTCAAATTTCATCAAAAAGTCAATGCTAAAAATCGTCTGCTTCTCTATGTAAATTCAATGAATATTTTATTCATATCACTTATATTCTAGACTCTATAGCTAAATAATTTTGCGTGAAAAAATTCAGCAATTCTTATACAACTCATCTTATAATCGCTTGATTTGTTTACATTCTGCATGTTATAGAATTTAGACTTTGTTGTAAGAATAATCAAAGTTTAGTCTACATTTGAAATAAAAAATATTGTATTTGCGTTGGCACAGAATTTAGATGCACAGATAACAGGCAAGAATAAAGTGGTTTTATGACGGATGCAACGCTAAATATTAATTTAAACGATCTTTAAACATCACGATTTCTACCCTGGAGAAAAAGTGGATGCCATATTTTATTTTGAAATGAGTCACGTGAACTCTTTATGTAATAAGGTGTAATTATTATTTCAATTTTTATTTAAAAAACTACCTAACATATTTTGCTGAAATTGTTTTACGCAATTTATATGATAATTTGAATATTTCCTAAAATATTCGAAGCAATTTTCGAATTTTAACTCTGCTTAAAAAATGCTTGAAAAATTATATCCCATAGAGTGCAATGTATTTCATGTCTTCAACCCAGGTTAAATTCAAAACTAATTGGGTGATATTATTCATTTTCATTCTCATATGTCCCACAGACCGTCCTAACAACATACTAAAATTTCATTTCCATAAAGTCATTTTTACGGCAGTTATCGTGCGAACGGACATACAGACAAACAGAAAGAATGAACAAAGTCATAAATACTTTATTGCTATGTTGAAAAGTGTTACTAAAACAGTAATATTTTCATATTAATCACTATTTATTAACAACATGCGAATGTTGAAATATAAAAAATTCCAGTTAAAATATGAACAACCTGTTCTTTTATTCAAAATCAAAGTCATAGCAAATTATATATAATTTTCACCCCCCCAAAACTGCTATGCCCTCTTAAAGTGTGATCTCCTTCAAAATCTCTAAAGAAAATGTACTCAAATTTTCGAAAATTTTCAGTCTTTTATACAGCAGCGAAATATAGCAAAAGAAAAACCCATACCTCACAACTTCTATAAAATAACTCATTCTTAACGTATAAAATAACGATACTTAAAATAATCCCTTTCTACAATATTGCTAGAATGAATAAAAAAAATTCATGCCGGGTTACCAATTCTTTCTCACACACAAAAAAAGATCCCTTCCTAACCATCTGCTATTTAACCGCTATTCTTACAAGGAAAGAAGCATTGGAATGTTTCCATGACAATTCTAGAAGAAAAAGAAGCCTTTATCAGACTTACAGAACAAATAGGGAAAAATTTTCCTGAAAGACTTTTCGCGAAGAGGGAATTAATTTATTTCTTCCCTGGTACCTGCGTATAAGAAACTCTTGTGAAAGAAAAATGGCCTCCAACGATGTTATAAAGAATACAAAAGTTGTTTTCGAATTCTAAGAGAACATTTTTTAGCAAATGATACTAAACACCTGTTACTATAGAACATTTTAACGTAAAGGAGAGAAACCACTGATTGCAGTTTTTCGAATGAAGGATTTTTTTCCCCGTTTTAATTTTAAATATAGTGGAATTTAAAAACTAGCAAAGCCATTTCCATTTAGATATGTTAAGTTAGGGAATTTTTATAGGGAATTTTTAATTTAACGTAAAACCAATTTAGGGCTTTGTGTGGTTAGCTCAGTGGGTAGTGGTCACAGAATGTGATACATTCTCGCTTAATCAAAATTGTTAATATTCAGTTTTAATTGTTGGTGGCAAAAGGATATCAAATTATGTATTTACTGTTTTTGAGAAGTAAAGTGTTTTGAAAATCCCTTTGTATCGTCACCCCCAATTTGATTTTCTTAATTTTTGATTGTTTCCTTGATATGGAATCTCAAGTAGATTGAATGAGACTAAAACGAAGATGGTGACTAAGGTGGAAAGGCTAGATAATTAATCAAATTTATTTTAAATTTTTTTTTATCATTATTCCTTTACGCCCCTTAATTCAAATTTTTAAAATTTTAGATTTTAAATATATACTCTTAGTCTCAAAACTAAGACGGATAGGATGACATCAAAAGCAGCTTTCTAGCTACAGCGAAAATCCTTGATAATTTTCATATATCACTCCACTTTCTCACTCAGCCAGTTCCATGTTATATAAATAGGTGATATTTTTAAGTCGTACTCTTCAATTTAGAAAATATGTATTCTATATTTATATATACAAAATTGAAAGTATAATTATTTATTTCTTTATTTATTTGTTACTTTGTTCATCTGTTTCCAATATAAATCCACCCTTTTGACTTTTTTTTTTCTTCACCATGTAACGCCACCCCTGTTTCTACTTTCTAGAACCAGGAAGCGTCGCAAATTTAAACCTTCCATTGAAATAGCGCTATGCAAACGATTATTTTGCAAAAATTCATTTGAAGAAAATTATATCCTATTGCTTGGTAACGGAATTAAATCACATATTTCTATACCGCACAAGGTTTTTAACACTTTCCAACACAGTTGTACAATGTTTATGACTTTATTTTTCATTCTGTCTGTCTGTCCGTTCGCACGATAACTGCCGTAAAAACGACTTTATCAAAATGAAATTTTAGTATGTTGTTGAGATGGTCTGTGGAATATTATGGGAATGAAAATGAATAATATCACCCAATTAGTTTCGGATTGAACCAGAATTGAAAAAATGAAATACATTGAACCCTATGAGACATAATTTTTCTAACATTTTTTTAGCTGAGTTAAAATTCACAAATTGCTTCGAAATTTTTAGAAAATATCCAAATTATCACGTAAAACATGAAAAAAAATTCAGCAAAATATGTTAGGTAGTTTTTTGAGTAAAAATTGAAATTATATTTATGCCTATATTATATGAAGAGATCACGTGATTCATTGCAAGATAAAATATAGCATCCATTTTTCCCCCTATGTAAAAATCGTGATGTTTGAAGATCTTTTAAATTTATATTTAGTGTTACATCCGTCATAAAATCGCCTTATTTTTGCATATTATCTGTGTATATGAGTTTTGTGCCAACGCAATTGCAATAGTTTTTATTTTAAATAATCACTAAACTTCGATTATTCCTACAACGAAGCCTAATTTCTATAGCATGCAGAGTGTAAACAAATCAAGTAATTGTAAAATGAGTTATAATTAGAATTGCTGAATTTTTCACGCAAAATTATTTAGATCTGGAGTCTGGAATATAAGTGATATGAATGAAATATTCATTGAGTTTACATAGAGAAGCAGGCGATTTATAGTATTGCCTTTTTTGAGAAGTTTTAAGTTTCCAAGTATAATAAATTATTATAGTACTGCGATAAGTTAAAAAATATGAGTACTGAATGTATTGCATTTTAGAGCTTTTTAAATAAAATTGCGTTTCAGTTGGAAAGTGCTTCATAATCAATGCTTTATGCATGATTGATCTTTCTTGTTATTTAATTTATATACGGCTTAAATAATGAAAAAATTGATTGAAAAATAAATTTAATAAATGAACCGTATTATATTTCTGATTGCGGTTATATCAGTTATGGCCTTGGGATATAAAATAACGGAAAGTCAACTGTTTTATTTTGGTAAAAAAATTTTAAATTCATATATTCTCTATTATGTCCTTTTTTCGAATGCTCTTGGTTGATGAAGCAGAATAAAAAAATCTGATATGGGCAGCACATGACTTACCTTATATAATGCAGTGAATTTACTACTTTTACAGTAAAAAAATAGATTATTTTTATTGTAGTTTTTTATATTCTTTCCAAGATGTTGAATTTTCATCAATGAGTCGTCGTCATTTTCCATGTCGTCATCATCAATGAGTCGTCATTGATTTAGCGTCATTTTTATCCATTTACCGAATTTTTCGCTAATTTAGCAATATTTAAAAAAGTTCATTCCACCAAATTCGTCGCCAAAATCTCGCCAAGCGTTATGGACGAAGAAATAAGTTATTCTTGCAGCAGATAAATGACTATTGGAGTTCAAATACAAAAGTATTACTCAAAGTATCCTTTTTCATAAATGGAATGAGCTATATCCACGAGAATGATGTCACCCAATTTATCGCATGGTATTACATATGAAAAGTGAACATGTTTCTCAATAGGAAATTTTTTTTTTTTTATATGACTTTTTGATAATTTTTTTAAAAAATGCGCAATATCGCGAGAAAAGTTTATGTTAGCGTTCGAAAACTCGAATTCGAATTTTCGACCCCGTCACAATACTTTCCTTTACATAAGTATATAAGGAAAGTAAAAATAGTGCTAGTATATCACCTCTTCATTCTGGCGTATGTTCATCAAACTTCATATTGTACGTAAATTTGTTTACAAGCGTTGCCAGGATGTTTCGTTCTTCATATCGTTACCTTCAAGTAATAGTACTCGATGCTATTCATACACCCCCCCAAATTATTCAAATATACCTGCAAACTATATTTCATGTATCAAAAACATTGAATAACAACATGGGTTTATTAAAATTTGTATAACTCGATTCAGAATGGGTTTATTAAAATTTGTATAACTCGATTCAGAATGTTCCTTCTCCCCCGTCTTAAAAAATTACCGTATTCCCCCTAATAATTGCTAAATTGACAAGTTGAAAAGTACACGAAAATCGTCTACGTAACTAACTACGTATTAATGTCCAGAAGAATGCCTAATTTTTTTAATCCGTCAAAAATTGGCCAAGATGTATCGTGACAGAAGATTTTTAAAAGGTAATTTCGAAATAAATGGCTTAAAGTTTTGAAAACCCAGCTCCGAGCACTAGTATTTATGTCAATATAATCGCTATAACTCGGCTGTTTCTAAATATTTATTTATGAAATTTGAACAGAATATTTTTGAAATATAGTGCTTTTATAAAATGTAAAAACCAAATCTTTTTTTTTTTTTATCTCACCAAGATATATGTGCTCCCTTAAACATTTTAAATAATTTGAAGTTAAATTTTATTACATAAAACTGATGGTTTGAGTTCCAGTTGATTCAAAATCCAAATTTTTATTACAATTTCCACACGCCAATAAAGTATTTAACTTTTCGTTACTTAATTTAGAAAGATGAATCTCCTTACTAAAACATTACATTATTTTCCGTTGAAAAATGGGGATAATTTCCTATTTATAACTATCAAATAATAATAGCTCCGTTGGCCTAAGAATTTTTCACCATTTCACAGTCAGTATATATTTAGTAAAATTTTAGTTAAGACTGCTTTATGAGCATTTTAATAGCAATTATTTACACCAATCCCCTTGTAAAGCGCTCTTGTCACAACAGAGCATTCAGCCTCCTATCTTCGGCTATCCAAATCAAGTCTTATTCATTGAGCTACTCTGACGATTATCGTTCATTCTATATTTGAAGTAGGCCCCTCATTATTCGTCTATAAATTTCAAATCGAAGTGCAACTTTTGAAAGTAAGCGGTTAATCAATTTTTACTTTCCCTGCAATACATGGTAATGTATAGGGAAAGTATTGGAATCATGTCGAAAATCGAAACTCGAGTTTTCGACGGATCTACACGTTTCAAGACCTCTAGAATACGAAAATACCATTTTTAGCGTGACGTCTGTGTGTCTGTCTGTGCAGATTTTGTATCCACTCTAACTAAAAAACTAATAGACCGAATTTCAAAAAATTTGGTAGGTAAGTCACTTGTGGGCGAATCTGGTGCTGATTAGTTTTAGGTACGATTCGGAATAAAAGTACCCGCCTTTTTTTGCGAAAAGACCCACAAAAGCTTGTATCCACTCTAACTGAAAAACTAATGGACCGAATTTCACAAAATTCGGTAGATGAGTCACTTGTGGGTTACCCTGGTGCTGATTAGATTTTGGTATGATTCGGAAAAAAATAACCTGCCTTTTTTTGCAAAATGGCCCGCAAAAATCGTGAAAATGTAAACTAAAAAACTACGTATGCTCAAATATATCCACTAAATGCTTTTTTTATACGTAATTTTTAACGAAGAAAAGAATAAGACTAACTTCATTACACTAGGACTAGCCGTTCTCGAGATATTTCAGTTTATTCGTTTTTTCTCTACGCCACCTTTGAAAATGAGTCTAGTTACCAAATGAGAATGAAAATTTAATTAATAGTGAATTAAATTTAATTAAAATAAAGAGAATGTGTATATAAGTCTGCAGGGAAAGTCATGTGCTGCCCACATCAGATTTTTAGTTACTGGTGAACATATTTGCTGAAACAGCAAATCGCCAGATCGTCAAACACAGAAGTCCATTTCCCCCCAGTATATAAAGCTGGCAAAATTGCTGTTAACATAATATTCAAAACAAATTATTTATTTGCAGTAAACAATATTTCATTGCTTTGTAAGAAGAATTAATTTCGCGAAACGCGAATTGATAAACAAGCATTTTCATCCGTTTCTTGGCACTGTGTTAGTCCTAAAGGAAAAACTACTTTTACAGGAATAAAAAGATCAACGCTCAATTTCTCCTTTCAGTTCAAATTAAGAAGATTTAAATCCCGGGTGTATTTTCAATCCTGGGTTTAAGAATTTGGAATTTTTCTTTCCAGAGTTCTATAGATCCCGTGGGTGGGGAATTTTATTTTATACATTTAACAGAAGCTTGATAACGTTTTAATTCATTTTGACTTTATCTTACTATAGAATACAGTATAGAGAAAGTATTGTTTTCACGAAATTTTTCAATTTCGAAAGTTTGATGCCAACATTTATTTTAGGACCTCATGAACACGTTTCGACTATTTTTAGAGGTATATGAGTCTGTCTGTCTGGGGTCTATTTCTTGTCTACGTGATGGCTACCACAAATATTAATGAATTTTCACGAAACTTTATACTCGGCTTTGTTATTGAAAAATATAGAAGTAGATAGAATTTTTTGAAATCCGAGCGAAAACTTTTATATTTTGAAAACAGGGCAGCATAGGACAAAGTTTGACATAACCTTGTATAAAAGGGGTTATTTATGGCTCAAAAATCACGAAACTTAACAGGTTCAATCATTGTAATGAAAAATAACCCGGATAAAACGTATGGATTCGTGACGTCATTAGCCCTTTTCGAGGAGCAAGTTACAGCCCACAGAGGAGGATACATTGTTAAACTGGAATGACTATTTGACTAATTTTAAAGTGACGTCCATCTGTCTGTCAGCAATTTCTTGTGTGCACACTCGCTGCCACCAATATTAATGAATTTTTACGAAACTTTATATTCAGCTTTGCTATCAAAAATCTAGAACTAGATAGAATGTTATGAAATTCGAGTGAAATCTTCGAAAGTTATTCGAAATTTCATATTTTCTTAACGTGGCAGCATAGGACAAATTGTGATATAAACATGAAAGAGTTATTAATGGATCAATGACCACGTACTTAATAGTTTCAATCACTGTAGTAAAAGTAGCTGCAATACATTTTTTGTGTTCCTGGCTCCATTAGCCCCTCGAAGGGGGATGGGGGAGGGGGCAAGTTACGACTGATAGATACATGGTCCATATTGATATTAATCGAAAGATTTTTTCAAGTCTTTTAAAATGAAATATAACATGTTATAATTGTGATCATTGATCGATACAGATTCAACGATACAGATTTTTCAAATTTTTTCTTGTAAAATTTGCAGAAAAAAGAAACAAACTATGAAACCAGAAATTGATCTCACACTTTGGTGAGACAGCTTTATGCCGTTTATTTATTATGTTCAAAACGGCAAACAATACTGCCAGTTTTACGACTGGTTTTACGACACGGGAACTCAAAGGTCACGAAATCATAAATTTAGGGGCGCCATGACAGAAGGGGCCGAACTGGCCCTTACGAGGATGTGGAATGGTTCCATTAGTTAAATAAGTAACCAATGGAAAAAGGGGCTTGTTGCGTCACTCTCAATGCTACAAATGAAAGCAAGGGGGGAAATGACACCCCTGAGAAAGAGGGAACCACAACCTGGGCAGAAAAAGAACGACGAGGGCAGATACAAGCGATGACTGAAGAACGAGTTCGATATTATGATGCAGAGACATGACTAAAGAAGATACGTAGATATGACTTAAAAATATGCTTGTGCGACATTATGCTTGTGCGATATTATGTGCGACATTATGCTTGTGCGATATTATGTGCGACATTAAGAGTGAGAAGTGCAATAGTATGACTTGATCAATACGTATAATATATACTTGTGCGACATTATGAGTCAGCAGTATACAAGACAGATTTGAAGGTATGTGTTCCTCAAATATTCACAGGTTATCAAAATACGTTAGGCATATGATTACTGGTCTCACATGCTATCTCACATGCTATCTTCCTAAATAATTAGTAAGCAGAGTAAATAATGTAATTAAATTTAATAAGTATTTTATGTTTTTAATAAATGTGTTATTGTTGATGTTAAATTGGTGTAATCCTTTTGGTAACATATTAGTTAAATATTCCTTTACAGAACTCACGCAAAAGTAAATAATTGGAGGGATTTATATAGCGGCACAATAATGTAGTGTACAATTTAATAATAAATCCACTGTGTACGAATTTACGGCCATATTAAGATATTTTATGTTAATGATAATTAATCGAAAAGTTCAACTTCAAATTTTATTTTTAAATGGTTGCCACACAAGCTACTTAAAAATGGATTCTGATATGAGAAAGTTGAGTAGAGTCATACTCTAGTTTATTTATTTTTGAATACAAAGTGCCAAGGAAAATCCTTAAACGCCATAATAACATTGTAAAAAAAAGCTCATGGGTGTACACGTTAGCTCTATTTAAAGTGAAATGACCATTCAGTGTCAAATAAAAGTGTTCACAGCGCCCCTAGCAAATTATTTTAAAATCTAGGCAACGAAGTGACATAGACAGAAAAGGTCAATTAAAAAAGGAGCCGAAAGTTATCCCCCCCCCCTTCAGTCCTTCGGAAATAAAATATAGATAAACAGAACGACGGAAGAACTACCAAATCCTCCTCATAAGTCAGATATAAAAACGATGAGGGTCTCCGAAAATTCTCCACCATAAAAACAGAGGTAATATTTTTGCATGGAAGTGGGTAATAGCATTTTTCAATGAAATGCTCATAGTTAAGGGTTTTTTAATAAAATACTCGTAATTACAAAACCACAAATTTTGAGGTTTGAAAATTCCATGTAACTCTATCGTACCGTTATTTTAATACCAGGATGATATTACTCGGTAAATTATTGTGGAGACTATCTCTACATAGCTACTTTAATTTCCGTAAAAGAGCTGTAACCGCGTAAACGCCGCAAAAAAATGAGCAATAATAGCGGTGATTCCCCTTTACTATCATTGTAAATCTTAAGCCAACGATTTTCGATTCAGATCGATTCGATTAACTACAAAAATAAAAAAATATCCGCATTTCAACCGCTACGGCAGAATTAGCACAGTTATCTATAAAAAAAAATTAACTTTTCATTACTTAAACGCCACTGCTTTTGTACCAAGAATTGCGGTTTTATACATTACATGCATACATAAATACGTAAACAGGCGTTAATATTATATATTGATAACAATTTGTAATATTACCTTAAACCATCTTTATCGGGCAGATGGATGAATTTGAGAAATGTCCGCCAAACTAGAGAAATTTCCGCTAACTTACCTGGAAAATAAAATGAAAAATGAAAATGGGAAATTACAATATCAGTCATTTTTATAAACTAAGCACACAAAAAAGAATTTAATTACTTTATTATGAAACTAAAGGATTCATAAACGAAATGGAAAATATTTTAAACTAACAGTATATCCGTTTTTCGTAAAGAATATATAATACATATAAAGAAACTTACAATTTACAATTATTATTCCTATAGCAATCTAAATGACATTGTTACTCAAAACATTCTATTAAAATATTCAATTTAATTCTCCTAAAATGAAGTGTAAGAATCTTTGTTCTCGTTATGCAAAATTATCTTCACAGGTATATATAAAGAATAAAATAAACTTGGTCATGTTTGTAAACAAATTTACAAAACTTTGAAATTTTATCAATATATACCAAACTGAAAGAGCTAAAATGATGCTGGAAAATATACATACCGGATATAGATATCCATCCGGTTGCCATTTTTTGGGAAAAATTAATTATAATGCTCTCCAAATTACAAAATATCTTTCGATATTTTAGACTTGATAATTAAAATTTTAATAAATTAATCAATTAAATCGTCGAATCAATTTACTTAGTCATTTCGATGTCAAACATTCAAATCATCTTTATATATTCTCATAAGGAAGTTTGCATCGTTCATTATAATTTCATGAGGAAATAAAGATATACAATAACACTAAAACTTTATGGTTTTCCCTTTATTCAGGCTCAGAAGAAATGCGTCTAAAAGAAAAGTATTGCCATAGTAATGGTAATAAGGATGAGGAATAGGAATTTCGCAGTAGGAATCAAACCGATGAAGAAACAGATGGTTGATTAGGTCTTTAAGCGTGTAACGAAGACAAACTGGGCATCTCTATCTTGCTAAGGATATTACTTTTTCTGGCGTCTGTGCGTTTATTTCGCATTTGTTGAAGATCAAACTGAAATGCAGCGGCATTTTTTAACTTTCCCTACAATATGTATATAATAAGATAAATAAAAACTTCTTTTCTACAGTATACAGGGTGCCCACTTATATCCGTTACACCCCACTTAACTTCTAAACGGTGACAGCTTAGGCCATAAAGTTGGTGTCTAGGTATAGTAAAAAGGCTATGCGCTACTCGATGAGACAACTTACTACGCCATCTATCGGCAAATTTTGGAATTAGCGGTTCTATCTCGTAAACGGCGAAAGATACGTGAAGAAAGTCAATTAGAAAGTTATAGAGCACTTTCGATTTAGTACGAAAAGATACCTTGTGCACATTAATACTCAAAACAGAATGCAAAAAATGAGCAGCGAGCAATAATTTCTCGCAACACAATGTGCAGTGAGAAATCCAGTCCAAAGTGCAAAAGTGTATAGTGGCTAACGGAGAGCATTTTGAGCAATATACTATTGCACATAAATGATCCTGAAGACAGGGAAGTGTCTCAGTTTCTTTCTTCCACTCTTTATGACATGACAATTTTCGAAATCGTGACCAAACAAATGTTCATTTTTTGCATTCTGTTTTGAGTATTAATGTGCGCAAGGTATCTTTTCGTACTAAATCGAGAGTGCTCTACAACTTTTTAACTGACTTTTTTCACGTATATTTCACCGTTTACGAGATAGAACCGATAATTCCAAAATTTGCCGTTAGATAGCGTTGTAAGTTGTCTCATCGAGTAGCGCATAGCCTTTTTTACTATACCTAGGCACCAACTTTATGGTCTAAGCTGTCACCGTTTAGAAGTTAAGGGGGGTGTAACGGATATAAGTGGGCACCCTGTATATACAATAAAAAAAATTAATTGGAATGTGACTCAACTCGACTCTCTCATACCAGAATTAATTTCTTTTTTTTTTTCAAATTTTACAAAAAAAAAAATTGAAAAATCGATATCGTGGGTATAAATGATTACAACTATAGCGTGTTACCCTTCACTTTAAAGGGCTTGAAAAAATATTTCGACTGACACCATACTTGATAATGTATACCCCCCTAGGGGGGGGGACGGTAACTTGCCCCAAAGAGAGTATAATAACGTCACTAACAAAAAATTTTATCGCGATTATTTTTCACAACAATGCTTGGAACTATGATATTATGAAGTCTCGTGATAATTGAGCTATAAATAAACCCTTTTATGCATGGTTATGCCCTTTTATGCATGATTATTTTATCCTGTTCTGCCATGCTGAAGAAATATATAATTTCGAATAAAATTCAATGTTTTCTTTCGAATTTTTAAAAAATCTGATGTGGGCAGCACATGACTTTCCTTATATAATGCAATGAATTTACTACTTTTAGAGTAAAAAAAAAATAGGTTATTCTTATAGTAGATATTTATATTCTTTCCAAGATACTGAATTTTCGTCAATGAGTCGTCATTTTTATCCATTTGGCGAGATTTTCGTTAATTTGGTAACATTTTTAAAAGTCGCCAAGTTGGCAACATTCCCCCAAATTCGTCGCCAAAATCTCGCCAAACGTTATGGGCAGAGAAATAGGTTAATCTTAGATAAATGACTTTTGGCGTTCAAATAAAAAATATTACGCAAAGTATCTTTTCTCATGAATGGAACGAGCTAGATCCACGAGAATGATGTCACCAAATTTATCGCATGATATTACATATGAAAAATGAACATGTTTCTCAACGGTTAATATATTTTTTTCTATTTATGGGATTTTTTGATAAATTTATTTGATAATCTGCAATATCTTGAGAACGGTTCATGCTAGCGTTGTAAAGATTATGTCAATCGTTTTCTAAGGAAAAATTGCATAAGAAATGTCTATTTGCGTAACTTTATTAATGGTTTTGTTTTTTTGATGATTTTTTCAAAATTTGACTCGAAACTTTAGGGGGGTTCTGAACATTCGATTACGTTTAAAATCAATAGGCTTCCAGTATTCACATATTGTGATTTTCGTACCAAATTTCATTCGAATCGCTCCATTCATTTGTGAGACATCGTCTCCACAGGCTCACTGACACACACGCACACACATACCTTTACATACACACACACATCACCTCAAAAATGTTCGATTCGTGATCAGGGATACTTGAAACGTGCTCTCCCGTCGAAAACTCGAATTCGAATTTTCGACCCCGTCACAATACTTTCCTTATACAGTATGTATATAAGGAAAGTAAAAATGCCATCTCGTTCTAGATGTTTTTATAGCAAAGCGAGACATAAAGTTTTGCGAAAATCCATTAATATTTGTGGTTGCCAGCGTGTACACAAGAAATCGACCACAGACATCAGACTGCCAGACAGACGGACATCAATCCAAAAATAGTCTCAAAACGCGTTCAGAAGGTCTTAAAACGTATATTGATCTCAAAATCGCAAATTTTCTTGAAAGCAATACTTTCTCAAGCAATACTTTCATAAGAAACTACTTTCATAAAAAAAGCAATACTTTCATAAGAAACTAAATTCAGTGAGTTACTCTGTTACTGGTTATATGTAGAAAATTGTGAAACATCCCACTCTTCGCATATTTTGAATGGGAAAATATTGTTGTGTGCTGTGTGTGACCATGGTAGTAGGTACCTAAGGAAAGGTTTCAATAATTTTTGTTTTTAAAATTTTTCGATGGAAGAGAGGGGGAGGTATGTATGCAGTTTTGATTGTTTAATAGCAGTGTTGTTTGTTCAGTTTATTATATCGCCTGAATTGGGCCACAAAGTTATCGACGAATATAAATAAATATATTTATATATACATATATATATATATATATATATTCATCTTCAGGTCTGAGTATTTAGTTCTAATTAACCCAAACAAATGCCTGTTTCAGATTTAGCAATAGTAAGTTACCATAAATGCCAAAATTGAGACTACAGGCGCCAAAAGAGGAAAAATTGAATATAAATATATATATATATATATATATATATATATATATATATATATATATATATATATATATATATATATATATATATATATATATATATATATATATATCATGGTTGCACTAATGAAGTGTATTTTAAGGTATTTATGTTTCCTTTATTGTTCCAATCTATATGCTTGTCGTCCATATAACACAAGTTTATAGATAAAATCTATCTTGTGTTTCAGAAACAAGCATTTTTGTGTTCATTTCGAAGGGATATATGGACCCGAAGAGAATTTTTTCGAAATGAACTTATCTTAGGCCTAAAGCTCTTCCGTGTGCAAGCTTTTTTGCTTGATTTTTTTGTTTTTTTATTTTCATTCCTCATTTTTGAAATTTGTTGATTGTCTTTGTCTTTATGACCTGCATTACGCTTTATTATTTCCTCTTTATGTCTTAATTTCTTTTATTTCTTTGTATTTAGTAGAAAATTTTGGAATAGTGTATTGTGAGTTACTACATACATTCTAACATTGGATTTACTAATTTATATTTATATATATATATATATATATATATATATAATATATAATATATTGCAACTTCTCTCTATTCTATCATTGGATTTTCAATCTATTATTATTATATATATATATATATATATATTATCTTTAGGGTTCCGTAGTTAGCAAATTGAACCATTGTTAACGAACTGTTTGTATTTGAGTCTATTTTTTTTTTATTTTTACCTGTTCAACAGGCAACCTTCATATTTACAAACTTGGGAATAACGCCGTTAAAAAGTTAAAATCAATTTAAATGGTCAACAACCCAACTGAACGATGACCGGCTTATATACCCTCTGTGGAAAGTTCTGGGAAAAGCACGTAACTCGTGAAGTTCTTAACCAAAAAAGTTTCGACAAGTTTCCAGAACTCTCCAAAGATCGCCATGTTGACTATATTTCACAAAATTTGTCAACAAGATTGTTGCTGAAATCACGCAGTCCGGACTTACACATTTTTTCAATGGCTTCCTGTTAGGTAATCTTAACAATGTGGTACAACTTCCGCTTCATCCCCATTTCTTTCATGACTTATTATGAACCTTTGTTTTTTCACAACCATTTCGTACAATCATCAGTTTTCAAAAATTCAGAAGTACTATCTCCAGAGCAGAAAGCAAATATCCTTTATAAACCCTTAAACCTCTTCGGAATTCTATAATTCTATACTTAATCCACATCAGTCACCATCTGATCTTTATCTATTGACAATCCTGAGAAATAGATGTTTCAAGGAAATCTTTTGGAAACAGAAGTGAATAAAGAACTGGAAATGGAGATCCTTAGTAAACTACTAAATTCCTTCCAAAATTTAATACCAAATTCATATCAGTTATTGTCCAAGCTCTTATCTACAACCTGTATTAAAAAAATAGTAATAGTTTCAAATAAAATATAATTTTAACCGGAAAGGGAAAAACAATCAGAAGGGGGAAAAGGGATTTATTTTTCTGAATGGGACTAAAGGAACTCAGTAAGGATGTCCACTTCCGGTTCTGGTTATGTCATTTCCGATTCAAAAATGTACTTTTTTCTTGAAAAATTTATTTCGCATCATCTGCTATATATAGAGCTTAGGCGATGACTGATATGAATTCAGCATTAAATTAGGGAAAAGGCAGGTTGATTCACTAAAGATTTTCACTTCTGGATTTCACCCTCCCCACACACACACACACACACTTTCTGCTCAAAAAATTTTTCTTTAGAACATCTATTTCTCAAGAATGGCTATAGATAGAGCTTCGTTGATGTCTGATATGGATTCAAAATCGAATTTCATAAGGACGTGAAGAGGCAATTTCCTCTTCTGAAGATGACACATTAGATTTTTCCGAAAATTCTCATGACTGTACGATATACGAATGCAAAAGAGAATAAAAATGCTTAATGGTTCCGTCAAAAATGAAGTGTACACACTATTTATCACCCTGTGAAGGCTGCTTGCTCTTTCATGGATAAATTTATTGTTTTATTTGAATTCCCTAGAAAGGAACCCTACCTTTATACTAACAGAAGAGATTTTTATGGTGCTGCCATCTGTATTCCATTCGTCGAAACTAAAGCACATCGAAACGAATTAAAATTATAGCCTAGCATTCCCCTAATCTTTCTTATTTTACCGAATCAGTACGATGACCAACTTTCCGATAAATCCGTTCCAGGTTGGAGTTCAATGTGAGAGGTTTCAAAGCAACAGTGACTTAGCTAAGGGGATGTTTTGTGGGGGGTCATAACCGGAGCCCCTGTAACGTGGGCTACGGTTATAATCCCACCCTGGAATCCATTGAAGTTCGGAGAAATAAGAAACAAAATATTTGATTGCCAAAGCCTCACCCAAATTTATTTTTCTAGTGACACTACTGAATGGCAGTTCATTTTCAATACATTAAATACTGTAAATCCCAATGATTTGTTTTTATTATTACAAATGGCTAATTTTTCACGCATTTTATTTTACCGAATCAGTACAATGACCAACTTTCCGATAAATCCGTTAGGTTGGAGTTCAGTGTGAGAGGTTTCAAAGCAACAGTGACGTGGCCAAGGGAATGTTTTGGGGGTCATAACCGGAGCACCTGTAACGGGGGGCTACGTTTATAATCCCACTTTGGAACCCATTGAAGTTCGGAGAAATAAGAAATAAAATATTTGGTTACCAAAGCCTCACCCAAATTTATTTTTCTAGTGACACTACAGAATGGCAGTTGATTTTCAATACATATTACATACTGTAAATACCAATGACTTGTTTTTATTATTAAAAATGGCTAATTTTTTATCAACCTGTATTACACTATCAATGTGTCTGATATTAATATAACATGATTTAATTTTATAACACTTACAGCAGCGTTGATATAAATTAATTCAACAGCTAGAACTGACAACTCTTTTTAAATTACATTTTTATAGCATTTCTTAGAAACTAGACAAATACCCGCTGCAAATCAACGGCCTCACAATAAGCACATCCCGAAAATTATGAATTTTTAAATAATACGAGTTTTAAAGTAGTATTTTTTAAACAGTTCACACCATTACCCAATTCCCAATCTCTATCTCTACATCTTTACTCAGGAAAATTCACTATGTATAGTATTTTGAATAATTATTCATTATGTATAATATTTTGAAATTCATACTTTATAACACATAACCATCAATTACAAAATATGTCATATCATATTTCATTAAAATATGCTTTGAAAATTCTACGCCAAACTTAAATTAGGTGTTTTAAACATTATAATTAAAAGTTGTACATAGATCTTTAAATTTTAAAATCCCAATCACAAAATAACCCAATATCCTTAAATCACCTTACTGATGAAAGATAAAAAATATATTTATACAGTGGTCTTTTGTTAAGACGGATTTTTCGTTATTAGGAACAAATACGGATTAAACGGTTACGGTTTATGGACGTTGCATGTTATAAACATCGCTTAATACGTTCATTTATTTATTCGTTAAGATGGACAAAATTTATTTAATTTTTCAATCAGTAGAAGATGTTTCGAACATTATTCCGAGCAATTAACTAAAATTGAGAATGACTTAAAAAATAGTGTTTATCCAGAAGAAACACATAAAGATTACTACATTTTAAAAATACTAACATTAACGTACAACTACGTTTTGTTTGTGCTTTGAACGTAAATATTTGTTCATATTTACCTCATTAAACATATTAAAATTTTTTCGAATAAATTTTTCTGCCTTTTTACTTTCCCTGCAATACATGGTAATGTATAGGGAAAGTATTGGAATCATGCCGAAATTCACAACTCGAGTTTTCGACGGATCTACACGTTTCAAGACGTCTAGAATACGAAAAAACCATTTTTAGCGTGACGTCTGTGTGTGTGTCTGTGTGTCTGTCTGTGTGTCTGTCTGTGTGTCTGTCTGTGCAAATATTGTATCCACTCTAACTAAAAAACTAATAGACCGAATTTCACAAAATTTTGTAGGTAAGTCACTTGTGGGCGGGGCTGGTGCTGATTAGTTTTGGGTACGATTCAGAATAAAAGAACCCGCCTTTTTTGTGAAATGGCCCGCAAAAGCTTGTATCCACTGTAGCTGAAAAACTAATGCACCGAATTTCACAAAATTCGGTAGATGAGTTACGTATAGGTCACCCTGATGCTGATTAGATTTTGGTATGATTCAGAAAAAAATAACCTGCCTTTTTTTGCAAAATGGCCCGCAAAAATTGCCAAAATCTAAAATAAAAAACTAGGTATATTCAAATACATCAATTAAATGCTGATTTAATACGTAATTTTTAACGATGAAAAGAATAAGACCAACCCCATTACATTAAGACTAGCCGTTCTCGAGATATTTTAGTTTTTCGTATTTTTCCTACATCATTTTTGAAAATAAGTCCGGTTTTCAAATGAGAACGAAAATTGAATTAAAAATTAATTAAATTTAATTGAAATAAATAGAACGTGAATATAAGTCTGCAGGGAAAGTCATGTGCTGCCCACATCAGATTTTTTACTTTCCCTGCAATACATGGTAATGTATAGGGAAAGTATTGGAATCATGCCGAAAATCACAACTCGAGTTTTCAACGGATCTACACGTTTCGAGACCTCTAGAATACGAAAAAACTATTTTTAGCGTGACGTCTGCGTGTGTGTCTGAGTGTCTGTCTGTGTGTCTGTCTGTGTGTCTGTGTGTCTGTCTGTGCAGATATTGTATCCAATCTAACTAAAAAACTAATGGACCGAATTTCACAAAATTTGGTAGGTAAGTTACTTGTGAGCGAATCTGGTGCTGGTTAGATTTGGGTACGATTCGGAATAAAAGAACACGTCTTTTTTTTTGCGAAATGGCCCGCAAAAGCTTGTATCCACTCTAACTAAAAAACTGATGGACCGAATTTCACAAAATTCGGTAGATGAGTCACTTGTGGGTTACCTTGGTGCTGATTAAATTTTGGTACGATTCGGAAAAAAATGACCTGCCTTTTTTTGCAAAATGGCCCGCAAAAATCGTCCAAATCTAAACTAAAGAACTGGGTATACTCAAATATATCCATTAAATGCTGATTTAATACGTAATTTTTATCGACGAAAAGAATAAGACCAACCCCATTACACTAGGACTAGCCGTTCTCGAGATATTTTAGTTTTTCGTACTTTCCCAGCGCCACCTTTGAAAATAAGCCCGGTTACCGAATGAGAACGAACATTGAATTAAAAGTGAAATAAATTTAGTTAAAATAAAGAGAACGTTAATATAAGTCTGCAGGGAAAGTCATGTGCTGCCCACATCAGATTTTTACTTTCCCTGTCTGTGTGTCTGTCTGTGCAGATTTTGTATCCAGTCTAACTAAAAAACTAATTGACCGAATTTCACGAAATTCTGTAGGTGAGTCACGAGTCACTTGTGGCCGAGGCTGGTGCTGATTAGTTTTGGGTACGATTCGGAATAAAAGAACCCGCCTTTTTTGTGAAATGGCCCGCAAAAGCTTGTATCCACTGTAGCTGAAAAACTAATGCACCGAATTTCACAAAATTCGGTAGATGAGTCACGTATAGGTCACCCTGGTGCTGATTAGATTTTGGTACGATTCAGAAAAAAATAACCTGCCTTTTTTTTTGCAGAATGGCCCGCAAAAATTATCAAAATCTAAATTAAAAAGCTACGTATGCTCAAATATATCCATTAAATGCTTGTTTAATGCGTGATTTTTAACGAAGAAAAGATCTACTAAGAACTAGGACAAGCCGTTCTCGAGATACTTTAGTTTTTTCGTATTTTTACCACGCCACCTTTGAAAAGAAGTCCAGTTATCAAATAAGAACGAAAATTGAATTAAAAGTGAATTAAATTTAATTAAAATAAAGTAAACATGGATATAAAAAAGTCTGCAGGGAAAGTCATGTGCTGCCCACATCAGATTTTTACTTTCCCTGCAATACATGGTAATGTATAGGGAAAGTATTGGAATCATACCGAAAATCACAACTCGAGTTTTCGACGGATCTACACGTTTCAAGACCTCTAGAATACGAAAAAACCATTTTTAGAGTGACGTCTGTGTGTGTGTCTGTGTGTCTGTCTGTGTGTCTGTGTGTCTGTCTGTGTGTCTGTGTGTCTGTCTGTGTGTCTGTGTGTCTGTCTGTGCAGATATTGTATCCACTCTAACTAAAAAACTAATAGACCGAATTTCACAAAATTTTGTAGGTAAGTCACTTGTGGGCGGGGCTGGTGCTGATTAGTTTTGGGTACGATTCAGAATAAAAGTACCCGCCTTTTTTGTGAAATGGCCCGCAAAAGCTTGTATCCACTGTAGCTGAAAAACTAATGCACCGAATTTCACAAATTTCGGTAGATGAATTACGTATAGGTCACCCTGGTGCTGATTAGATTTTGGTATGATTCAGAAAAAAATAACCTGCCTTTTTTTGCAAAATCGCCCGCAAAAATTGCCAAAATCTAAAATAAAAAACTGGGTATATTCAAATACATCCATTAAATGCTGATTTAATACGTAATTTTTAACGATGAAAAGAATAAGACCAACCCCATTACATTGGGACTAGCCGTTCTGAGAGATATTTTAGTTTTTCGTATTTTTCCTACATCATTTTTGAAAATAAGTCCGGTTTTCAAATGAGAACGAAAATTGAATTAAAAATCTGATGTGGGCAGCACATGACTTTCCCTGCAGACTTATATTAACGTTCTCTTTATTTTAATTAAATTTATTTCACTTTTAATTTAATTTTCGTTCTCATTCGATAGCCGGACTTATTTTCAAAGGTGGCGTAGGGAAAGTACGAAAAACTAAAATATCTCGAGAACGGCTAGTCCTAGTGTAATGGGGTTGGTCTTATTCTTTTCGTCGTTAAAAATTGCGTATTAAATCAGCATTTAATGAATATATTTGAGTATACCCAGTTTTTTATTTTGGATTTTGGCAATTTTTGCGGGCCATTTTGCAAAAAAATGCAGGTTATTTTTTTCTGAATCGTACCAAAATCTAATCAGCACCAGGGTGACCTATACGTGACTCATCTACCGAATTTTGTGAAATTCGGTCCATTAGTTTTTCAGCTACAGTGGATACAAGCTTTTGCGGGCCATTTCACAAAAAAGGCGGGTTCTTTTATCCCGAATCGTACCCAAAACTAATCAGCACCAGCCCCGCTCACAAGTGACTTACCTACAAAATTTTGTGAAATTCGGTCCATTAGTTTTTTAGTTAGAGTGGATACAAAATCTGCACAGACAGACACACAGACAGACACACAGACACACAGGCAGACACACAGACACACAGACACACAGACACACACACAGACGTCACGCTAAAAATAGTTTTTTCGTATTCTAGAGGTCTCGAAACGTGTAGATCCGTCGAAAACTCGAGTTGCGATTTTCGGCATGATTCCAATACTTTCCCTATACATTACCATGTATTGCAGGGAAAGTAAAAATTAATTAAATTTAATTGAAATAAATAGAACGTGAATATAAGTCTGCAGGGAAAGTCATGTGCTGCCCACATCAAATTTTTTACTTTCCCTGCAATACATGGTAATGTATAGGGAAAGTATTGGAATCATGCCGAAAATCACAACTCGAGTTTTCGACGGATCTACACGTTTCGAGACCTCTAGAATACGAAAAAACTATTTTTAGCGTGACGTCTGTGTGTGTGTCTGAGTGTATGTCTGTGTGTCTGTCTGTGTGTCTGTCTGTGCAGATATTGTATCCAATCTAACTATAAAACTAATGGACCGAATTTCACAAAATTTGGTAGGTAAGTTACTTGTGAGCGAATCTGGTGTTGATTAGATTTGGGTACGATTCGGAACAAAAGAACACGCCTTTTTTTTGCGAAATGGCCCGCAAAAGCTTGTATCCACTCTAACTAAAAAACTGATGGACCGAATTTCACAAAATTCGGTAGGTGAGTCACTTGTGGGTTACCTTGGTGCTGATTAAATTTTGGTACGATTCGGAAAAAAATGACCTGCCTGTTTTTGCAAAGTGGCCCGCAAAAATCGTCCAAATCTAAACTAAATAACTGGGTATACTCAAATATATCCATTAAATGCTGATTTAATACGTAATTTTTATCGACGAAAAGAATAAGACCAACCCCATTACACTAGAGTAGTATCTAAAAGACCTTACGAGCACACATGTACTTTATACACTAAAAACTATATTTTATAGCTTATTTTTATCTTTTTTATATATAAAAAAAAGGTATCGATCCATATTAATATTAAAAACATGATTTTATATCAAAATAAGACCTTTTTTACATTTAGACCAAATTTTAACTTTTTTTTTAGATAAATGCGTGAGATATACTATAAATTTGAAGATGTTAAAAAATATAATGCCATTTTAAATGGCGTCAAAAAAATCCTTATATTTTAATACTAAAAACTTAATTTTATCTTTTTATATATATATAAAAAAAAAGGTTAATATTAAAAACATGATTTTACAGCAGGCCTTTTTTACATTTAGTTTAGATAAATGCATGAGATCAAGGGAGCCCCATTTTGGAGCTACCTTATTTTGATATTTATGAGGGGACCATTAGTCCCCCCATAGATAAAAAGGATGAAATTAAATAAAAATGCGTGAAAAAATGAATCCTTTAAATAAACTTTAAAAGAGATCCTAAAAATAGGATTACAAAGTGACTTAAAATATATCGAAACGTAATATATGGACGCGTTTTATAGAGATCATAAAATCTTGATAGTAATTTATTAAGTTTTAAAATAAATGGAGGGGCTGTTAGTCCTCCATAAAAAGAACCTAGATAATTATAAAAATGCTTTCTCACCCAAAATACTTAAATAATCATACATCCGTTTATATGAGCGTGCAATCAGTGAGGTTGAAAAGTCTGAGGTCATTTATTATCAAAAACATTTCCTGGCTTGTGGTGTATTTCTCTAACACGACCGGAAAATAATATTTATTGACATCGCTTTATAGATATGACATCGGGGAAGTAGAACAAATACCACTTCCCGTGCCACTTTCTGACTGATAAGAGCAGTCAAGAGTTCACTGTGTGACTTTTCTCCTCCCAATGGAATCAAATGCAAAATCACGATTCGAAATTTTCTTTAAATCTATTGAAAAAAAATACTGTAGGGTCATTGGCTCAAACAGAAAGAGATTTGACAAATGTAACAGACGTAAATTATATGAGAAGCGAAGAGATTTAAAAAATAGATTAAAAAGAATAAGTTAATATCTATAGAAGAAAGTATTGATGATTATAACTGTAGAAAATCGAAATTAGAAAAAACTATAAATCAAGCTAATGATTTTACAATGGATTAATGGTATGTAAAGTTTATTATACTTCATAATCTAGGAAGTCAAACCAGTTATGATAAGTACTTCCTCTTAAGTATATACTTCCTCTAATTCATCATCATCAGAACGGATGATGAAAAAATAAATGCATGCTCAAAGAGATATAATAAATGACATATGAAAAAGTAATGATTTAATTTCTATATCTATATAAATAAAAATGAAAATCTGTCTCTCTGTCTGTCTGTCTGTCTGTCTGTCTGTCTGTCTGTCTGTCTGTCTGTTTGTCACACCATCACGGGAGAACGGCTGAACCGAATTTGATGAAATTTTGTGGGTAGCCCAGAAATAGCCCCACTTAAAATTATATCCGTGTTTTGAGTTTCTACGGCCAGTGGTTCTCGAGATATTAGTAAAAAACGAAATTTTCGTTTGTCTCATCATCACGGAAAAACGGCTGAACCGAATTTAATGAAATTTGGTGAATAGCCTTGAAATATCCCCCCATAAATTTTGTCCAAATTTCGAGTTTCTAAGACCTGGGGTTGTCGAGATATTAATGAAAAACGGAACTTTTTCCTAGGAGTTATACTCCCTAACTCCGTGGTTTATCCAAACGAAAAGCTTGAAAATCGTTTGAAAGTGAATTAAAATTTAATCTCTGAGTTTGATGGGAGATTTTTTGCGTTAATTAGTCACTTTCTGAAAACATGAATTGTTTGAAACATGAAATAAAGGGGAAATCTATCTCCATGGTTCATGGTTTATTTAAAACAAGCTTTTACGGAACAATGAGAAGTATAGAGAAATCAAAATCGTTATTTAATTTCGCAGTTTATGTTATAAGACATGACATATTTAACATGTTATAAGATTCTATCTTATATCATGTTACTCAGAAACGCAGTTAAATGAAATCTGTCTGTTAATTTTAATAATTATTTTTTCGATTTGAATAATAAATAAATGGATATAAAAATATATTTTAGAAAAGAACGATTTGATTTTTCTTATAGCATTTTCGACTGGATAATATCAATTACGGTCTTCATGTTTAAAAATTATTATTATTTATATTTTCGCGGATTATTGATTCAAGGATTATTGATATTTTCAGGTTATTATGCAATTATTTTATTATGACAAAAATTGTTTAAACTCATATATTGTATGTTGTACGAATCTTACGAAGTCTTATCTGTTGTACGAATCTTACAATCTTATCTGTTGTACGAAGTTCGATTTGAATAATAAATAAATGGATATAAAAATATATTTTAGAAAAGAACGATTTGATTTTTCTTATAGCATTTTTGACTGGATAATATCAATTACGGTCTTCAGGTTTAAAAATTATTATTATTTATATTTTCGGGGATTATTGATTCAAGGATTATTGATATTTTCAAGTTATTATGCAATTATTTTATTATGACAAAAATTGTTTAAACTCATATATTGTATGTTGTACGAATCTTCTACAAATACACGTGTATATCTTTTAATCTACGAGAATATAAGTAGTACAGGTATATTGACATATGTTTTGATATATATTGGCATATATTGGAATCAATTACGACCTTCTGGTATAAGGAGTACGGATATTATTGATGTTTTCAATTTATTACGTCATCTCTTTTATTTTGGCAAATATTTTTGAGACGCATATTGTAATACGGGTAATCTTCTACTAACACATTGGCATATTTTCTGATCTGCGACAATATAATTAGTACGGGGTTGCATATATTCATTCAATTCCTATTTTTTCTTCTGTAAATTTGCTTACAAAAGGGGGCAGGATGTTTTATTCTTCAGATCTGATCGTGAAGATAATTTTGCATAGTGAGAACATATATTCTTAAACTTCTCTTTAGGGGCAATAAATTTAATATTTTAACAGAATTTGCACATGATTGCGAACTTTAAGTTTCTTTAAATTATACACTCCGTACGAATAACGGGTGTGCTGTTAGTGGTTAATAAATTTTAACATTTTAGGAGGATATATCATGTTGCTCGGCATCGCAATTAAATTAAATGTGTTTGTTAATGTTTTTATTATTTTTTTTCGATTTAAATAATAAATAAATGGATAAATGGATATAAAAGTATATCTTATGAATGGACGGTTTGATTTTTCTTTTAATTATATTAATTGCTGACTGCGTACATCAATTTCATTTATTTTGGCAAAGAGTTTTCAAGCTTATATCGTATTTAGCTACTAAACTCATATATTGTGTTTAGCCAATAAATTCATATAGCCGATTGTTGAAACAGAAAAAGAGTAGAGCGGGTATATCTTCTAATACAATTGTAGTGTTTTCATTTAGTATATTCAAACGGGATAAGAATGTTTCATTCAGATCTGCAAATTCAAAGCTACGAATTTGGAGAGATATCGCAAATTTGACAACTTTTCTTAAACTTTGCCAAATTGACGGAAATGTCGCCAAATTGATATAAACGACACACAAACAGCTGCCATAAACCTTCGGGTTGGTCGTGTGGCTTGGGTCTTCTACATATAAATGAAATTTTTATTTGTTTTGTTAGAAGAGAGTACTGAAATGATGTTTGGTTAGCATTTCTCTGTCAGACCAACCATCTTACTTAGTAATACATTTAGCGAATTTTTAAAATGTCACCAAATTGATAAAAATGTTTTCAAATCTATAAAAATATCTTGAAATTGATAAAATTGCGCTACATAAATGATATTAATTGTTTTTTGTTAGGGGATAGTATTGTGATGATATTTCGTCAATTTGTCGCAAAGTGGAACTGTCAGTTCTACAGTCCCACTTAGCGATAAATTTGGCGATTTTTTAAAATGTCGCTAATTTGACGAAACTGTCGCCAAATGTTCCATAGAAATATAACTATTTAGACGATATTTTTTCTACCAATTTATTTGAAGCAAATGATATCATGTCGCTTAGCAACGGATTTAAATCCAATGTGTTTATGCGGCAGACGATTTTTATTAAATCCTTTCCGATTTGAATAATGAAGATATGTATATAAAATAAATTTCATTGCCATTTCATTTTGGACTGGATAATATCAATTATACTCTTCAGGTTTAAACATTATTATTATTGATATTTTCCGGAATTATTGATTCAGGGATTATTGATATTTTTAAATTATTACGCCATTGTTTTATTGCGGCAAAAATTGCTGACACACGCATATTGTACGTTGTACGAGTAATCTTCTAGGAATGCACGGTATATCTTCTAACCTACGAGAATATAAGTAGTACAGGTATATTGGCATATATTTTGACATATATTGGCATATATATTGGAATCAAGTACAGTCTTCTGGTATGAAGATTAAGGGGATTAATTATATATTTAATTTATTACGTCGTCTGTTGTATTTTACCAAAAAACATTTATGACTCATATTGCAAAACGGATAATCTTCTACTAATAATCGGACATTATAAGTAGTACGTGTATATCTTCCCATATAATTTTAGCACTTTAATTTTGACATATATTGGAATAAATGACTGTCTTCAGATTTAAAGACTACGGGTGTATTGGTATTTTCAATTTATACATGTAATCTACTAATACAGGTTATATTTTCTAATATTCGCGTATATAATTAGTACGGGTCCCATACAATTTTAACGCTTTTATTTTGCATATATTGATTCAATTCCATATTTTTTTTTATATTTGCTTACATAAGGGGTCCAAGATGTTTTATTCTTCAGATATGTCCATGAAGATAATTTTATATAGCGAGAACAGAGATTCTTAAACTTCTTTTTAGGAGCATTATATTAAATATTTTAACAGAATATTTTGATTAAACATGTCATTTAGTATACTATAAGAATTAGGGCATGATTATGAATTTCAAGTTTCTTTTATTATATACTCCGTACGAAGAACGGGTAAGCTGCTAGTCTATATAAATAAAAATGAAAATCTGTCTGTCTGTCTGTCTGTCTGTCTGTTTGTCACACCATCACGGGAGAACGGCTGAACCGAATTTGATGAAATTTTGTGGGTAGCCCAGAAATAGCCCCACTTAAAATTATATCCGTGTTTTGAGTTTCTACGACCAGTGGTTCTCGAGATATTAGTAAAAAACAAAATTTTCGTTTGTCTCATCATCACGGAAAAACGGCTGAACCGAATTTAATGAAATTTGGTGAATAGCCTTGAAATATCCCCCCATAAATTTTGTCCAAGGTTCGAGTTTCTAGGGCCTGGGGTTGTCGAGATATTAATGAAAAACGGAACTTTTTCCTAGGAGTTCTACTCCCTAACGCCGTAGTTTATCCAAACGAAAAGCTTGAAAATCGTTTGAAAGTGAATTAAAATTTAATCTCTGAGTTTGATGGGAGATTTTTTGCGTTAATTAGTCACTTTCTGAAAACATGAATTGTTTGAAACATGATTTAAAGGGGAAATCTATCTCCATGGTTCATGGTTTATTTAAAACAAGCTTTTACGGAACAATGAGAAATATAGAGAAATCAAAATCGTTATTTAATTTCGCAGTTTATGTTATAAGACATGACATATTTAACATGTTATAAGATTCTATCTTATATCATGTTACTCAGAAACGCAATTAAATTAAATCTGTCTGTTAATTTCAATAATTATTTTTTCGATTTGAGTAATAAATAAATGGATATAAAAATATATTTTAGAAAAGAACGATTTGATTTTTCTTATAGCATTTTTGACTGGATAATATCAATTACGGTCTTCAGGTTTAAAAATTATTATTATTTATATTTTCGGGGATTATTGATTCAAGGATTATTGATATTTCCAAGTTATTATGCAATTATTTTATTATGACAAAAATTGTTGAAACTCATACATTGTATGTTGTACGAATCTTCTACAAATACACGTGTATATCTTTTAATCTACGAGAATATAAGTAGTACAGGTATATTGACATATGTTTTGATATATATTGGCATATATTGGAATCAATTACGACCTTCTGGTATAAAGAGTACGGATATTATTGATGTTTTCAATTTATTACGTCATCACTTTTATTTTGGCAAATATTTTTGAGACGCATATTGTAATACGGGTAATCTTCTACTAACACATTGGCATATTTTCTGACCTGCGACAATATAATTAGTACTGGGTTGCATATATTCATTCAATTCCTATTTTTTCTTCTGTAAATTTGCTTACAAAAGGGGGCAGGATGTTTTATTCTTCAGATCTGATCGTGAAGATAATTTTGCATAGTGAGAACATATATTCTTAAACTTCTCTTTAGGAGCAATAAATTTAATATTTTAACAGAATTTGCACATGATTGCGAACTTTAAATTATACACTCCGTACGAATAACGGGTGTGCTGTTGGTGGTTAATAAATTTTAACATTTTAGGAGGATATATCATGTTGCTCGGCATCGCAATTAAATTAAATGTGTTTGTTAATGTTTTTATTATTTTCTTTCGATTTAAATAATAAATAAATGGATAAATGGATATAAAAGTATATCTTATGAATGGACGGTTTGATTTTTCTTTTAATTATATTAATTGCTGACTGCGTACATCAATTTCATTTATTTTGGCAAAGAGTTTTCAAGCTTATATCGTATTTAGCTACTAAACTCATATATTGTGTTTAGCCAATAAATTCATATAGCCGATTGTTGAAACAGAAAAAGAGTAGAGCGGGTATATCTTCTAATACAATTGTAGTGTTTTCATTTAGTATATTGAAACGGGATAAGAATGTTTCATTCAGATCTGCAAATTCAAAGCTACGAATTGGGAGGGATATCGCTAATTTGACAACTTTTCTTAAACTTTGCCAAATTGACGGAAATGTCGCCAAATTGATATAAACGACACACAAACAGCTGCCATAAACCTTCGGGTTGGTCGTGTGGCTTGGGTCTTCTACATATCAATGAAATTTTTTTTTTGTTTTGTTAGAAGAGAGTACTGAAATGATGTTTGGTTAGCATTTATCTGTCAGACCAACCATCCTACTTAGTAATACATTTAGCGAATTTCTAAAATGTCACCAAATTGATAAAAATGTTTTCAAATCTATAAAAATATCTTGAAATTGATAAAATTGCGCTACATGAATGATATTAATTGTTTTTTGTTAGGGGATAGTATTGTGATGATATTTCGTCAATTTGTCGCAAAGTGGAACTGTCAGTTCTACAGTCCCACTTGGCGATAAATTTGGCGATTTTTTAAAATGTCGCTAATTTGACGAAACTGTCGCCAAATGTTCCATAGAAATATAACTATTTAGACGATATTTTTTCTACCAATTTATTTGAAGCAAATGATATCATGTCGCTTAGCAACGGATTTAAATCCAATGTGTTTATTCGACAGGCGATTTTTATTAAATCCTTTCCGATTTGAATAATGAAGATATGTATATAAAAAAAATTTCATTGCCATTTCATTTTGGACTGGATAATATCAATTATACTCTTCAGGTTTAAACATTATTATTATTGATATTTTCCGGAATTATTGATTCAGGGATTATTGATATTTTTAAGTTATTACGTCATTGTTTTATTGCGGCAAAAATTGCTGACACACGCATATTGTACGTTGTACGAGTAATCTTCGAGGAATGCACGGGTGTATCTTCTAACCTACGAGAATATAAGTAGTACAGGTATATTGGCATATATTTTGACATATATTGGCATATATATTGGAATCAAGTACAGTCTTCTGGTATGAAGATTAAGGGGATTAATTATATATTCAATTTATTACGTCGTCTGTTGTATTTTACCAAAAAACATTTGTGACTCATATTGCAAAACGGGTAATCTTCTACTAATAATCGGACATTATAAGTAGTACGTGTATATCTTCCCATATAATTTTAGCACTTTAATTTTGACATATATTGGAATAAATGACTGTCCTCAGATTTAAAGATTACGGGTTTATTGGTATTTTCAATTTATACGTGTAATCTACTAATGCAGGTTATATTTTCAAATATTCGCGTATATAATTAGTACGGGTCCCATACAATTTTAACGCTTTTATTTTGCATATATTGATTCAATTCCATATTTTGTTTATATTTGCTTACATGAGGGGTCCAAGATGTTTTATTCTTCAGATATGTCCATGAAGATAATTTTATATAGCGAGAACAGATATTCTTAAACTTCTTTTTAGGAGCATTATATTAAATATTTTAACAGAATATTTTGATTAAACATGTCATTTAGTATACTATAAGAATTTGGGCATGATTATGAATTTCAAGTTTCTTTATATTATATACTCCGTACGAAGAACGGGTATGCTGCTAGTTATAATATAAAAATGATTCCTCTAATTACTTTTTTTCAATAAAAGTAAGTTGTATACAATCTTTACTAAATTTTTTCTCTCCACCAAAATTATAATATGACTTAATATTCTTACTAATTTTTTTAAGATCTTTATCATTATAATTACTTAAAAATGCTGTTCCAGTATCACCATTTGATTCTATAAATCTTGCTATTACACTAATTCCTTTCTTTTCTAGAGATTTTTTAATCTTATAAAGATCCATTTATTTAGAATTATATTTTAACTCTATTAAGCTTTCTCTAATATGTATTTATTATCACCTAAATATAAAAATATATATCTTCCTTTATTGATTTTATTTATCGATCTATTAGAAAGTTGTCCATGTTTATTCGCAAGGTAATACTCTTTTTCTTCACCTTCTACAATTAACTTTACGATTGCTGTACCTGCAATCATATTTTTAATTTTTTTCAATGATATCAGATCATATTTTCCAGGATATAAATCATCTAATACATATGTTTGACGATAACCACTCAGACTATTGAACTCTTCCATTTATTAGTAAACATTTTTTAAGACTGGAAATCCTACATTATTTCTTCTTAACATCATGGGTTCTTCATCAATATCATTTATTCTAGGTAAAAATATTAATTCATTTAGAGATGTAATATCGCTACAATATAATGTTTCTAAATTAGTTAAATTTTCTATTCCTTCAAGGGATGTTAATTTATTTCCCTCACAATATAATTCTTTTAAATTAGTTAAATTTTTTATACCTTCAAGGGATGTTAATTTATTTCCCTCACAATATAATTCTTTTAAATTAGTTAAATTTTTTATACCTTCAAGAGATGTTAATTTATTTCCTCCACAATATAATTTTTTTAAATTAGTTAAATTTTTTATACCTTCAAGAGATGTAATATCATTTATGCTACAATTTAATGTTTCTAAATTAGTTAAATTTTCTATTCCTTCAAGGGATGTTAATTTATTTAAATCACAATATATTTTTTTTAAATTAGTTAAATTTTTTATACCTTCAAGAGATGTAATATCATTTTCGCTACAATCTAATGTTTCTATATTTATTAAATTTTCTATTCCTTCAAGAGATTTTAATTTATTTCCCACACAACATAATTCTTTTAAATTAGTTAAATTTTCTATTCCTTCAAGAGAACAATTATATATAAAAATAGATTTCACTTCAGTAGGATTCTCTATATTTAAGAAAGACATAGTTTTTTTTCCATACCATTATTATATGTAACATCCATTTATATAGAAACATTTTTATTATTTATCATCTTTGCTAGTTAATTGTCTCAAAAGATAAACACTCTCTCTCAAGATTGATTTAACTTCATATATCTCTTCAATAATTTTCTCTTGGTAAGGTTCTATTTCATGATGACCAAACTTTTTATTTAATTCACTCATCTGTATTGCTTGTACTTTTTTCCAATAAACATTAAAAAAGTGATCAAGTAATAGCTCAAATTTATATTTAATCAAATAACAAAAATCTAATTTATGCATAAATTCTTCTATAAAATTTTCAGTAAATGTTTGATATCTAGTTATATACAACCAATTTAAATCATCTTTTAATTCTCTCATGGTATCTTCTGTAAGCTTTTGAAATATTGATACTTTATATAAATCTAAATTATCAGAAAATTTTATGATAAATTCGTTACTTAAAGTTTGATATTGAGATATGTTTACCCAATCTACTATATCTTTACATTTTTCTATAAAATCTTCTGATAATTTTTGATATCTAGAAATTTTAGGCCAATTATCAGGTTGAGCAAATTCTTCAATAAAAGATTCAGACAGTGTTGAATATTGTAAAACTAAATCCCAATTTACATGATCTTTAAGATTTCTAATTACATCTTCAGATAAATTTTTTCTGGAAAATTCATTCCAATCAATATCCATTTATTAGAAAGAAATTTTTTCAATATGCATATAAGGTTTTAAAGCGTTACCATCGCATTTTATCTTTAATGTGATGATATCATCACGTTTACCATAAACAAAACAGGTTACTACATCTCTATTAACATTTAAAATTTCCTTACCATTGATTTCCAGTGATATCAGTGGACTTTTATCATATATATATTTACTTTCTACTGTATCATATATATCTATATATATGGAAATTTTCATATACATATCGGTAGATAATCGCATCTCTTGATCCAGTAATTTTGAGCTCATCATGTTGAAATTTACTTTTTTATAATCCCCATCTGTATAAAAATCATTTAGTATAGTAACCCAGATATCTCTATTATCTAAATATATTTTATTGACAGCATCGTTATCATTTTCAGGTTCAGAAACATTCGTAATTATTTTATTTTTTGCATCAAATTTATCATTCTGTAATATTAACGAATTTTTTTCAAAATATCTTTTATTCACAACATTTTTTTCATCTTTAGGATCTGCAACATTTCCTATTCTTTTTCCTTTTGCATCAAAAACTTTTCCTTCTAAAGAATGTAAAGTTGTATCATTTAATTCTTTTATTCTCTTGCCTGTTTCTACAGTAAAGGATAAAAAACTCTCATCATATTTAGTTTCTATATGATCTCTCAATTCATGATGATTATTCTCTATTTTATTCAAAACAAAACTTTTAGTGGTTAAATCTAAATTATCTATAGGATTTTCACAATTTTTTAAAATTCTATTTTCCATATCATAATTTCCATCATTCATTAATTTAAAACCTATACCTGGAGGTCCAATAGGTCCTTCTTTCATTAGATCATCATAAGGTGGATAATAAGCACTCATTTATTTAATTTTAAGATTTTAAACTCTTAACCATTGTTATAGTTTTATTTTTTAAATTTATAAAACATCTCTTTCTTTCTTTAAAAATAAAATAAAACTTATATTCCTTTTGACTATTCGTTATCCAATTAAATTCAATATCTAAATTATTTAAATCGGTATAGTTTTCATGATTTGATGAGTCAAAAGGAAAAATAGGATACAGTTTACCAAAATTCTCCTTATTTATCAAAGGTCCTGTTTCTCTATTATTATCGTAAAATCCTTCATGTAAAAGAGCTTCATACACTCGAATATAATCTTTATTGGCAAAATTTGTTTTATAACGCATAAGAGGAACTTGTTTATTATTAATCATCAACCAGCATTCTGCCATATCTATATGATCAAATATCATATTATTTTTTTCATAATTATTATCTCTTTCAGCATATTGAGGAATAACATAGACACTTAAAACTTCATCTGACGCTGTAGTTGCTGTCACAGATCCACTGTTGCTCCTATATGGGCCTACCATCTTAAATCTATATCGATCCCAATTTACCTCTATATCTTTATTAGATAGATATGATTCCAGAAACAAACTTTCTGCAGAATTTTTTAATTCTATATAAGGTAAATGTAAGTTTAAACCTTCAACTACTACCTTATAATTTTCGTTTCTTATATTAGTATATATCATATTTTTATTTTCATTTCTTTGAATTTCTATTTTCACTTCAAAACCTAAAATTATCTTTTCATATTCTCTAAAGAAATCGATTATATCTTTTAAAGGTGTCCATATTTTAATAACATTGCTATCTTTCGTTAGTTCCCATCTCTTTACGAATCCTTCGTTATAATCTTTATTCATTTTCAAATTATTAAAAAACTCAGTTATTTTAGTAGTATCTTCTAAAGTACCATCATATTTGAACTCATTACGGTCAGCTGAATCAGATGTATCTAGATAAAAAAATTCATTTTGAGCTTGTGATGTTACATAATCAGGAGTATAATGAATTAATCTTAAAACATGATTCATGATTGAAAAATTTGACTGTGTATTTGATTCAATTTCAGTATCTCCTATATGTACTTTTAAAGTTTTGATAAAACCTCCACCATTTACCAGACTCACATTTTCGTTTCCAATGGATGATTTATCATTTTTTGTAATTTTTAATTTTAGTTCAAGATATCCTCTAGAATATAAAATTTTTGCTTTAGTATCATTAATATGAAAAACATAGGTAGCATTCTCATCTGAACTATGTTCTTTTGGATGAATTTCTCTTAATTCATAACTTTTAATGTGATCATTATAATAATAACGAGTATCACTTAAATCATAAATCATTTATTTAGGAAGAATTTTTAAACCACCTCCTTTCTTTTTCATAGAAAATATTTCATTTAATATATTCTTAGGTTTCAATAAAACCTTTAAAAATCCTTGTATTTTTTTACTTTTTCTTCTATTCATTTATTTAAGAAGAAATAAAATTAAATTCTACAGCTCCTTTATTTAAATCCATTAATTCACCTTTTTGATTAGTAATCCTCATTTTTATTCTTTCAACAGGATCTACTTTAACAGGAAAAAATATCCAATTATTAAATTCTTTTGAAATTATACTACCTGGAGGGTTTTTATTAGTGAAAGAATATATGACTTCTGAATTATATTGATTTATTAAAGATCCTTTTACAACATCACAGTGAATATAAATATTATCATTTCCATTAGATATATCAGCAATATGTTCACCTTCAATCTCTGTTTCTTCATCATAACTTCCATATGTCGGTTTTAAAAAGCCTATAATTTTATGAAAGTTACTTTCTGTAAAATCAATTACCCAATTTTTTTTCAGTTTAATAGATATTCTTTGTCTTGCTTCAATAATACCAAATTTCACAGGTGGATCCTTACCAAATATTTTCATCATATACTCATTTAAACCTCTTACAGTATAATTACCATTTGAGATAATAATTGTTATATCTGTGTCTAAACTGATTTTTATATCTTTGTCTAATGTATACATTCTAAATTTGTTATTTCCATAATTCTTACTTATATTAAACCAGGAAACTTCCATAGAAAATGAGTGTAAAGCTAATTTTTTTATTTTAAGAGGTGTAATAAAATTTACAGTAAATTCCTCTGATTTCTCATGACCTTCAGATTTTAATTTTATCATTTATACATAACAAAATTTTCATTATAGTCACTAGGTTTTTGTGTAGGAAATGATTTGAGAACATTTTTAGGTGATATACCTTTATTCCTTTCTCTTATATATTTCATACAAAATATACCACATTTCACAGATGAAGGTTTCTGTAAAAAACTATCATTATAACCTATTTTTTTTATTGGATGTAACAAGAAATGATTTAATATTTTTAGGAATATAGTCCTTCTTCATATTGTCATATTCACCAAACGGATCAAAATATTCCACATATTTATATTTAGGATCATTATAATAACAAACCCAATGAGTTCCAGGGCCTGTTGATATATCTAAATTAATGATTCCATTTTCAAATTTTCCTATTGTTTTAGGTTATAAATCGGAGGTAAACACACCTCGAAATCCTTTTTCATTTTTCATATTTTCTATAATCATTTTGTCACTGATTCCCACTGTTGATATATTCCCTTTCCAAGTTTTTTTTTCCCAGACCCCTTTTTTTGCATAGCTGAACTAGCTAATCCAGATAAAGTACCTGATGCTAATTCTGTACCTGCAAATTTAGCAGCGGTTATTAAAGAGGGTATAAGTGTTGCTAGAAATGGTAAAAATCCTCCATTTTTATCTAATTGAGTTTTACTGATTGTAATTCTTTTTTTATCATTAATATGATTAATTTGAGTTTTAGTTAAATACATCTCATGATTAGGAGTTTTAGATTTATCTATTTGTAATGTTACTTCTACTTTATTTTTAAAAGCTGATTTAAGTTTATTTTTCTGACCTTCACTCAAATAAACTTTATATTTTATCATTTATTAACAGAGAAATTGTTTATGATATCGTTGTACATCATTATAAGTCATTTCTTTATTTTTTAATAACATATCTAACAATAAAGTTACTTGATTATACAATTTCTTTGATTTACTTCCGTTACATATTTTTTCTGTTAAATTTGATAATACATTCAATCCTTTACCTACCTTCATTTCTTTACTACTTCGAATCATATTTAATCTATGCATATAATTTTGCAACATATTTTCTTTATTTTTAATTTCTTTTATATCATTCTTTTTCTGGTTTAATTCCTCCTCTGAAAAATTTTTAGCTCTAGAAATTGTACTTTTTAAGTTACCTCTTTTCTTAGATAATCCTTCTTTTAACTGTTTAGCTCTTCCATACATCTCCTCTAATTTTTCTTGATCATTTAAAAATGCTGACGGTCTGTATAATTTTTCCTCTTTTAAATATTTTAAATTTAAATTTTGATCAATATCATAAGTATAAGATACTAATTCTTTCACAGCTTCAATAGGCTCTTCTATAGATGGAAATGTAATATTTTCTACAACATTTTGAATACTTTTCACAACTTCTTTATTTGATTTTTCATATTTTTCAATTTCTTGAGTGATTGGTTTATGAAATTCCTCTAAGCTCTTTTGAATACCTATTTTGTCTTTTAGTTGATCTTCATTATTCTTTCTTATTTCTTTTTCTATTTTTACTATTTTAATTGAATCTTTTATTTGCTTTAAAAACTTGTGTTTCCGTTCTTTTTCTAAGTTCATTTATATAATATTAATTTTTTTACTGTAGCAAATTTTATTTTTACTGCTAGTAAATTATGATAAAAATTAAAGATTACACAGAACCAGAAGAATTACCTGATCCTAAACAACATCCTTTGTTACCTAAACATCCATTTAGATTGCTTATAGTAGGATCTTCAGGTTCAGGTAAAACAAATTTACTGTTAAATTTGATTTATGATTTATTATTTTTTAATACATTATATATATGTGCAAAAGATTTATACGAACCTAAATATTCTAAAGAAAAATATACATTGTTTGAAGATATAGAAAGAGAAGATATTTTGAAATGCAAGAATATAAAGAATAAGAAAAAATTATTAAAATTATATGATAAATTCAAAAAAAAAGTATTATTTTCTTCAGATCAAAATTTTATTAATGTAGATGATTTAAATCCTACATTAAAGAATTTAGTTATTTTTGATGATTGTGTGATTGAGAAAGATCAAAAAAACATCGAAGAATTATTTATCAGAGGTAGAAAGAAAAACGCATCCCTTATTTATTTATCTCAGTCATATTTTTTAACACCTATCAATATAAGAAAGAACTGTAATTACTGTATATTTTTCAATCTACAACCAAAAGAAATTCAACAGATTATAAGAGAGATAGATGGTAAATTAAGTACTGAAGAATTCAAACAAATATATAATAAAAGTGTTCAAGAAAAATATGATTTTTTTATGTTAGATTTAGTGAATCCTGATATGAGATACAGGAAAAAATTTAATCCTTTATAAATGGATGTATATTTAGAAAAAAGATTATATGTTTACAGAAAGAGTAGAAATATGTATCAAAAGATAAGTATTTCATTATCATTAAGTAAGGTTATTCTAAGTGGAACGGGTTTATCAGCAATAGCCTTTCTACCGCTTGCTTTTTTAAGTTTATCAGTTGGTATAGTAGAAGCCATAGATCTCGCATTAAAAATAGCAGAAAGGAAAGAAGAATATAGACATTGTTATAATTTTTATAAAGAACTCATTAATTCGTTTAAAGCTAAGGATATGACAGAAGAAGAAATTTATATGTGTGAAAAGGATTTCATAAAAAGTTTAAAATTTAATCCAGTTGAAAAATACGTAAAACAAATGCAATTGAATGGATATAAATTTCTAAATAAATAAATGGTTTGTAAAAAGAAAGGTGGTGATATTGTTGGATGGTTACAAGATAAAATAAATCCTCCAGAATTGCATTTACCAGGATATCAATATTGTGGTCCATTTACAAAATTAGAAAAAAGATTAAAAAGAGGTGATCCAGGAATAAACAGAGTTTATAAAGCATGTAAAAAACATGATATTGAATATAATAAAACAAAAGATACAAAACAGAGACATGTTGCTGATCAAGAATTAATAGATGATTTAAATGCTATACAAGATCCAACATTTCGAGAAAGATTAGATAGAGGAATTATTAAACCTATTATTAAAGCTAAAAAAACTTTTGGATTAGGTCTTTCTATATATTGTGTCAAGTGTAAAGATAAAACCCCAACTAAAAATTATCATAAAACTACTTCTAAAAATAATAAACCAGTTGGTAAAGGTATCTGTACTATTTGTGGAAGTAAAAAGAATACTTTTTTAGGGAGTTAAAAGAGACATATTATAATCCAGAAACAGGTTATTGTGGAATTAATGAATTGAAAAGAAAAACAGGGTTACCTAATGTTGAAGAATTTTTACATGAACAAGATGTATATACTAGATATAAACCTGTCATTCGTAAATTTAAAAGAAGAAGAGTTTATGTTCCAAACAGTAATAATCAATTTGACGCTGATTTGTTATTTATAAAAAATTATAGCAAATATAATGATGGAACTAATTATTTGTTAACGGTTATAGATGCTTTTAATAAATATGCTTGGGATTTTCCTATAAAAAGAAAAACAACTGAAGAAGTTGTACAAGGTTTTAAACAAGTTTTTAAAGAAAGAATACCAAAATTCATTTTGACAGATGAAGGTACTGAATTTACAGGAAAACAGACACAAAAATTATTTAAAGATAATAATATACATTGGTTTACAACTAAAAATAAAGAAATAAAATCTGCAATAGCTGAGAGATTTAATAGAAGTATAAGAGAAAAAATTATAAAATATATGCATGCTAACAATACTAAAAGATATATAGATGTCTTACCCAAATTACTTAAAAATTATAACAATTCATATCATAGATCTATAAAAATGACACCTGTTGAGGCTAGAGAAAATGAATCTCAAGTTTATAAAAATTTATATACTAAAAAGATCATGAAAAAACCTAAATTTAAGATAGGGGATAGTGTTAGAATATCTACAATGAAGAAAACATTCAGGAAAGTAGATGATTCTACATTCACTGAAGAGATTTTTATAATTTCTGAAGTATTGAAAACAGATCCAATTACTTATCGATTAAAAGATTTAAACAGTAAAGAAATTGAAGGAACTTTTTATGAAAATGAAATGGTAAAATATAATAAAAAAGATGATGTATATAAAATTGAAAAAATCATAAAAAAGAAAGGAAATAAGTATTTTGTAAAATGGCTAGGATATCCAGATGAATTTAATAGTTGGACATCAAATATATTGTCGTGATAAAAAACGGAAGAAAATAATATAATATCTATAGATAGTTTTAAAGATGTTAAGAATATAAAATTTAAGCTTTCTCTAATTCATATTCATATTTATCATTAATCATACCTGAATACTTAAATATATATCTTCCTTTATTGATTTCATATATAGATTCATCAGAAAGTTGTCCATGTTTATTTGCTAGATAATAATCCATTTCTTCAGCTTCCACATATAACTTTGCGATTACTGTATTTCCATGTTTTGTTTTAATTTTTTTCAATGATATTAGATCATATTCCCCAGGATATAAATCATTTAATTTAAACGTCTTGGGATAACCTCTCAGTCTATTGAACTCTTCCATTTATTAGTAAACATTTTTTTATAAATTCATGACCAATAGAATAAATTCTTTGAAATAACATATAAAACTCCTAATCCATTCAATTTAATATCTTCATTTTCTTCTTTTTCAATTAATTCAGTCAATCTTTGAAAACTTTCTTGATAATAGTTTTTTATTATGATCATATTTTATATATAAATCATACAATTCATTACAAAGGTAAGTCATATAGTAAATTTCTTCAGAATTTGCAAAATTTAAAGCTCGAATATCACCTAAGCACTCATCCATTTATTAGTAAACATTTTTATAATGTCCTAAAGCTCTAGTATTCATACCATCTTCTAATATAAATCTTTTATCATCTTTTGCTGATAAAGCTATCTTGTTCACTTGAATTGAATACAATTCATGTTTCTTACTTCTAATTAAATTCTGTGTTCTATATTGATCTTTTTTATTTAATAAACAGTCTTTATAATCTTCAAATGATATTCTGTTTTTAACGGTACTAGTCTTAGTACCTTTAGACTTCTTAATCTCAAAATTTTTATCGTCTTCATTTTTATTATTATATTCTTCAACACTCTGTTTTTCTAATCTTATTGAATACATTTTACTTCTTAAACCTACAAATTCTTCCATAATCACACCGTTATTTTCATCTTTCATTTTACCTAATACTTTTTTATTACATCTAGGCATATTATACAGATTATTTACTTGATAATCAGATGTATCGAAATAATCAATCATAGACTTCATATCTTCATAAAAGTCATCTGTTTTAATATCATATATAAAACTATCTGTATCCATATATAATAACTTAATATTATCTTTATATCTCGGTTTCATAACATTATAATGAAAATCATACATTAAATGTTTAGATAAATCTAATATACTCATTCCAACATAAATCGGTTTATTAAAATATAGTTTTGTTTTTTTCATGTGAACAGCTACCAAATTTTCATCAAAAATAGTTCTACATTTGAAATTAGGTTTAGCAATTAATTTTTTAACTTGATCATAATTACAACATAATCTTACATCAATTCGTTTTCTTATAGATTCCATAGTTTTTCCAAATATAGAATTATTCATTAATTTATAAAAATCTTTCTCAAAATCATTAGCAGCTATCTTTCTCATTTCAGTGTTTAAATCTATATATTTTTTTAACCAATTTGATTGTTTAAATTGTAATACTCTATGTACTCTTACAGCCTTTAAACCCATTTTCAAATATTGTTTTAAACTTCTATAATGAACTACATATTTCTCTTTATCGTGTAAAGTTGTTAATAACTTACCTTGTTTCGAATTTTCAGGAATTCTATTTTCAGGACATAATGGTAAATCTGAATGATAATCATGTAACTCTCTTGGATATCTTAAACTAATTTCAAATATATATCCAATATCTGAATCATCTTTTATTTTATTGTTATATAATTCACGTTTAACATAATTTATTTCATTACACCATTTAAATTCTCCATATGGTAAATATTGACTCATAGCCCATCCATATAAATTATTAGCATCTAAATACATTAAATAATTGGATTCTTTACTTTTATCATAATTTTTCATATATTTATTATTTGCTTTTCCATATCTATTACAACATTGTGAAACACCTCCTCTTAAACCTTTTTCTATCATGAGAATCATATCATAATCATTTAATAAATCTAATTTAACATTTGTTATTTTTAACATTGCATCCCAAGATAAACCAGGAGCTGTAAAATACCAATCTGGATCTAATTTATAAGTTTTTAAACAAACATCTCTAAAATTTTCAAATACATCTGTTAAAATTAATACATCTGTTTTAACATATAAATCTGTATATTCACCTAAATTTTTTATATTAAATTCTTTCCAAACACGTTGAGCATGTTTATATTCTTCATCAGTTATATTACATTCACTCAATTTATTATAAAATTTATCTTTTGAAGGTAATTCTGTTTCTTTGTATTTATCTCTAGAATCCATATAATCATAAGGATATACACCTTTTCTTGTAATGAGATCTAATTTATCATCAGGAAAATGTAATGATGTCTCTCTAAATTTAGATTTTAAGTATTTAATATATTTCATTTTTCGTATTTTTGGAGGATATCTATTTATTTCATTCTCTGGTCTCAAGTTTTTTGATAAATTATCTAAACTGCAAGACATAAATTTAAATGAATCAATAAATCTCAATTTCATACCTCCTATTTTTTTGCTGAAAGATATATATTTTTCTTCAGTATTAGGTATAACATCTATTTTTGATTGATCAAATCCAAGTTCTTTTATAAACAAATGAGAATCATAACCTGTTAAATTATGAATTTTTACTGGAATAAATTTTGGAATTTGATAATTTAAATTACAAACATTATGAGCTGCACCTCTATATTTTCCAGTTATATGACAATGATCAATTACTTTTTCATCATTTAAGATTTGATTTTCACATATATGACAAATATTAGTTCTTTTATAATGATTTTCATCGAACTCTATCATTGATGTGATACTTTCATATTTTTTAGTTTTGTCTTCTATAATTTTTTCAATTTTAAGAGTATCCTCTTTTAACATAGATACAAACTTTTTGATTGTATCTGGTCCTCTATAAACAACAGGAGGTTTAAAGTATTCATTTTCATATTTGATATAATAACAAAATGCATCTGCTACATGTTTTTGATATTTCACAGTATATGATTTAGTTTGATCTTGCTCACATGTATCAATTTTAGGTAAGAGAGATTCAAAATCAGCATATATAGTATATGGTACTCTCATTTTTCTTTCATGATTTTTAAATTGAATAACTTCATCTTTTTTAGGCATATTAATTGTGACAGCATCTTTACAGTATTCAACATGTATCTTTAATCTTTCCTCAGAATAAAAATAATTTAAACATCTATCACATAAAAATATACGATGATTAGTAATTTGTGATCTAATCAAACTATTCATATTTTTAATCCGACAATAATGATCTTTCATATAAAACAAGTTTACATGTTTTTCTAATTTATTGTTAGTTATTCTAAGTGGATAAATTGAACCATCATAACTATAAACTTTTACAGATATATTATTTAGTTTTTCAAATTTCTTAATATTGTCTAATGAAACAGGAAAATCAATACCTTTAAAATTTAATTCATCTTTATATTGTTCATATTTTGACACTCTTTGAGGATTTTTTTTACAGGATGAATTGCTGATAATATTGACCACATAAAACATTTATTATCTATATTTTTTACATTTATTATAGCTTGTTTAGATTTAATGTTTTCAGGTAAATCAATATAACTATGTGTGTTTGAACTTGGGGGATATGTGTGTGTGTGACGTGATTTTTGATTTAAACTGCTGCTCCGCTATAGCTTAGTGGCTGACCAGTGACGCTGTGTCTTAGTGTATAGTAGAGTGTTAAGTTTTGAATTTTTAAACGGTCTGGGCGTTTTGTTTTGAGTTCCTGTATCAGAATGATGTCAGCGGGGTTGTCAGTTGAGTGGTTTCTTAGGTCGTCGATTTTATTGCATAAGCCGTTGGCATTCCAGCAATGGTTATTTAATTTGGATGGGTGTCTATTCATGATTGGTAGGAGTTATCTGGGCACCGAAGATAGATTCAATAGCACGGATAAATACAAATAGTTTGTTGAAGGGACCCTCAACTTTTTCCATATCGGTGATAGCTATTGTGATGTTACTTATTATGTCCTAAATATTGAATTTTAAGAATATTTTTGAATTGCAATATTTAAATTCATAATTTCACTGATTCCTCCGAGAGAGGGCGGACGTTTTGCTTCCTGATGAATGTCCGCAATTTCCATTCGGAGGGTGGGGGATGGCAGGTTTTGTTGGTTAGTTTGATTATATGATTGGTTGTTTTGATTGGATTTACTAGTTTGGTTATTTGATTTGGTATTATTGTTTGCTATAGAATTATTAGTTGATTTAGTTTGATTTTTAGGTGGGAGAGCTACAGGAGTTGGTGAAGCATGCTGGTCATTTCAACAGGAGGCAGAGCATAAGGAGAGGAGGTGGGCTTAGCTTTTTTGACAGTGGAGTTGGCGCTCTTTGCGAAATAAGGTTTGTTTTGGTTCTCTGTGAGGCTAAGTTCACTGGTTTCTTTTTCTTTCTCCTCAAGTTTTCTTTTCCTATACCTTTCATGTATGACTAAAAAGGATTCTAGCTCAGGGCAGGCCGTGCTAGTGGAGGGTTCTGAAGGAGGGAGGTGCAGAATGGTTTCTGTACTGAAGTTGTTGGTGGGATGGGAGCTATTGGATTTGATTGTTTATTGGTAAGTTTGGATTTTGGGGGAGGGTCCCTTGTTGGTTGGGGCTTTGGAGCATCCTAAATAGTTGGCCCGGTCGGGTTCTTTACAGTTTATGCATTTTGCTGGTAAGTCTTTTGATTTGGTATATTTGGTTTGGTGGGGCTCTGCACATTTTAGACAGGCGAGGAGAGGTTACAATTGTCAGAACTATGTCCCCATGATTGACAGTTGTAACACTGAAACCAGGGAAAGGGATCGTAATCCGTTATTTTGACAATGAAACCAACCGCTTCCTCTAGTTCATAAATTTCATCAAAGTTATCGGAGTTGTAGACATTCACAAGGAAGATTGGAAGCCGCTCTTTCGCTTTGAATTTCCTTAGTTGGGATACACGTTGGATGTCAAATCCTTTAGATACTAGGACCTGTAGAATAAAGCTCATCCTGTAGAATAAATGATACTCTTTATATTTATATCCAGTGTGGTAATTAGGTAGTTGTACATAAAAACTGAGTATCTTCATATACGCGTGCAAAATTGCATATTTACAGAAGCTACACTAAATTTGGTGTTAAAAGCCCTTTTGACATACTTATTTTATAGAGCGAAATAATGCCAGATGTTTAAAACGAGATACTTCTCAAACAATTAAAAATGATTTTTGAATTCCTACTATGATGGCTAAAGTTGATTGAATTTATATGTTTCTGAATTTCAAGAAAGTTAAAGCTGATTTAATAAATTGCATTTCTAATAACTTCTTACTATTGAAGATCCAGAAGTTTTTACATTTTGTTCGTGTTTCATTAAATATTGTTATGTAACTCAAATTAAATGTTATTGAAATTTGAAGTTGGTAACGTGGTAGGACTGAATTTGTCAGTTCCCATGGAACAGAGGTCCTGAGTGTGTTGCTCACGAGCACCACAATACTTATGGACCTATATTTTGTGCTCGTTAGAGAAGTGTAAAACGTCACAAAAAGGAGCACTAAGTGTGTCACTAAGAGGAACACTAAAATCAAAATTTTCGGAAATTTTATTTTTTGTTATATAAATATTTAATGACCTTCAATATTCATAAAATTGTCTTACTATTTAGTTAAGGACTGGTAGCAGTCTCTCAGGTTCAAACTTCACGCTTTTACCAGTAACTATGAATCTGTCGAAATTTAAAATTAATTAAAGCAATTAATTATTAGAGAAATCTGCTGCATTTCTGGTGCTTTTCACTTTTTATCCATTATCCCTCATTTGTAATAAGAAATTAAATTATTTGGGTTAAAAAACTAGTTTCAAGGATAAGTTTAGTAAGTTTGGTAATATTAAGTACAGCATGCAACGTTAAAATAATGCTTTGGCTGTATCCAATTATAATTAAAATTCATATTTTCGGAATGCAATGATAGTTTATAACATGAGTTTACAAATTTGTCACTTCACAGAAGGCGTGAATAATATACAGGAGAGGTGCGGGATGCTTTCAAATCAGGGGCAATATACCAGAACAAACCAAAATGGTGATCCAGTTTATGAAATGTATTGAAATTCCATTGCAGTTATGTTATATGATTTGTAAACTTGGACTGCTTGCCACGCTAAGCAGTCATTTGGCCTTGTACAATAAAGCAACTTTTATTTGCATGAAAACCGCCTTGTGCGCTTTTCCTGTGAGTATTTTTACTTTCCTTATATACATAATGTATAAGGAAAGTATTGTGACGAGGTCGAAAATTCGAATTCGAGTTTTCGACGGAAGAGCACGTTTCAAGCATACCTGATCACGAATCAAACATTTTTGAGGTGATATCTGTTTGTGTGTGTGTGTGTGTGTGTGTGTGTGTGTGTGAAAGTATGTGTGTGTGTGTGTCAGTGGGTCTGTGGAGACGATAACTGACGAACGAATGGACCGATTCGAACCAAATTTGTTACAAAACCCACAATCCATAAACACTGGAAGCCTATTGTTTTTATACGGAATCGAATGTTCAGAACCCCCCTTAATTTTCGAATGAAATTTTGAAAAAAATCGTCAAAAAATCAAAACCACTAATAAAGTTACGCAAATAGACATTTCTTATGTAATTTTTCATTAGAAAACGATTGACATCAATTTTAGAACGCTAACACGAGCCGTTCTCGAGATATTGTACATTTTTCAAAAAAAATATCAAAAAGTCATAAAATAAAAAAAAATATTTCCTATTGATAAACATGTTCACTTTTCATATGTGATACCATACGATAAATTGGGTGACATCATTCTCGTGGATCTAGCTCGTTCCATTCATGAAAAAAAATACTCTGAGTAACACTTTTGCATTTGAACGCCAATAATCATTTATCTGCTGTAAGAATAACTTATTTCTTAGTGCATAACGCTTGGCGAGATTTTGGCGACGAATTTGACGGAATGTCGCCAATTTGTCGACTTTCTGAAATGTGGCCAAATTAATAAAATATCTCGCCAAATGGTTAAAAATGACCTTAAATCAATGAAAATGACGACAAATTGTCGAAAATTCAATGCCTTGGAAAGAATGTTAATATCTGCTATAAGAAAAACCTATTTTTTTTTACTGTAAAAGTAGTAAATTCAATAAATTATATAAGGAAAGTCATGTGTTGCCCACATCAGATTTTTTATATTTGATATTATAATTTTTTGTGACTGTGTTTGTAACATTTTGCTATGCTCTATTAATGTAATACTACAGTAAACTTTTTTGTATGCTCTGTATGTTTTTATATTGTTTGAAAATAAATGAAATTTTTATCCATTTGTTGTCAATTTGTTTTTTATTTACTTTCCCTATGTGCATAGTATAATATATAAGGAAAGTATTGTGACGGAGTCAAAAATTAAAGTTTACTGTAAAATTAAGTTTTTGACGGAAAAGCGTGTTTTAAGCATTCGTAAAATCGAATCAATTGTTTTTAAAGTGATGTGTGTGTGTGTGTGTGTGTGTGAATGGAGATATCTCACAAACAAATGGAGCATGTTGGATAAAATTTGGTATAAAGTTTACATTTTTTTATACCATAAATTGCATTTTTGTATAAAAATTACAGTGGGTGAACACTAGAAGCCTATTGATTTTAAATGCAATCAAATGTTTGGAAGACAGCCAAATTTTCGAATGAAATTTTTAAAAAATCAGAACTTTCAATAATGTTACACAAATTTAAGAATACTAGCATGAATCATTCTTGAGATGTCATACTTTTTAAAATAAATTTATCAGAAAATCACATAAAATTAAAAAAATATTAACTGTTGTAAAATATGTTATCTTTTCATATATATATTATGTGTTAAATTTGTTAACATCGTTCTCGTGAATCTAACATTCTATTCTTGAAAGAAGGTACTTCGTGTAATTGTTTTGTATTTTGACACCAAATAATTTGCCAATAGTCATTTATATATATAAGAAATGTTCTTCTCTCTGGTTATCTGTAATGCTTGGTGATAACTTTTGGCAAAGTTGGCTACTCATTTAATAAAATATCGCCAACTTGGCTATATTTTACCCCCAGATTGATGAAAATATCATTAAAATTACAAAAATGTTGCCAACTTGATAAATTAATTATTAAAATATTTGAATATATGGACTATTTCGGATGCTATCAATATTGATAATTGCCCATTTAGAGTTGCATGAAATATAAGTAAATTGGGCACTTCGAAATAGTTTTAGATGTTATCACCAGGAAAAGTGCCTAATGTACAATTCAGCTAAAAACATTATGACATAGATCCTATACATTATATTATCACTGTGAAAGAAGTAAATTCATTTCATTAGAGAGGGAAAGTCAAGTGCTACAGACTTCAGTTTTTTGTTGTTGTTGTTGTTGTTGTTGTTGTTGTTGGAAATACGATACGAGTGATTTGGCATTCCTATTCATAAAATTTTCTATTTCGAGTTCTATTTCAAATTAATTTAAGACAATTGATTTCATTATGGATGAAAGAAAGGATTACATATATGAACATTAGGTTCACTTTCTCAGGAGTTGTAAAGTTAAGAGGTTCAGAAAACTTCATTAGAAAGGAAGCTTTGAAAATGATATATCCTAGCATATCAGAATTAATTGCTTTGGAGTAATTGGGAAATTTTCATTCAAAGCAACCATTTACTAAATATAGCTGTGCATATTTATTCTCTTACTAGAATCGACATCATCAAACAAGTCTTGTTTAGAAAAAAAACTTAATTTTTTTATTACAAGCAGCACTACATATATCTAACAAATTGAGCAAATCGAATAACATTTAGTGTTATTATTTCAATCAATGAACATAGAGACCTATTAATTTTGGGAATGAGCAGACCACAGAGAAGTCCCACCATTTTTTAAACATTTATTTTAGAAAATCGAATACGCAATATGAAAACATAATAACATATAAAGATGTTACAAAAATAGGTATTTAATATGTGATTTTTGTTTACATGTGAATGCCATCTCATTTTTAAGATGTTAACATGTTCTCAAGATTTTACATTAATTGAAAAATATGAACTAAACTCACTATTATTAAATGGATGAATATTTTGTACATACATAGTTTTAACCAGAAATCAATGGACACAATTCTTCATTATTTAGAAATTATCAAGAGCTGTTCTCGAGATACAATGAAACTTATATATTTTTTTACAATTAGCCCTATATCTCTGAAACAAAAAGTAAATAGAATAAAAATTTGTGTGATTTTTTGTAGTAAAATGGCAGTTCCTAAGCGATTATCGGAGAACCATTGGCATCAAACTGCAGAAACATTTTCAATATTTCGAACATTCATTTTAGATCAAAAAACTACTATAAAAATATAATTATGTTACCCTTTATTAAAAAAATCATTTTATGTGTAAGTTTTAGTTTAAAAGTGAATGCAACATAACTTCCAAAATGATATTTTCAGATATTGCATGTTTTTGGTCTAAAATATTATTTATGTTTATTAGTTATGTAATCAGTAACAACAATAAGCCTACTGATTTCCAGTGAGATCTATAATTAATAACATAATATGTACTATTGTTTTCCCACCCATTCAAAATTTGGGATTCTACAGAATAATAAAGATTTATAAAAAAATAATTGTTACTACATTGTTTTAAAGCTTCTACAGCAATATAAGAAGAGGCATATTTTGAAATTCAATTTTTAGAGGGATTCAGTTATAAATTAAGCTCATATCAATCTCAAGGGATCTAAGTTAGAGGTGAATCCTTTATGGGCTCTGGCTTGTCCCGTGAGTTTAGGCCCAGTGTTTTTTTCAGGCATACATCTGAGAGGGGCAATTTACATTAACCTAGTTTCTAATTATGTGACAACATTTAGATTTATTCATATAAGGTAAATAGAAAATTAGCCTTTCTCTTAAGTTTCATCCCCCCCCCCCAGAAAAAAAATCCTGAAAGAAACTCCCTTAAATATGTCCCTGAATATAAGCAAAATTTCCAATGTATTAAAAGCTGTTAACTAAAATATTTTTGCATGCAACAGAGTACGGCATTATTGTGAAAATTAAGTCAAGTATTCAAATTTTTCATCTGTAAAAGTTTGTATTACTGCTGTTAAAAACTTATCATTATATTTTGAAAGAGGAAAAAAGTAGTTTCTCTGAATATTATACAGTGTCCCAAAAAGATTGAAACACACTTTAATTCTTTACCTGTTGGAGATAAGTGGGCAATGTAAATTGCAAAAATGTTGGAAGTAAGGTAGGAAATATGACTACGTTAATGAAATAGTCCTCCCATTAATTTTCAAAAAGTTACACTTTTTAAATTTTTATACGACCCCCATAGACAAATTTGGAAATAGATATTCTTAAACTTCTTTTTTATCAATTTAAATATTTTAATAGAATGAATAACAATGTCATTTAGATTACTTTAGGAATTTGCACGTGATTGTGAATTTTAAGTTTCTTTATAATGTATATTCCATATAAAGAACAAGTATACTGCAAGTCTATATAAATAAAAATGAAAATCTGTCTGTCTGTCTGTCTGTCTGTCTGTCTGTTTGTCACACCATCACGGGAGAACGGCTGAACCGAATTTGATGAAATTTTGTGGGTAGCCCAGAAATAGCCCCACTTAAAATTATATCCGTGTTTTGAGTTTCTACGACCAGTGGTTCTCGAGATATTAGTAAAAAACGAAATTTTCATTTGTCTCATCATCACGGAAAAACGGCTGAACCAAATTTAATGAAATTTGGTGAATAGTCTTGAAATATCCCCCCATAAATGTTGTCCAAGTTTCGAATTTCTAAGACCTGGGGTTGTCGAGATATTAATACAAAACGGAACTTTTTCCTAGGAGTTCTACTCCCTAACTCCGTGGTTTATTCAAACGAAAAGCTTGAAAATCGTTTGAAAGTGAATTAAAATTTAATCTCTGAGTTTGATGGGAGATTTTTTGCGTTAATTAGTCACTTTCTGAAAACATGAATTGTTTGAAACATGATTTAAAGGGGAAATCTATCTCCATGGTTCATGGTTTATTTAAAACAAGCTTTTACGGAACAATGAGAAGTATAGAGAAATCAAAATCGTTATTTAATTTCGCAGTTTATGTTATAAGACATGACATATTTAACATGTTGTAAGATTCTATCTTATATCATGTTACTCAGAAACGCAATTAAATTAAATCTGTCTGCTAATTTTAATAATTATTTTTTCGATTTGAATAATAAATAAATGGATATAAAAATATATTTTAGAAAGGAACGATTTGATTTTTCTTATAGCATTTTTGACTGGATAATATCAATTACGGTCATCAGGTTTAAAAATTATTATTATTTATATTTTCGGGGATTATTGATTCAAGGATAATTGATATTTTCAAGTTATTATGCAATTATTTTATTATGACAAAAATTGTTTAAACTCATATATTGTATGTTGTACGAATCTTCTACAAATACACGTGTATATCTTTTAATCTACGAGAATATAAGTAGTACAGGTATATTGACATATGTTTTGATATATATTGGCATATATTGGAATCAATTACGACCTTCTGGTATAAAGAGTACGGATATTATTGATGCTTTCAATTTATTACGTCATCTCTTTTATTTTGGCAAATATTTTTGAGACGCATATTGTAATACGGGTAATCTTCTACTAACACATTGGCATATTTTCTGATCTGCGACAATATAATTAGTACGGGGTTGCATATATTCATTCAATTCCTATTTTTTCTTCTGTAAATTTGCTTACAAAAGGGGGCAGGATGTTTTATTCTTCAGATCTGATCGTGAAGATAATTTTGCATAGTGAGAACATATATTCTTAAACTTCTCTTTAGGAGCAATAAATTTAATATTTTAACAGAATTTGCACGTGATTGCGAACTTTAAGTTTCTTTAAATTATACACTCCGTACGAATAACGGGTGTGCTGTTAGTGGTTAATAAATTTTAACATTTTAGGAGGATATATCATGTTGCTCGGCATCGCAATTAAATTAAATGTGTTTGTTAATGTTTTTATTATTTTTTTTCGATTTAAATAATAAATAAATGGATATAAAAGTATATCTTATGAATGGACGGTTTGATTTTTCTTTTAATTATATTAATTGCTGACTGCGTACATCAATTTCATTTATTTTGGCAAAGAGTTTTCAAGCTTATATCGTATTTAGCTACTAAACTCATATATTGTGTTTAGCCAATAAATTCATATAGCCGATTGTTGAAACAGAAAAAGAGTAGAGCGGGTATATCTTCTAATACAATTGTAGTGTTTTCATTTAATATATTGAAACGGGATAAGAATGTTTCATTCAGATCTGCAAATTCAAAGCTACGAATTTGGAGGGATATCGCTAATTTGACAACTTTTCTTAAACTTTGCCAAATTGACGGAAATGTCGCCAAATTGATATAAACGACACACAAACAGCTGCCATAAACCTTCGGGTTGGTCGTGTGGCTTGGGTCTTCTACATATCAATGAATTTTTTTTTTGTTTTGTTAGAAGAGAGTACTGAAATGATGTTTGGTTAGCATTTATCTGTCAGACCAACTTAGTAATACATCACTACTTAGTAATCCATCCTACTTACTAATACATTTAGCGAATTTTTAAAATGCCTCCAAATTGATAAAAATGTTTTCAAATCTATAAAAATATCTTGAAATTGATAAAATTGGGCTACATAAATGATATTAATTGTTTTTTGTTAGGGGATAGTATTGTTATGATATTTCGTCAATTTGTCGCAAAGTGGAACTGTCAGTTCTACAGTCCCACTTGGCGATAAATTTGGCGATTTTTTAAAATGTCGCTAATTTGACGAAACTGTCGCCAAATGTTTCATAGAAATATAACTATTTAGACGATATTTTTTCTACCAATTTATTTGAAGCAAATGATATCATGTCGTTTTGCAACGGATTTAAATCCAATATGTTTATTCGACAGGCGATTTTTATTAAATCCTTTCCGATTTGAATAATGAAGATATGTATATAAAATAAATTTCATTGCCATTTCATTTTGGACTGGATAATATCAATTATACTCTTCAGGTTTAAACATTATTATTATTGATATTTTCCGGAATTATTGATATTTTTAAGTTATTACGCCATTGTTTTATTGTGGCAAAAATTGCTGACACACGCATATTGTACGTTGTACGAGTAATCTTCTAGGAATGCACGGGTATATCTTCTAACCTACGAGAATATAAGTAGTACAGGTATATTGGCATATATTTTGACATATATTGGCATATATATTGGAATCAAGTACAGTCTTCTGGTATGAAGATTAAGGGGATTAATTATATATTCAATTTATTACGTCGTCTGTTGTATTTTACCAAAAAACATTTGTGACTCATATTGCAAAACGGGAAATCTTCTACTAATAATCGGACATTATAAGTAGTACGTGTATATCTTCCCATATAATTTTAGCACTTTAATTTTGACATATATTGGAATAAATGACTGTCTTCAGATTTAAAGATTACGGGTTTATTGGTATTTTCAATTTATACATGTAATCTACTAATACAGGTTATATTTTCTAATATTCGCGTATATAATTAGTGCGGGTCCCATACAATTTTAACGCTTTTATTTTGCATATATTGATTCAATTCCATATTTTTTTTTATATTTGCTTACATAAGGGGTCCAAGATGTTTTATTCTTCAGATATGTCCATGAAGATAATTTTATATAGCGAGAACAGATATTCTTAAACTTCGTTTTAGGAGCATTATATTAAATATTTTAACAGAATATTTTGATTAAACATGTCATTTAGTATACTATAAGAATTTGGGCATGATTATGAATTTCAAGTTTCTTTATATTATATACTCCGTACGAAGAACGGGTATGCTGCTAGTACACAATAAAATCGGAGGTGCAAATCATTAAATGAAGAGTTTAATTCCAAATGGGCCTAAATCACTTTCGCTTGGGTATCATGTTGCGGTAGCGGCTTTACAGCTCCGAGCTCCTAGTAAGTGACTTTAGATAGGTAACAGTAGGTGGCAATATTGCATTATGTTATACAAGACGAACGAGTGAAAGTGATTTAGGTCCTTTCAGAATTAAGCTCTTCAAATGTTCAATGGCCTTGTAATATGATCGAACTTTCGTAATGCGATAAGAGAAAATGAAAAAAATTAAACTCTGTTACAAATGAATGTACAAAATTTTCAGATTATATTCTTGTTTAGGTATTAGTGCAGCAGTTGAAATAATGTTTAATACCAAAATCAATGTTTATTCAACAATTTTATCAAAAGCGGTTTGAATGATAGTGAAGAAAAAATAAATCCCTATCAAGTGTATACACGAACATAACAAAATGTTTATATTATTTGAATGGCAGCATATATCGAATGTATATATATTTGGATACATATTGTTTTTTCATGTGCACTTGTCCATCCGATTGTTTTGAGACCAGATATAGATTACCATTTGTAAACAAACGTTTAAAATTTTAAATATTTTTTAGTATTTTAAATTTTCAAAATTTAAATTAACTATATTTAAATACGTATTAAGTTTTAACATTTAAATTTTTTAAAAGCTTACAAAAATTTCAAAATAAGAAAGAATAGGTGACCTCATGTATACACATAAAATTCATTTTCAAGTAAGCTGTGACAGTAAATACGTAAAGTACCTCTGCTTTAGAGTGGGAAGAAATTTTGTTAACCATTACACATTAAAATTTGTTATTAAAATAAATCTTAAGCTGATATTTAGATTTTCAATATATCTTATTAAAAGAAAATTTAATATTTTATTTTATAAAAATATTAAAATATGTAAGTGCATATTTTAGTAGTTAATAATCTTAATTGGAATTCATTTGTGTTTGCAGTCCTTGATTTAAATCTATAAAGGGTTCAAACTTAGTGGTTCTTAAATTTTGTACCTATATATTTTTCTTTGGTGGAGATTTTAGATACCTAACTGTTTTGCCTTTCTTCGCATGTATGATGCAAATTCCATTTGATCCATTTATTCTTCCTTCTAGCAATCTAGTTAATTCATATCATGGATTACATGCACCTATGCAGCACAGCGGGTCAAAGGCAGGTCTGCTAATAAAAGATGATTTATTTTGTGAGTTGAATAATGAAAACAAAATAAATAATTTGGAAATTGCACCCAAGTAAGACATTTTGGTAACAGAGGAAAATTGGTTAGATGCCATTGTTTCGTAACTTTATGCTCCTACTTTCTAACCCTGCATATATAATGCATTTATTTACGTTATATTGAAAAGGGCTTATTTACCATTTCCTAAATGATAACAAGTTTAACCATAATTACAGTGTTTAAAATATGAAAGTAAAAGAAAACTCTTACTCCATCCTATCAAGAGTATCCATGGAGTTAGATGGGTAGTCCCTTTGCCTCCATAATGATATCTCAAACACTAATTACTTTATTCAAGTTTTGGTTCAACAATGAAATTATATATTATTTGATCTAAAGTTAATTTAATTTAAATAAATATATGATTTATATTTTATTAGAGGGTCGTATAACAATGAATCCACATATGTCTGATGATATTAAAAATGCAAGAACGATACTGATTGTGAGACAAACAAAACTAAATACTAGGGAATATTACTGTTTAAAAATAACTCGCACTCTAGAGATTGTGTAGTAAGTTACTAACATGTAGTGAGCATTAAAAGACACTAGAGCGTAGATGCTCTGCATGGATACATCTAGTGTATAAAATTTTCTGACAGCTGTTCAAAATATTGACTTTTTATGCTATAACACAAACCTGTAGTAACTAAAGTTTCAATTTTACAATTAAGCACTACACTTGGAACTTCCCATGCTGATATATTTCAGCAATTACTTTTCTTAACAGAAAAGTTGTCCTTTACGAGCAAGAAATTTCAATTTAAAACTCTTTACAGAGAATAACTTAGCTAGCCAGTATGTAGTTTGCAAATATGGAAAGGAGTACACTTCAAGTACAACTATAATGTTGATAAAACCTCATAACTTAATATTTACAAATTAGCCTATCATTTACAAATTAACCTAACATTTATAAATCTAACCTAATATTTAATCTACATATTAACATAATATTTACAAATTTAAGCATAATTTAAAAAACTAACAATATGTCATTCGATTTCAAGCATTGAAGATATTAAAAGCTAACAAAATTATCTTCTATGCGAAAGAATTCAATTATGATCTCTGGGCAAAGAAGAAACTCAGCTGGCAAGTATATGTAAATTATTTCACAGTATGAACAAATCTTAAAAAGTAATTATTTCAGTAAAAAACTAATGTGTAAAAATAAAATGATAAATATATTAAATTAGCAATGCATTTATCCTACGTCTAACTATTAAGAAATTTTGAAAACGTTATTCCAAACGAAAAAATTAACGTACATATAGATAATAACGGAAAAATTTTGCTAGAATAATTAGTAACATTTTATGTAATGTTATTTGTTCTTCATAAATACTGAATATATATTTCTTCATTTACAGCCAGGACACACGACATATAAACGTACTATAAAAAGCACTATTTAGTTTGGTTTATTTCGCAGAAGAAAAAAATGGTAAATTCGGCTGGTAAGGGTGACAGCATTGTTTTTCAACTGCACAGCAAATGCAAGGGCATCACAGCATTGGCGCGTTATTGGGATTTTTGCCAAGGACCGATGTCAGCCCCACCTGGCGGCCATCCTGGATTCTGTACGCACCACCGATTCTGAATACGCTGAGAGGACATGTAAATATCTCGGTATCAGTCTTGACAGCAGACTTACATGGAAACCCCACATTGCAAAACTCAAAGATAAACTTTGTAAAAGCAGAACTGAGCTCCCCCTGTATTCGAATGATGTCAGCATTGAAAACAAAATCTTTCTTTACAAATCAGTTATCCGCCCCATCATTCTCAATGCCTCCCAAATTTGGGGCTACGCTGCGAAATGTAATGTAAAAAAAATCCAAATCATTCAGAAAAAAATCCCACGTTCTATCAAAAAAGCCCCAAGATACTGAAAAACTTTGTAATACATCGCGATTTCGAAATTAAAACTATTAAGCAGGAGATGCGAAAACTCTCTAACAGTTTCTATGATAACCTCGCTAGGATCCCCAACGAACTGATCTGTAATATGACCGACTACGACCTCCGTGATTTTCCAAAAAGACCCAGAGCTATCCTAAATCCCGATTTAGACGTCCCATGCTGATTCCTGACTGAATCTCTTCTGCATCCCAGTAAAGGAAATTCGCCTGTTCCCCCACCCACCTCATCTTCAAAACTCTACAATAAGACCACGCATTCTTTGTTTAGTACTAACATGTCTCATCAACATTATTGGCCCCTATTGAAGGACTAGGTTCAGTGGAAGACTGTGACCCACATATATGTTACCTGGCTAGTGATACGGAGCTCTGCTCCAGACGCCCTGCTATCGACAAATTCCTGGCTAGCTGAGCGTCAGCTCAAAGGATTGCTACGGGAACGTGCGTAACGTAAGTGAGATCGCCCTTCCGGAGCAGCCTATAGATTAAGGCTCCTATATATACTATAGTCTATATAGGAGCCTTACTATAGATGAGTTGCACCGACGTCACATTTCCCCTAGCAACAGTTGCTGTCGCCATACTCTTTGTAAACGCCATCCGGCATTACCATTCCTGTCAATGTAGCGATTTTTTTTATCTTGACATTGTCAAGATTCCAGTGTGAAATTATACCTCACACCACAACGTTGCTTCTAAGAAGTCAATAAAAATACCGAGAAAAATTACTTTATACGGATTTGTCTGATGAACCGTATAATATTCGTCACCTCTGAATCGCGCGTACTGATACTACAAAACCAATGGATACTATCGGCATGTATTGCTTCTACTCCAAGTACAGATACAGTACAAGAAGTCAAGGTACTTTTCATGTCTATTTATTTACTTTATTTTAATGCAATATTTTGTTTTAAAAAGAATTTCGGAAATATAAGTACCTCTGAACAAGAGAAATTATGTGATTTCACTCGAACTATTAAATTGATTTAAACTTCATTTCATTTGCCAGATATAGATGGTATCTTACTTAGACAGACATGATTTTTAATATGCTGCCTATATTTCGATATTATTTAGAGTTGCACGAACAAAAAATAGACTTATTTTTTAAGCTTTTGTTTGTTTTCTTATATTGTTTTCTTAATTTGTTTTCTTATATACCTCTCAACTTTTGAAAAGGGAACCCATATTTTGTCAGAGATACCCTATTTCCGTTATGTTGACGATGTGCTCTTGGGGTGTTTTGAAGACACCACACATTTCGATTTCACTTTCTACCCACAGGAATTAGAATTGATTGAAAACTGTGGAAATGAAAATGCAACGGTAAATTTTCTGGACATCTCAATAAAAAAAACACAGACTATATGGGTATTATACAACGCTATATGACAAACGTGAATTATATAGCATTAATCTCAATCATCTCATCGATTGGAAAATGAATCTTACAAAAAACAATTTCCGAAACATTATACTCGGACACTTCAGGAGAAACCAGGCTAACAACACGTTCAAGAAGGATTGCAATGTTAGCAAAAACAAAATCATATCTGAGGCATTAAGTAAACATTATCCTTTATATTTTCTAAAGGATTGTTATAAATCTTTTTACAAAGATCACTCGGATTTTAATGGTTTCCTTCATCAATCTGCATGTACATAGGTTTATGCGTTCCTACTGCGTTTGCGCGCATGCGTGCAAAGATCATATATAAGATAGAGTGTTGGGATGATTTTTCATTTGGTCTTATGTCCTTCCGTTTTGTCGTTCATGTTCCTCCGTTTCCGGGTACCTTCGAGTTAGCACGCAAGGGGGACCAACCTTTGCTTTGTATTGGTGCAGTGAGCGTTGCCTAGGCAGTAAAGCTGCTTTCAACGGGAGGGGGAGTCGCAATCCTCCCGAACCATTATATGCAAAGCATTTGGTTATCCCTTTTTCTTCGTATTTTCTTCGTGTTTCCTTAATTATATATATATGTATATAATGCATTAAAAATGGAATGGATAAAAAGTGAAAAAAGGAAGGAAGGCTTTGCAAAGAGCTTACTTGATGGCGGGGAGGGGTTGTGACCTCACTCCCCAGTTTTCAACGAGCTCGTCATAAATGCCGCGGCATTGCACTCCTGGTCGCCAGCTTTTGCTCAAGCCCACCTCCGGAGTGACAATAATAATTGTCACAAGACCTTCAAAAAGGAATGAACCGAGGACGAGAGTAAACTCACTACCGTACAAGCGATCTGTGCTGCTGACTGCGGTGAAATGTATACATCATCTTATGATCGTGCTGCGGTCCTGTCATATGCATGATGCGATCCTTCATTCTCTAATTGAATATAAAAAAGACTTGAGCTTTACACCATACGCTAAATTGTTTCGGCATAAATTATCGATATTTTTAAGCATAAAAGGAACTGGATATTTTTGAATATATGCTTGCTTTAAAAATACTTGATCAAAATCAATACGTAAATTTTCTTCTTTAATAGTTCTTTTAATTCTTACCAATCCTCCCAAGAATACATTGCGAAATATATTCATGTGTAGGTTGGAGTGCCAATGTATTATTCCATTTATAGGTATTTTAAAATGGTTTCTTTTGTCATAGATGGTAAATATGATTGGGATCTGTCCAAAGTTGATACTCAAATCCAAAAACTCAACCACGTTGTTATTTTTAACTGGATTTTCTTTCAATATGAGGTTGGGTGGGTAGAAATCAAAGTTCATACAATAGTTTTCATTTTCATATACAACAATCACGTCATCTACGTAACGCAGGTAAACGATTTCGTTGTTAATATGAGACTGGTTTTCATAAAAACTTAGGTAGAGGTCGGCTAGTATGGAAGAACATCCCCCCCATGGGGATGCCTTTAATTTGTTGATATGCAAAGATTCCATTGAAAAGATAATTTTCTTTTATGACTATTCTAATTATATTTTTGAATTTATTGAATTCTATAGTTCTTTTTAATTCATATTCTTCGTATAAACGGTAAAGGATATTTTGTAAGTCTTCTAGATCTATAGTGTTGAAAAGTTCTTGGAAGTCATAAGTCTTTAAATATAAAGGATTTTTATGATATTTTAATGAATTTATCACTTGTTGGCTATTTTTTATGATATAACTTCCTTTATTATTAATTTGTAGCAAAATAGGTTTTAAAAGCTTTAGTAACATAGAATTTGCTTTTGTGAGATACGTATTACATCCGACAGTAACCGGTCGGAAACATATATATCAAGTGCATCAAGTCTTTCTGCATCAAGTCTTTTAAGGATTTTATACAAGAAGTATATGAATTTGAATTCCATAAACCTGATTTTATACGTACTTATATACTGAGTATACGTAAGAAATTTATGCTAACCATTTGGACAATTTGGTTCAAACAATTAAAAATCTGGCATACGAAAGAAACCTCTATATTTCAGAAACTTAATTTAGCTACTATTAGCGATTGGTTAAAAAAACGATCTCACTTTCTTAACATTAAATTGAAGAACGAAGAAGAAGATCAAGTCACTTATTCAACTTATTTTAACATCCTGTTCCAAAACAAAACCTTCAATCTTTTACCATTTCACAGAATATTGAAAGAACATCAAAATACCCTTCCTATAAATAACTTAAAAATCATGACTACGTATCGATATGTCATCCCTATGGGAAGAAAAGTTTTTAACTATAATTTATTAAGTAAAAATCTACAAAAAGAAAATATAACAGAATGCAATTGTAAAAACAATCCTTATTCAGATCCTTTAATAGGACATATAGTAACAGGAGATTCTAATGTCCTAGAAGATAACAATTTAATTAAAGCTTTCCAACTCGGTACAAAATATAGAAATCCATATCATGGCAATCCTTATGAAGCTTTTCAAGAAGATATTGATAAATTCATTTATAACCAATCCATCCGAATCAGTTTGCCTAATTTCACCTTCCATCAATGGAGATATATGATATGCAGAGACTTCAAGTATTATTATAATAAACTCTACCAACCTCCTGATAAATGTAAATTAAACATCCAGCTTCTTAAGACCATTCAAGAACGGTATATAATTACTTATACTGACAAAGTCTCAAGCAACTACACATTCACCTGCAAGTTCTTTTACATTAACACCTTGAAAGCAAAATATGAGAATGATATGCTTTATTGCAAAATCAACATTCCCCTTAAAGAAATTTCAAATAAAATTAAAGCCTTATATCTATTAACAGGCATCAAATATACTGGAATAATACAGTACCCCTACTTGATAAATATTCCAAAACTACATAAAAGCCCTATATGTTTCCGACCGGTTGCTGTCGGATGTAATACGTATCTCACAAAAGCAAATTCTATGTTACTAAAGCTTTTAAAACCTATTTTGCTACAAATTAATAATAAAGGAAGTTATATCATAAAAAATAGCCAACAAGTGATAAATTCATTAAAATATCATAAAAATCCTTTATATTTAAAGACTTATGACTTCTAAGAACTTTTCAACACTATAGATCTAGAAGACTTACAAAATATCCTTTACCGTTTATACGAAGAATATGAATTAAAAAGAACTATAGAATTCAATAAATTCAAGAATATAATTAGAATAGTCATAAAAGAAAATTATCTTTTCAATGGAATCTTTGCATATCAACAAATTAAAGGCATCCCCATGGGGGAGGGGGGATGTTCTTCCATACTAGCCGACCTCTACCTAAGTTTTTATGAAAACCAGTCTCATATTAACAACGAAATCGTTTACCTGCGTTACGTAGATGACGTGATTGTTGGATATGAAAATGAAAACTATTGTATGAACTTTGATTTCTACCCACCCAACCTCATATTGAAAGAAAATCCAGTTAAAAATAACAACGTGGTTGAGTTTTTGGATTTGAGTATCAACTTTGGACAGATCCCAATCATATTTACCATCTATGACAAAAGAAACCATTTTAAAATACCTATAAATGGAATAATACATTGGCACTCCAACTTACACATGAATATATTTCGCAATGTATTCTTGGGAGGATTGGTAAGAATTAAAAGAACTATTAAAGAAGAAAATTTACGTATTAATTTTGATCAAGTATTTTTAAAGCAAGCATATATTCAAAAATATCCAGTTCCTTTTATGCTTAAAAATATCGATAATTTATACCGAAACAATTTAGCGTATGGTGTAAAGCTCAAGTCTTTTTTATTTTCAATTAGAGAATGAAGGATCGCATCATGCATGTAACAGGACCGCAGCACGATCATAAAATGATGTATACATTTCACCGCAGTCAGCAGCACAGATCGCTGGTACGGTAGTGAATTTACTCTCGTCCTCGGTTCATTCCTTTTTGAAGGTCTTGTGACAATTATTATTGTCACTCCGGAGGTGGGCTTGAGCAAAAGCTGGCGACCAGGAGTGCAATGCCGCGGCATTTATGACGAGCTCGTTGAAAACTGGGGAGTGAGGTCACAACCCCTCACCGCCATCAAGTAAGCTTTTTGCAAAGCCTTCCTTCCTTTTTTCATTTTTTAATGCATTATATGGTGTATAGTACCTCTTGCTGCTTTGCGCATAATTACTATAAAACATATATTTCTGATAATCCACTTTCTTTATATTATATATATATATTATATATATATATATATATATATATATAAATAAAAATTGAAGGATTTTAATCGAAAATTATGCATAAACTACTGTATGTACAAAAAAACCATATATATATATATATATATATATATATATATATATATATATATATGTTACATATATACGGTGTATGTTTGATGCTGTTTTCCATTAATCTTCCTTTGAAATGTTGAAATAAATCATTTGTGACTAACACTTCGCTGGCAGGTTGTGAGTATACTCATGTTTGCATGGTCACATGCTGCTGATCAGTCATCGTGTTTTCATGTCATTATATTTAAAATATATTGTTACAGAGGGGGGGGGGGATCATAGTGTGGAGTATACTTTTCCAAAGGAAAGTGCAGTAAAACTCGATATGTTTTAAAACTTGTTGTGTATGATTGCACGTAGGTAAATGCTTTACTGCATACCATACCCAAAAACATTATTAAATATATGTAGTAAGTTTCATTTCAACGCATGCCGTATAAATAAAGTTTATTGAAGCCTATTTAGATGCTTTGATTTTACTTGGGGGGGGGGAGGGCTCCCTGAGTATGTGTAAATAAAGTTTTTGAAGCTTATTTAGATGTTTTGATTTTACTTACGAGGGGGGGGGATCCCAGAGTATGTGAAGTATGCTCTTCCAAAGGAAAGTGCAGTGAAACTCGATATGTTTGTAAAACTTGTGTACCATTGCACATAGGTAAATGCTTTACAGTATACCGTACCCGAAAAAATTATTATATATATGTAGTAAGTTTCATTTCAACGCATACTGTGTTGAAGGCCCAGACCACACGACCAACCCAAGGGTTTTCGGTAGCAAAGTGAAACGCATACTGTGTAAATAAAGTTTATTGAAGATTATTTAGATATTTTGATGTTACTTGGGGGGGGGGGGGGAATCCCAGACTATGTGGAGTATGCTCTTCTAAAGGAAAGTGCAGCGAAACTCGATATGTTTATAAAATTTGTGTATCATTGCACGTAGGTAAATGCTTACAGTATACTGTTCCTGAAAAAATAATTAAATATGTGTAGTATAAGTTTCATTTTAAGTAATGCTATGTAAATAAAGTTTATTCAAGCTTATTTAGATATTTTGATTTTACTTGTGGTGGTGGGGGGGGGGGGGGGAATCCCATAGTATGTGTAAATAAAATTTATTGAAGCTTATTTAGATGTTTTGATGTTACTTGAGGGAGGGGGGATCCCAGATATGCTCGTCCAAAGGAAAATGCAGTGAAACTCGATATGTTTGTAAAACTTGAAAACTTGAGTACCGTTGCACATAGGTAAATGCTTTACAGTATACCGTACCCGAAAAAATTATTAAATATATGTAGTAAGTTTCATTTCAACGCATGCTATGTAAATAAAATTTATTGAAGTTTATTTAAATATTTTGATTTTATTTTCTACTGCTGAAACATAGCCCACTACCCAGAATAGCTTTGGCTTGAAATAGTCAGTCAGCAATATGTTAAAACTTATTTTTGATCTCTACAAGATCTCGTTTAATATGCTCTGCAAAAATACAAACCATATAACATGTGGTATGCCACAGACGATAGATGTGCTGAATGCATTTTTATTTCATTCAATCGTGAATTGCTTATGTATAAAGTTTTTGCAATATTTCGCCTCTAATTAGAATCATTTGTCGAGATTTTTAAAACAGAGCAATAGTGTTATGAATATCAAGACTCCTTGATATGATCTTATTACTTCTTGAGAACGTAAGAACATACCTACTTGCTATTTACTTTTATACCACTGCATGTTACCGATAACTTTCTAGAAGAAACTCCTGTGTATACTAATGCTGTCATGATTTTTTTTAAAGAAACGTTATTGAAGAGATAGATCATTTCTAGGCATGTGTATATAAAGTAATAATCCTATTTATTTATTTATTTTTACCTGCACATTACTATATTTAATGTAAAACTAAGTTATATTCACAGGTGGGATTTTTAGGTGGGAGAGCTACAGGAGTTGGTGAAGCATGCTGGTCATTTCAACAGGAGGCAGAGCATAAGGAGAGGAGGTGGGCTTAGCTTTTTTGACAGTGGAGTTGGCGCTCTTTGCGAAATAAGGTTTGTTTTGGTTCTCTGTGAGGCTAAGTTCACTGGTTTCTTTTTCTTTCTCCTCAAGTTTTCTTTTCCTATACCTTTCATGTATGACTAAAAAGGATTCTAGCTCAGGGCAGGCCGTGCTAGTGGAGGGTTCTGAAGGAGGGAGGTGCAGAATGGTTTCTGTACTGAAGTTGTTGGTGGGATGGGAGCTATTGGATTTGATTGTTTATTGGTAAGTTTGGATTTTGGGGGAGGGTCCCTTGTTGGTTGGGGCTTTGGAGCATCCTAAATAGTTGGCCCGATCGGGTTCTTTACAGTTTATGCATTTTGCTGGGAAGTCTTTTGATTTGGTATATTTGGTTTGGTGGGGCTCTGCACATTTTAGACAGGCGAGGAGAGGTTACAATTGTCAGAACTATGTCCCCATGATTGACAGTTGTAACACTGAAACCAGGGAAAGGGATCGTAATCCGTTATTTTGACAATGAAACCAACCGCTTCCTCTAGTTCATAAATTTCATCAAAGTTATCGGAGTTGTAGACATTCACAAGGAAGATTGGAAGCCGCTCTTTCGTTTTGAATTTCCTTAGTTGGGATACACGTTGGATGTCAAATCCTTTAGATACTAGGACCTGTAGAATAAAGCTCATCCTGTAGAATAAATGATACTCTTTATATTTATATCCAGTGTGGTAATTAGGTAGTTGTACATAAAAACTGAGTATCTTCATATACGCGTGCAAAATTGCATATTTACAGAAGCTACACTAAATTTGGTGTTAAAAGCCCTTTTGACATACTTATTTTATAGAGCGAAATAATGCCAGATGTTTAAAACGAGATACTTCTCAAACAATTAAAAATGATTTTTGAATTCCTACTATGATGGCTAAAGTTGATTGAATTTATATGTTTCTGAATTTCAAAAAAGTTAAAGCTGATTTAATAAATTGAATTTCTAATAACTTCTTACTATTGAAGATCCAGAAGTTTTTACATTTTGTTCGTGTTTCATTAAATATTGTTATGTAACTCAAATTAAATGTTATTGAAATTTTTGAAGTTGGTAACGTAGTAGGACAGAATTTGTCAGTTCCCATAGAACAGAGGTCCTGAGTGTGTTGCTCACGAGCACCACAATGCTTATGGACCTGTATTTTGTGCTCGTTAGAGAAGTGTAAAACGTCACTAAAAGGAGCACTAAGTGTGTCACTAAGAGGAACACTAAAATCAAAATTTTCGGAAATTTTATTTTTTGTTATATAAATATTTAATGACCTTCAATATTCAAAAAATTGTCTTACTATTTAGTTAAGGACTGGTAGCAGTCTCTCAGGTTCAAACTTCACGCTTTTACTAGTAACTATGAATCTGTTGAAATTTAAAATTAATTAAAGCAATTAATTATTAGAGAAATCTGCTGCATTTCTGGTGCTTTTCACTTTTTATCCATTATCCCTCCTTTGTAATAAGAAATTACATTATTTGGGTTAAAAAACTAGTTTCAAGGATAAGTTTAGTAAGTTTGATAATATTAAGTACAGCATGCAACGCTAAAATAATGCTTTGGCTGTATCCAATTATAATTAAAATTCATATTTTCGGAATGCAATGATAGTTTATAACATGAGTTTACAAATTTGTCACTTCACAGAAGGCGTGAATAATATACAGGAGAGGTGCGGGATGCTTTCAAATCAGGGGCAATATACCAGAACAAACCAAAATGGTGCTCCAGTTTATGAAATGTATTGAAATTCCATTGCAGTTATGTTATATGATTTGTAAACTTGGACTGCTTGCCACGCTAAGCAGTCATTTGGCCTTGTACAATAAAGCAACTTTTATTTGCATGAAAACCGCCTTGTGCGCTTTTTCTGTGAGCACTTTTTACTTTCCCTGCAATACATGGTAATGTATAGGGAAAGTATTGGAATCATGCCGAAAATCGCAACTCGAGTTTTCGACGGATCTACACGTTTCGAGACCTCTAGAATACGAAAAAACCATTTTTAGCGTGACGTCTGTGTGTGTGTCTGTCTGTCTGTGTGTCTGTGTGTCTGTCTGTGCAGATTTTGTATCCACTCTAACTAAAAAACTAATGGACCGAATTTCACAAAATTTTGTAGGTAAGTCACTTGTGGCCGGGGCTGGGGCTGATTAGTTTTGGGTACGATTCGGAATAAAAGAACCCGCCTTTTTTGTGAAATGGCCCGCAAAAGCTTTTATCCACTGTAGCTGATAAACTAACGGACCGAATTTCACAAAATTCGGTAGATAAGTCACGTATAGGTCACCCTGGTGCTGATTAGATTTTGGTACGATTCAGAAAAAAGTAACCTGCCTTTTTTTGCTGAATGGCCCGCAAAAATCGTCCAAATCTAAGCTAAAGAACTACGTATGCTCAAATATATCCATTAAATGCTTGTTTAATACGTAATTTTTAGTGAAGAAAAGAATAAGACCAACCCCATTACATTAGGACTAGCCGTTCTCGAGATATTTTAGTTTTTCGTATTTTCTCTACGCCACCTTTGAAAATAATTCCGGGTACCGAATGAGAACGAAAATTGAATTAAAAGTGAAATAAATTTAATTAAAATAAAGAGAACGTGGATATAAGTCTGCAGGGAAAGTCATGTGCTGCCCACATCAGATTTTTATATTTGATATCATAATTTGTGATTATGTTTGTAACATTTTGCTATGCTCTATTAATGTAATACTACAGTAAACTTTTTTGTATGCTCTGTATGTTTTTATATTGTTTGAAAATAAATGAAATTTTTATCCATTTGTTGTCAATTTGTTTTTTATTTAATTTCCCTATGTACATAGCATAATATATAAGGAAAGTATTGTGACGGAGTCAAAAATTAAAGTTTACTGTAAAATTAAGTTTTTGACGGAAAAGCATGTTTTAAACATTCGTGAAATCGAATCAATTGTTTTTAAAGTGATGTGTGTGTGTGTGTGTATGAATGAAGATATCTCACAAACAAATGGAACATGTTGGACAAAATTTGGTATAAAGTTTACATTTTTTTATACCATAAATTGCATTTTTGTATAAAAATTACAGTGGGTGAACACTAGAAGCCTATTGATTTTAAATGCAATCAAATGCTTGGAAGACAGCCAAATTTTCGAATGAAATTTTCAAAAAATCAGAACTTTCAATAATGTTACACAAATTTAAGAATGCTAGCATGAATCATTCTTGAGATGTCATACTTCCTAAAATAAATTTATCAAAAAATCACATAAAATTAAAAAAGTATTAACTGTTGTAAAATATGTTAACTTTTCATATATATATTATGTGTTAAATTTGTTAACATCGTTCTCGTTGATCTAATTCATTCTATTCTTGAAAGAAGGTACTTCGTGTAATTGTTTTGTATTTTGACACCAATTAATTTGCCAACAGTCATTTATATATATAAGAAATGTTCTTCTCTCTGGTTATCTGTAATGCTTGGTGATAACTTTTGGCAAAATTGGCTACTCATTCAATAAAATATCGCCAACTTGGCTATATTTTACCCCCAGATTGATGAAAATATCATTAAAATTACAAAAATGTTGCCAACTTGATAAATTAATTATTAAAATATTTTAATATATGGACTATTTCGGATGCTATCAATATTAATAATTGCCCATTTAGAGTTGCATGAAATATAAGTAAATTGGGTACTTCGAAATAGTTTTAGATGTTATCACCAGGAAAAGTGCCTCATGTATAATTCAACTAAAAACATTGTGACATAGATCCAATACATTATATTATCACTGTGAAAGAAGTAAATTCATTTCATTAGAGAGGGAAAGTCATGTGCTACAGACTTCAATTTTTTTTTTGTTGTTGTTGTTGTTGGAAATACGATACGAGTGATTTGGCATTCCGGTTCATAAAATTTTCTATTTCGAGCTCTGTTTCAAATTAATTTAAGACAATTGATTTCATTATGGATGAAAAAACGGATTACATATATGAACATTAGGTTCACTTTCTCAGGAGTTGTAAAGGTAAGAGGTTAAGAAAACTCCATTAGAAAGGAAACTTTGAAAATGATATATCCTAGCATATCAGAATTAATTGCTTTGGAGTAATTGGGAAATTTTCATTCAAAGCAACCATTTACTAAATATATCTGTGCATATTTATTCTCTTACTAGGGTCGACATCATCAAACAAGTCTTGTTTAGAAAAAAAACTTAATTTTTTTATTACAAGCAGCACTATATATCTCTAACAAATTGAGCAAATCGAATAACATTTAGTATTATTATATCAATCAATGAACATAGAGAACTATTAATTTTAGGAGTGAACAGACCACGATGAAGTCCCTCCATTTTTTGAACATTTATTTTAGAAAATCGAATAAGCAATATGAAAACATAATAACATATAAAGATGTTACAAAAATATGTATTTAATATGTGATTTTTGTTTACATGTGAATGCCATCTCATTTTTAAGATGTTAACATGTTCTCTTGATTTTACCTTAATTGAAAAATATAAACTAAACTCACCATACATAGTTTTAACCAGAAATGAATGTACACAATTCTTCATTATTTAGAAGTTATCAAGAGCTGTTCTCGATATACAATGAAACTTATATATTTTTTTACAATTAGCCCTATATCTCTGAAATAAAAAGTAAATAGAATAAAAATTTGTGTGATTTTTTGAAGTAAAATGGCAGTTCCTAAACGATTATCGGAGAACCATCGGCATCAAACTGCAGAAACATTTTCAATATTTCTAACATTCATTTTAGATCAAAAAACTACTATAAAATATAATTATATTACCCTTTATTAAAAAAATCATTTTATGTGTATTTTTTAGTTTAAAAGTGAATGCAACATAACTTCCAAAATGATATTTTCAGATATTGCATGTTTTTGGTCTGAAATATTATTTATGTTTATTAGTTATGTAATCAGTAACAACAATAAGTCTACTGATTTCCAGTGAGATTTGTAATTAACAACATAATATGTACTGTTGTTTTCCCACCCATTCAAATTTTGGGATTCTACAGAATAATACAGATTTATAAAAAAAATAATTGTTACTACATTGTTTTAAAGCTTCTACAGCAATATAAGAAGAGGCATATTTTGAAATTCAATTTTTGGAGGGATTCAGTTATAAATTAAGCTCATATCAATCTCAAGGGATCTAAGTTAGGGGTGAATCCTTTATGGGCTCTGGCCGGGCCCGTGAGTTTAGGTCCAGTGTTTTTTTTTCAGGCATACATCTGAGAGGGGCATTTTACATTAACCTAGTTTCTAATTATGTGACAACATTTAGATTTATTTATATAAGGTAAATAGAAAATTAGTCTTTCTCTTAAGTTTCATCCCCTCCCCCCAAAAAAAAATTCTGAAAGAAACTCCCTTAAATATGTCCCTGAATATAAACAAAATTTCCAATGTATTAAAAGCTGTTAACTAAAATATTTTTGCATGTAACAGAGTACGGCATTACTGTGAAAATTAAGTCAAGTATTCAAATTTTTCATCTTTAAAAGTTTGTATTACTGCTGTTAAAAACTTATCATTATATTTTGAAAGAGGAAAAAAAGTAGTTTCTCTGAATATTATACAGAGTGTCCCAAAAAGATTGAAAGACACTTTAATTCTTTACCTGTTGGAGATAAGTGGGCAATGTAAATTGCAAAAATGTTGGAAATAAGGTAGGAAATATGACGTCGTTAATGAAATAGTCCTCCCATTAATTTTCAAAAAGTTACACTTTTTAAATTTTTATACGACCCCCTTAGACAAATTTGGAAATAGATATTCTTAAACTTCTTTTTTATCAATTTAAATATTTTAATAGAATGAATAACAATGTCATTTAGATTACTTTAGGAATTTGCACGTGATTGTGAATTTTAAGTTTCTTTATAATGTATATTCCATATAAAGAACAAGTATACTGCAAGTACACAATAAAATTGGAGGTGCAAATCATTAAATGAAGAGTTTAATTCCAAATGGGCCTAAATCACTTTCGCTTGGGTATCATGTTGCGGTAGCGGCTTTACAGCTCCGAGCTCCTAGTAAGTGACTTTAGATAGGTAACAGTAGGTGGCAATATTGCATTATGTTATACAAGACGAACGAGTGAAAGTGATTTAGGTCCTTTCAGAATTAAGCTCTTCAAATGTTCAATGGCCTTGTAATATGATAGAACTTTCGTAATGCGATAAGAGAAAATGAAAAAAATTAAACTCTTACAAATGAATGTACAAAATTTTCAGATTATTTTCTTGTTTAGGTATTAGTGCAGCAGTTGAAATAATGTTTAATACCAAAATCAATGTTTATTCAACAATTTTATCAAAAGCGGCTTGAATGATAATGAAGAAAAAATAAATCCCTATCAAGTGTATACACCGAACATAACAGAATGTTTATATTATTTGAATGGCAGCATATATCGAATATATATATATTTGGATACATATTGTTTTTTCATGTGCACTTGTCCATCCGATTGTTTTGAGACCAGATATAGATTACCATTTGTAAACAAACGTTTAAAATTTTAAATATTTTTTAGTATTTTAAATTTTCAAAATTTAAATTAACTATATTTAAATACGTATTGAGTTTTAACATTAAAATTTTTTAAAAGCATACAAAAATATCAAAATAAGAAAGAATAGGTGACCTCATGTATACACATAAAATTCATTTTCAAGTAAGCTGTGATAGTAAATACGTAAAGTACCTCTGCTTTAGAGTGGGAAGAAATTTTGTTAACCATTACACATTAAAATTTGTTATTAAAATAAATCTTAAGCTGATATTTAGATTTTCAATATATCTTATTAAAAGAAAATTTAATATTTTATTTCATAAAAATATTAAAATATGTAAGTGCATATTTTAGTAGTTAATAATCTTAATTGGAATTCATTTGTGTTTGCAGTCCTTGATTTAAATCTATAAAGTGTTCAAACTTAGTGGTTCTTAAATTTTGTACCTATATATTTTACTTTGGTGGAGATTTTAGATGCCTAACTGTTCTGCCTTTCTTCGCATGTATAATGCAAATTCCATTTGATCCATTTATTCTTCCTTCTAACAATCTAGTTAATTCATATCATGGATTACATGCACCTATGCAGCACAGCGGGTCAAAGGCAGGTCTGCTAATAAAAGATGATTTATTTTGTGAGTTGAATAATGAAAACAAAATAAATAATTTGGAAATTGCACCCAACTAAGACATTTTGGTAACTGGGGAAAATTGGTTAGATGCCATTGTTTCGTAACTTTATGCTCCTACTTTCTAACCCTGCATATATAATGCATTTATTTACGTTATATTGAAAAGGGCTTATTTACCATTTCCAAAATGATAACAAGTTTAACCATAATTACACTGTTTAAAATATGAAAGTAAAGGAAAACTCTTACTCCATCCTATCAAGAGTGTCCATGGAGTTAGATGGGTAGTCCCTTTGCCTCCATAATGATATCTCAAACACTAATTACTTTATTCAAGTTTTGGTTCAACAATGAAATTATGTATTATTTGATCTAAAGTTAATTTAATTTAAATAAATATATGATTTATATTTTATTAGAGGGTCGTATAACAATGAATCCACATATGTCTGGTGATATTAAAAATGCAAGAGCTATACTGATTGTGAGACAAACAAAACTAAATACTAGGAAATATTACTGTTTAATAATAACTCGCACTCTAGAGATTGTGTAGTAAGTTACTAACAGATAGTGATCATTAAAAGACACTAGAGTGTAGATGCTCTGCATGGATACATCTAGTGTATAAAATTTTCTGACAGCTGTTCAAAATATTAACTTTTTATGCTATAACACAAACCAGTAGTAATTAAAGTTTCAATTTTACAATTATGCACTACACTTGGAACTTCCCATGCTGATATATTTCAGCAATTACTTTTCTTAACAGAAAAGTTGTCCTTTACGAGCAAGAAATTTCAATTTAAAACTCTTTACAGAGAATAACTTAGCTGGCCAGTATGTAGTTTGCAAATATGAAAAGGAGTACACTTCAAGTACAACTATAATGTTGATAAAACCTCATAACTTAATATTTACAAATTAGCCTATCATTTACAAATTAACCTAACATTTATAAATCTAACCTAATATTTAATCTAAATATTAACATAATATTTACAAATTTAAGCATAATTTAAAAAACTAACAATATGTCATTCGATTTCAAGCATTGAACATATTAAAAGCTAACAAAATTATCTTCTATGCGAAAGAATTCAATTATGATCTCTGGGCAAAGAAGAAACTCAGCTGGCAAGTATATGTAAATTATTTTACAGTATGAACAAATCTTAAAAAGTAATCATTTCAGTAAAAAACTAATGTGTAAAAATAAAATGATAAATATATTAAATTAGTAATGCATTTATCCTACGTCTAACTATTAAGAAATTTTGAAAACGTTATTCCAAACGAAAAAATTAACATACATATAGATAATAACGGAAAAATTTTGCTAGAATAATTAGTAACATTTTATGTAATGTTATTTGTTCTTCATAAATACTGAAAAAGTTATACTATATATTTCTTCATTTACAGCCAGGACACACGACATATAAACGTACTATAAAAAGCACTATTTAGTTTGGTTTATTTCGCAGAAGAAAAAATGGTAAATTCGGCTGGTAATGGTGACAGTATTGTTTTTCAACTGCACAGCAAATGCAAGGGCATCACAGCATTGGCGCGTTATTGGGATTTTTGCCAAGGACCGATGTCAGCCCCACCTGGCGGCCATCCTGGATTCTGTACGCACCACCGATTCTGAATACGCTGAGAGGACATGTAAATATCTCGGTGTCAGTCTTGACACCAGACTTACATGGAAAACCCACATTGCAAAACTCAAAAATAAACTTTGTAAAAGCAGAACTGAGCTCCCTCCTATATTCGAATGATAATTTGATTCATTGAAAATAAAATCCTTCTTTAGAAATCAGTTATCCGCCCCATCATTCTCTATGCCTCCGAAATTTGGGGCTACGCTGCGAAATGTAATGTAAAAAAAGTCCAAATCATTCAGAAAAAAACCCACGTTCTATCAGAAAAGCCCCAATATACTTGAAAAACTTTGTAATACATCGCGATTTCGAAATTAAAACTATTAAGCAGAAGATGCGAAAACTCTCTAACAGTTTCTATGATAACCTCGCTAGGATCCCCAACGAACTGATCTGTAATATGACCAACTACGACCTCTGTGATTTTCCAAAAGACCCAGAGCTATCCTAAATCCCGATTTAGACGTCCCATGCTGATTCCTGACTGAATCTCTTCTGCATCATAGTAAAGGATATTCGCCTGTTCCCCCACCCACCTTATCTTCAAAACTCTACAATAAGACCACACATTCTTTGTTTACTACTAACTTGTTTCATCAACATTATTGGCGCCTATTGAAGGACTAGGTTCAGTGGAAGACTGTGACCCACATATATGTTACCTGGCTAGGGATACGGAGCTCTGCTCCAGACGCCCTGCTATCGACAAATTACTGGCTAGCTGAGCGTCAGCTGAAAGGATTGCTAAGGGAACGTGCGTAACGTAAGTGAGATCGCCCTTCCAGAGCAGCCTATAGATTAAGGTTCCTATATATACTATAGTCTATATAGGAGCCTTACTATAGATGAGTTGCACCGACGTCACATTCCCCCTAGCAACAGTTGCTGTCGCCTTACTCTTTGTAGACGCCGTCCGCCATTACCATTCTTGTCAATGTAGCGATTTTTTAACACTTTTCAACAAAGTTGAAAAGTGTTTATGACTTTGTTCATTCTGTCTGTCTGTCTGTCTGTCCGTTAGCATGATAACTGCCGTAAAAATGACTTAATCAAAATGAAATTTTAGTATGTTGTTCAGACGGTCTGTAGAACCTATGGGAATATAAATGAATAATATTACCCAATTAGTTTTGGATTGAACCCGGGTCGAAAAAATGAAATACATTGAGCCCTATATGGGACCTAATTTTTCAAACATTTTTTAAGCGGATTTAAAATTCACAAATTGCTTCGAAAATTTTAGGTAATATTCAAATTGTTCCATAAAATATATAAAAAAAATTCACCGAAATATATTCAGTAGTTTTTTAAATAAAAATTAAAATAATAATTACACCTCTTATATGAAACGATCACGTGACCATGATATGAAACGATCACATGACCCACTTCAAAATGATATATGGCATCCATCTTGTTTCAAAATCGTGATTTTTTTAAGTTCTTTTTAATTCATATTGAGTGTTGTATCCGTCCTAAAACTACTTTATTTTTGCTTAAATTCTGTGCATCTACATACTGAAACAACGCAATGACAATATATTTGAGTTTAAATGCTCATCTAAATTTGATTATTTCTACAACTAAGCCTATTTTTCACCTATGTAAAATGTAAACAGCAAAATATATAGAATGAGTTGTATTTGAATTCCTATATTTTTTTAACACAAAATAATTTAGTCCATGGAGTCTGCATGGTTGATATAAATGAAATATTAATTGATTTCATAAAGAGAAGGACGATTTTTTTCGATGAAGTTTCAAGCATAGAGTTTAATTTTTTGTAGCTCCATGGTCTTAAACAAAATGTTTAAATAAAATAAATTATTATAGTATTGTGATGAATGAAATCCTGTTTTTATAGAGAGATCCAGGCGTGTTATTTTTTCTATGACGTCATTTGAATTAATTTCAGTTGTTTTCGATGAAGTTTTCAAATATAATAAATTATCGTAGTATTATGATAATTCTAAAACTATTACCGAGGAATGTATAACATTTTAGAGATGTTTAAACCAGGCAATTTATATTTCAATGCCGTCATTTGAATGAAGTTCATTTTTTTCGATGAAGGTTTAAGTTTTCAAATATAATAAATTAATGCAGTATTGTGATAAGTTTCAAAATATTACCGAGGAATGTATTGCATTTTAGACTTGTTTAAATAAAATTGCATTGAAGTTGGAAAGTGTTTCATAATCAATGCTTTAAGCATGATTGGTTTTTCTTGTTTTATCTTGACATTGTCAAGATTTCAGTGTGAAAGCCCCAGGCCGTCCGACTGGTCCAGAGGACTTAGAGTATCTATTTGGACGACCAAGACTATCAAGATTTCAGTGTGAAATTATACCTCACACCACAACGTTGCTTCTAAGAAGTCAATAAAAATACGAGAAAAATTATTTTATACGGATTTGTCTGATGAACCGTATAATATTCGTCACTTCTGAATCGCGTGTACTGATACTACAAAACCAATGGATACTATCGGCATGTATTGCTTCTACTCCAAGTACAGATACAGTACAAGAAGTCAAGGTACTTTTCATGTCTATTTATTTACTTTATTTTAATGCAATAATTTGTTTTAAAAAGAATTTCGGAAATATAAGTACCTCTGAACAAGAGAAATTATGTGATTTCACTCGAACTATTAAATTGATTTAAACTTCATTTCGTTTGCCCGATCTAGATGGTATCTTACTTAGACAGACATGATTTTTAATATGCTGCCTATGTTTCGATATTATTTAGAGTTGCACGAACAAAAAATAGACTTATTTTTAAAGCTTTTGTTTGTTTTCTTATATTGTTTTCTTAATTTGTTTTCTTATATACCTCTCAACTTTTGAAAAGGGAACCCATATTTTGTCAGAGATACCCTATTTCCGTTATGTTGACGATGTGCTCTTGGGGTGTTTTGAAGACACCACACATTTCGATTTCACTTTCTACCCACAGGAATTAGAATTGATTGAAAACTGTGGAAATGAAAATGCAACGGTAAATTTTCTGGACATCTCAATAAAAAAACACAGACTATATGGACATTATACAACGTTATATGACAAACGTGAATTATATAGCATTAATCTCAATCATCTCATCGATTGGAAAATAAAATCTTACAAAAAACAATTTCCGAAACATTGTACTCGGACACTTCAGGAGAAACCAGGCTAACAACACGTTCAAGAAGGATTGCAATGTTAGCAAAAACAAAATCATATCTGAGGCATTAAGTAAACATTATCCTTTATATTTTCTAAAGGATTGTTATAAATCTTTTTACAAAGATCACTCGGATTTTAATGGTTTCCTTCATCAATCTGCATGCACATAGCTTTATGCGTTCCTACTGTGTTTGTGCGCATGCGTGCAAAGATCATATATAAGATAGAGTGATGGGATGATTTTTCATTTGGTCTTGTGTCCTTCCGTTTTGTCGTTCATGTTCCTCCGTTTCCGGGTACCTTCGAGTTATAGCACGCATGGGGGACCAACCTTTGCTTTGTATTGGTGCCGTGAGCGCTGCCTAAGCAGTAAAGCTGCTTTCAACGGGAGGGGGAGTCGCAATCCTCCCCAACCATTATATGCAAAGCATTTGGTTATCCCCTTTTGTTCGTATTTTCTTCGTGTTACCTTAATTATATATATATATATATATATATATATATATATATATATATATATATATATATATATATATATATATGTATATATATATATATATATATATATATATATATATATATATATATGTATATATATATATATATATATATATATATATGTTACATATATACGGTGTATGTTTGATGCTGTTTTCCATGTTTGCATGGCCACATGCTGCTGATCAGTCATCGTGTTTTCATGTCATTATATTTAAAATATATTGTTACAGAGGGAGGGGAATCATAGTGTGGAGTATACTTTTCCAAAGGAAAGTGTAGTAAAACTCGATATGTTTTAAAACTTGTTGTGTATGATTGCATGTAGGTAAATGCTTTACTGCATACCATACCCAAAAACATTATTAAATATATGTAGTAAGATTCATTTCAATGCATGCTGTATAAATAAAGTTTATTGAAGCCTATTTAGATGCTTTGATTTTACTTGGGGGAGGGGGATCCCTGAGTATGTGTAAATAAAGTTGATTGAAGCTTATTTAGATGTTTTGATTTTACTTACGGGGGGATCCCAGAGTATGTGAAGTATGCTCTTCCAAAGGAAAGTGCAGTGAAACTCGATATGTTTGTAAAAAACTTGTGTACCATTGCACATAGGTAAATGCTTTACAGTATACCGTACCCGAAAAAATTATTATATATATGTAGTAAGTTTCATTTCAAAGCATGCTGTGTAAATAAAGTTTATTGAAGCTTATTTAGATATTTTGATGTTACTTGGGGGGGGGGGTGAATCCCAGACTATGTGGAATATGCTCTTGTAAAGGAAAGTGCAGCGAAACTCGATATGTTTATAAAACTTGTGTATCATTGCACGTAGGTAAATGCTTACAGTATACTGCTCCTGAAAAAAAATTAAATATGTGTAGTATAAGTTTCATTTCAAGTAATGCTATGTAAATAAAGTTTATTCAAGCTTATTTAAATATTTTGATTTTACTTGTGGTGGTGGGGGGGGGGATCCCAGAGTATGAGTAAATAAAATTTATTGAAGCTTATTTAGATGTTTTGATGTTACTTGGGGGGGGGAAGGGGTCTCAGATATGCTCGTCCAAAGGAAAATGCAGTGAAACTCGATATGTTTGTAAAACTTGAGTACCGTTGCACATAGGTAAATGCTTTACAGTATACCGTACCCGAAAAAATTATTAAATCTATGTAGTAAGTTTTATTTCAACGCATTCAGTGCAAGTAAAATTTATTCAAGCTTATTTAGATATTTTGATTTTACTTGGGGGGTGGGAATCCCAGAGTATGTGTAAATAAAGTTTATTTAAGCTTATTTAGATAGATGTTTTGATGTTACTTGGGGGGATCCCAGAGTATGTGAAGTAAGCTCTTCCGAAGAAAAGTGCAGTGAAACTCAATATGTTTGTAAAACTTGTGTACCATTGCACATAGGTAAATGCTTTACAGTATACCGTACCCGAAAAAATTATTAAATATATATAGTAAGTTTCATTTCAACGCATGCTATGTAAATAAAATTTATTGAAGTTTATTTAAATGTTTTGATTTTATTTTCAACTGCTGAAGCATAGCCCACTACCCAGAATAGCTTTGGCTTGAAATAGTCAGTCAGCAATATGTTAAAACTTATTTTTGATCTCTACAAGATCTCGTTTAATATGCTCTGCAAAAATACAAACCATATAACATGTGGTATGCCGTATGCCACAGACGATAGATGTGCTGAATGCATTTTTATTTCATTCAATCGTGAATTGCTTATGTATAAAGTTTTTGCAATATTTCGCCTCTAATTAGAATCATTTGTCGAGATTTTTAAAACAGAACAATAGTGTTATGAATATCAAGACTCCTTGATATGATCTTATTACTTCTTGAAAGCGTAAGAACATACATACCTACTTGCTTTTTACTTTTATACCACTGCATGTTACCGATAGCTTTCTAGAAGAAACTCCTGTGTATACTAATGCTGTCATGATTTTTTTTAAAGAAGCGTTATTGAATAGATCATTTCTAGGCATGTGTATATAAAGTAATAATCCCATTTATTTTTTTTTACCTGCACATTGCTATATTTAATGTAAAACTAAGTTATATTCACAATGTCTCCTCAAGAAATATAAGGAAATTTTAAAATAAAACACGAATGCTTACGCTTCACAAGAGTTTAGAAAAACTTATATTGTTGTGTATTAAATGTAGAAACGAGGAAAGCTCAAAAGAAACTTTTTAAAATTTACTTCTTTTCAGAGAATTTTTTTGTATTTAAATTATAATTAGTAAACATTAACATTATTATAACATATAAGACTAAGAGTTCACACTTTCATAGCTTTGAATAATAAATTTTAGCATGATTTTGAGGTACTATTATTTCAGATATTCAAACAATACATTGTTAAGACACTTTCTTAATGTACACAATATGAAGATTAAAATAAAAAAAAAAGAAATGAAAATTTATCGATAACTTTCTGGGTGATGTATAATGAACATAAAAGTAAATATATTTAAAACTGTATTAATACAATTTATTTGAATTATTATGAGATGATAGTCTTTTATAAAGCTACTGTTTTTAATTTTCTGATTCATGATGAAAGCGAGACAACCACACGTCTTTGTGCTTTCTAGTTAGTTTCAGCTAGGCATACATCAATATATATTGATGTCCACCTAGGTTCTAAATAAAACAGCTTTTTATTAAAATAAAAACCCACCAAAATACTTGAAGAAATTGTATCTTCTGTTATAAACCTAATGTACGTCTAGTGATTGCTTGTACAAATAAAACAATCTCATGATGTCATATGAATCCTCTCTATAGTTAAAAACAGGATCCCTATTAACAACAACTTTTATTTGCCTGAAACCCCCAGGGATAATAATAGGGGGGGAGGGGCACAAGGTTGAATTGTACATAGATGCCTGACAATATAATAAGAGCAAAACTGGTCCATAGATACTGATATCTGTAATGGGAGTGTCTTCCAGATGTTATGTATAGTTCAGTGATCCTAAAAGTGTGTAAATCAGAAGAAAAGTATTCAAATATTTGATTCCAGTCACAATACTTTCCTTATGTGTTAAACTCAAAGCTCAAACTTTCACATCTTTTGTACGACATCACATATATTCAGATATGAAAAGATGCTTGTATAAAGAATTTTGCACAACAATTTAAAAAAAATTTCCATATTACCTAATTTTTTTTTAAATACTAAATGTGTATTCATCAGAAAATACATATGCTTTTCTATTTTAATATATCGATTTAAAAATATAGAAAAAGTCCGAAGATTATAAATGAACTTGACCGACTGCACTTTGCGATACAAAATGCTCTCTACAAGCAGGTTTTTCACTTTCCCTAGTTTCATAATCTATATGCAGGGCAAGAAATTTCACTTCAGAGTTTACTTGCCAAAAGAGCTTTTCACTCACCAGTTTAATATAAATAACATTGCATAATCTGTTTGTCATTTCTAATTGAAGACAAAATTACATTAAATAAAGCTGAATATGCAGACATTTTACAAGTTATTGTGTGATTTGGTTTATTGCAGTTTGGAGAAACATTATAAGAACAAATTTAAATAATTTTCAGCCTACGATTGCTAGTTTTATGTGGTATATTAATAACTATAAGAATATTAATAGAGATATTCAATGGAAACATGTACCCAAGAAAAAAACAAATAGATCACTTCTACAGAGTTAACTTATGTTATACATAATTATGCCTGTTTTCTCTTGCATATCTTTAATAATAACTAATAAAGCTACAGACCAACCGACCTTTTTTATATATAAATGAGCCAGCTGCTATATTACGGTACAAGTTTACAACTCAATATATATTACTAATAAGACTTGCAATATGGGCGTGAAATAAAAATAGCTCAATTAAATAAACAAACTTTGATGGCACAGATATGATTACATAATGCAAGGGTAGATATCAAGAAAGTAATTTTAAATGTAACTTACCCAATTCCTTTAGTAATCTTCAAAATCAAATATTGTGCATATATGCTTATAGCAGCAATATGAAATTTATGTCATCAAAACACATCTTTTTATAAATATTTGTGCTAAATAATCCTAAGAGAATATAAATCTTGATATATCCTACTGAACTTATGCACTAAATGATTGTAAATTTCTAAAAATCATCTGTAATTTACGGATAGACTGATGTTACAAAGAACATGGCCGCTGTGCAGTGGAATCACGAACGTGACGTCACATTAAACTCATCTGTTTCGTAACCCCTCCTTCCTTTTAGCCACAGACTAATATATATAGTATTCTGCTCTTTTAGCCTTCAAGTTGGCAACACGGAGTTGCCACTGTTCAAATTTTAACCTGTGCCATCCAAAAATATTGTTTGGCTGTGTTTTGAAATATGAGGCTGATAAAAATAAAACAAGATAGAAAATAACATACGCAATATTTTTCAATCCGTTCGTATTCATCTTGATTGATGTTTTTCCGGTGTTCGAGGTATGTTTATTTGTTAGTCGTTTATCATTCTCTACAAAATACTTTTTTCCCAATTACGTAGAATCTTATAGTGGAGCAGGTATCCTAACAAATTCAAATGATGTATCAATTGCTAACATCTATCGTAGTTGATATTACTATATATATATATTAAATATAGATGCTAATAAAAAATATTTTTTTTGTAAATTTTTCCCATTTAAGTTTATTTTGAGCCAGGGTTCTGTTTTTAATGTCAGAAACTGATTTTTGACGTGGCATTGGTTTAATCCGTGTTTTAACCAGATAAAACCGTTAAAAACCCAAAAGCAGCGAACAAAAGGGAAATTTGGTTTAAAAACAATAAAGCCACCATGTCAATCATTATAAGACTGGCCACCCATATAAATTTGAATAATATTATATTAAAAAAATGTAAGTAATTTTAAAACATTACCCTTACAACAATACAAGTACATGAATACCTTTAAAATATTGAAATACTAGCAACAATTAAAAATAATTTTTCAATTATTTGAAGTTAAATATCAATTTATTCTGATTTTGTTTTAAATTAAAAACAGTATATAACAGTTTTATTATTTTAACATTTTAGAGATAGCCTGGTCTTGAATTGACCGGCTTGATAACCGATCTTGAATTTGGCGACTTTTCTGGCGCCCGATGTTGAGACAGTTGCCATAGTATCCAACCAAGTCGCAAGGTTACCATGATTATGTGAGCACGAATGTAAATAAACAACCTGCGTAGTAAAATGCGCAGAAATGTAAGTGCAAAGGGACATTATTTTTATCATAGCGCGTAACGGTAAACTGACGATGATGCCAGATAAAAATTGAAATTAATCCCATTAAACATCGAATTTATATTTGTAATGAACATTAGTTATTTAGAATACATTAATAACATTATATATTTAAAGATTTCATTTGCTAAAGTGCATTTTAAGTGAATATATACTACTACTCATTTTTATCGTAGTCACTAAGTAGCGTTCTAAAGATGTGTACATTTACTAGCAAATTCTGCAATGCATATGCGAGTGAGGGGAAGCTATACAACGATTTTTCGCAAAAAAACTCGTATATATATTTTAATGAAAGTTAATATTTTATTTTCTGGTTAATTAAAAATATCCATCAAAGAAGATAAATTTAGATATATCCTACAAAAATTAGAGGTTAAACAAATGTAAGTTTCTAAAGTAATGTATATGTATATATATACGTATGTATATATCGTAATTCAATGTATATGTCAGAGGTCGCACGTAGCAACAGGTGTTCTGTGGCTCATAGAGTGATCTAGCTATTAGAACATTGATCTATGCCCGCTTCGCAAGCTAACCTCGCTACGCTCGCCTGCTAAAAAAACATCACAGAATCCGGTCCCGCTGGCTGTCGGAGATCGCATGTAGCAACAGCTGCTTGTGCAACGGGTGTTCTGTGGCTTATAGAGTGATGTAGTAATTAGAACATGGATCTATGACCGCTTCGTGGGCTAACCTCGCTACGGTCGCCAGCTAAAAAAACATCACAGTATCCTGTTCCCCTGGCTGTCAGAGATCGCACATAGCAACATCTATCTGTGCAAAAAGTGTTCCATAGCTCATAAAGTGATTTTCATGTTACTTCCGCGCTTCAAAATCTCAATCAAACTCAATCTGAATAAACCATGTACAATTCCTTATACGTAATGCGCATTCGCTCCAAAAACACGGTAAGCCCACGTATAACCATCAAACTCTTCCGTACTATCATTCCTCTCACACAATTGCAGTACCCACTTGCAATCAACCCCTGATTCATACACCATTTAAACACATTAATTTACCACTATCGACCAAATAATCAAAAAGAACAATACTAAATCTTTCACTCTTCACAGCCATTTAGTACACTCAAATGAAATCAAAGAAATTTTACCAATACTTGTATTTAAATCTTGTTCCCAAACATCTAATTTTAAAAGATCAGTAGAATTATTCATAATGAGCATAAAATAACACAAATTAAGGCAGTTGCCAGAGTTATCAACTCTCAAGGTTACCATGGTTACGAAGTACGAAGAGGTAAAGAGTTACCAAGGTCGCAACATAGCCCAATACTTATCGCCAATTTGGCGCGATAGAAAAAAACAACTGTACCGGTCTCTGGGATTTAGCCCACTCACATAGCATTTGATAACACATAACAAGTTTCGAACTTTTCTCTAGTCTTAAATGATTTTGCAGTTTAGAATGGATCATTCCAAAATTTGAAAATATTCTTTCTATAGAAGCCGAACTAGCAGGTTGGGATATCAGCATTATTGCTAGTTCAGCTAAAAGTTGCACTTTTTTCATCCTTAAAACTTTCACACTTCGAAATACCTTTCCACCACGTTATAGGATTGGTGAGTTTTGCACTTGTACTGAAGTAAGATGTTGGGAATGAGCTTTCTTGGGCTTTTAAAGTGCAATCAGAAGTGGTAAACAGCCTTCAATTTTTTCTGTAGTATAAAAACGAGCAGTTTCTATTTGGCTATCTGTTAAGTTTTTACCCATATATTTCGATGATGTAAGTGAGGAAATGGATTGGCATTAATGCCTGTTCTAGTCTTTTCTGAATAATTTTATTGTGTGGTTGCAGGGAATCTTCTTTCATAAGACTTAACCAAATGTGGCATGCATCGGTCAGTGTTGCTGTATCTCTTTGGAGTGTGTCTAATCCATCAACAATTGGTTTTAACTGTAGTATCAAGTATTTGCACTGCTTATATAAATTATAGTTGTTAATGCTGCAAAGGATGGCTCTATCAAGAAGTTTTAAAGATTTCACAGAATTTAGAGATTGCTTCTTTGGTGATAGGTTTCGTAAAACCGTCAGCTTTGTTATTTTTGCTATTTACAAATTTAATCTCAAAGAGCTTCTTTTCCACTAGATTTCTTAAGAAATGATATTTAACATCAATGTGCTTGGTTCTATGATTCTCAATGGGTGAATTGGAAAAGTTTATGGCCACTTTGTTATCACAGAGTATTACACTATTTCCTAACTTAACACTAAGTTTAGTACATTCAAGTAATATGTTCTGTACCCATACTTGAATTATGATAAAGGCAAAAATCTGACTTATGCCACTTTTCCGTACCATGTGGTAGGCTGTTTCATCAGTGAAAATAGGGATCATAAACAAATTGATGATGGAAATTGTTTGATCAAAAATATGTTAATATGTGTCAAAATTTTTTATCACAAATGCATTTAAATAAAACATTACACAGACAGAGATCATATAAAGCAGTTGTACTCACTACGGGGTTGGGTGTCCTATGTATTATCATCCAGTTTTATCTCTTTAGTGATATGTCACAAATTTACATTTCCAATTTGATATATGGTCCCCATTCACAGTGTTCAATTTTCAATTAAATATAACTCTCAATTTTAAAGATACAGATATGCTAGGTTTTTTTTTTAATGATCTTATTGCATTAAAAATAAAAAAATTCTGATTGACCAAATTTGTCTAAGGGGGTCGTATAAAAATTTAAAAAGTATAACTTTTTGAAAATTAATTGGTGGACTATTTCATTAACATAGTCTTATTTCCTACCTTACTTTCAACATTTTTGCAATTTACATTGCCCACTTATCTCTAACAGGTGAAGAATTAAAGTGCGTTTCAATCTTTTTGGGAGACCCTGTATGTCATTCTTTAGACCACCCTGATAATCAGACCACCATAGCCCTATTCCTTCAAATTTTGCCTCAGAATTCAATGACACATGAACGCCACACGAGCTCCATTCTTGGAATCTTAGTTCCCCTCATGTATGATGACAGACCTAATGCCTTTATTCTGCCTCCCGGAGCAGATTCTGGTGGTGACGAAAATCTTAATGACTTTGTTTTCGAATTTTCAGCTGGGATGCTTTTACTCAGAGGTCTATGATTGCACAAGAACCCAAACATACATAAAAAGTATTTTCTGTTTTTCTAAAGTTATTCTGGGTTTCTCACAGTGTTTGATTTTGATCATTCTGTCTGTCTATTCGCACATTAACTTCTGTAAAAATGACTTTGTCGAAATCGCATTTTGTTATGTTGTTGAAATGGTGTGTGGGATGTTTGAAAATGAAAATAAATAATATCACCCAATTAGTTTCGGATTTAACTCCGGTTAAAAAACTGAAATACATTGAAACCTGGGACTTAATTGTTCAAATATTTTTTAAACTGAGTAAAAGTTCACAAAAATTGCTTTGAAAATTTTAGGAAATATTTAAACTATCACATAAAATATGTAAAAAATATGTTGAGTAGTTTTAAAAAAAATTGAAATAATTATTACACTTATATGAACTAATATATGAAGAGATCACGTAACGCATTGCAAAATAAAATATAGTTCCATTTTTTTCTGCTGTGTATACCATAGATGTTTAAAAATCGTTTAAATTTATATTTAGTGTTGCATCCATCATAAAACTGCTTTATTTTTGCATATTCTTTGTATTCTGTGCCAATGCAATGCAATATTTTATATTTTAAATGATCACTGAACTTTTTCTTTATTCCTACAACTAAGCCTAATTTTAACGTTAAACTATCGCATACAGAATGTAAACAAATCAAGCGATTGCAAGGTGAGTACTTCTTTCAATCAAACTTTAAATGGAATCCAATGTTTAATTGACAAGTTTTCGTGATTATTTATAAACTACAGTGGCTTCCAAAAGTTAAGCAGGGATGGTAAAATCAACAAAAATGGAAAAGTAAAGCTTTGATTAACTCAAAATTTTACATTCTGGTAGCAAACACATTTATACATTAAAGAAAACAAGAATTATGTACAAAGATGAAAAAAATATTTACTCTTCGTAAGTTATATAATGACGTCACATTTGGTTCATTACCAAAATGATGTTTAAAGGCAAACAAATCAAACAAAACTTGCATTAATATGGTATGTGACTACCACAGACTTTCACACAAACTTTACAATGATTTTCCATGCTTTCAATGAGGTGATCAACCATCACAGATGCGAGCAATGGCCATTCCGCCAATAGGGCAGTTTCCAACTCTCTTAGACTGGCTGGAGGAAATAAACGTGCAGGGACAGTACACCCGAGGGCATTTCAAAGGTTTTCAATGGGATTAAGGTCGGGGGAATATGCCAGCCACTCCATACGAGAAATGCCCTCATTTTCCAGGTATTTGTCTGCGATCACTGGCATAGACTTTTCATTTTGGCAGGGGGTGGGGGTGAGAGCAAGTGAACCCCCCGCCAGTAATTTCATTTTTTATTTCACATTTTTTAATTGAAACATGGTTTTATACAATAATTTTTTTAGACAATATACATAGTGCAATAGTTGTATTTATCTATAATGTAAAGAAAAATGTGTATATGGAAAAGGATGAGAGAAGAAAATCAACACCTAAAAGCTTTGACTTTAATATTTGATAAAAAAGTCGAAGCATTTACATTATTTGAAATAGTAATGATGTTATAACCCTAAAATGAAATGTAAATATAAGATCTTTAATTTACAATCAAAATTTTCAATATCTATAAGAGTCTTAAAGACATTTTCAAGAAAAAAACAAACAAATTGTTAAAAAATATTTTTTCAAATAAACAGCTTTTATTAACATTTTGTATTTCAGTCTTGTGTATAAAGATTGATTAAATTACAGCAAAAGTATTTCTACGGGTTTGATTTAATATGATAAACTCGTTGGCTAATTTTTCCATGTTTAAATTGTCAGCTTCCTCTTTGTAAAAATTAATTATGACTAAATTGGTAAGTCTCATTTCAGTCATCGCTGACCTTAGGTAAGTTTTTAATCTTCTAAGCATGCTAAAAGCACGATGTCAGTACAGCTGAGCACGATGTCAGTATCATTAATATTAATGAAATCACTTTTTTTTACTTCGCTGAGGCAAGAAAATGCTATGGGATCTTGTTTAAAACTATCCAGAACACCAGAGAAAGTTCTAATTTGAAAACCCTTGGCAACAGCTATATCATGATACATATTTCTGTGCAATACTAATCTGTCTTGTTCGAAATCACTTGCTAAAATTTAATCAGTTTTTCAGGTCCAACAGACCTGCAGGTTAGAAACTCCTCAACATTATCTAAAAGTTCTTGAAATACAGAGCTAAATCTTGTGTTGAGGCCAAAAAGAACATTATCAATGGATTCTTTGAAAATTCTGTCATAAAATTCTAGTTCTGAAAGTTCATGTGGTTGGGTTTTTCTTTCTTTGTTTAAGTTTCATTTCTTTTAAATGTAATAATTTGCAATCGTTAGCAATAGAAGACAATTTTTCTCCAAGGGTTTCTCTCATGGTTTGGAAAGTTAATTTTAAATCTCTGATTATCTGAATTGATTTTTTCAAATGTAAAGTGTGATTTTGTAATAAAATATTGGTTTTCTCAATATGGCAAAAAATTTGTTCAGAAATGGTGATAAAAAAAAAGTTTCCGATTTCTTCCAAAAGCCTTCAGCTTTGGAACCTGCTTCATTTTTTAGAGTTAGAGAAAAATTTTCCTAAAAGGCCAGCAATACTTTATAGTTTTTTAAAATAGAACATAGAGAATGATGCCTTAAAGTCCATCTAGTCGGACAAAATGGTCTTAGAGACTTCGAATCTTCAGTTTTTGTAAATAAATTAAGTCTCTTAGGAGAAGCCCTAATAAAATGTATCAACTCTTTAACTAAAGGACATAGTATTTCTAATCTGGTCAACATTTTGTAAGCAATCTTGTGCTATGAGGTTCAAGCAATGTGCCTGACAGTGGACATATAGAACCCTTGGCTCTACTTGTTGAACTTTAACCTGAAGTCCTGTATGTATCCTGGACACATTGCTTGCCCCACGTAAAATATTGGGGGGGGGGGCTCACCCCCCCCCCCTAACTCTATGCCTATGTGCTGCGATGTTAGCTCGATGGGGATGGGCATTATCGTCCATAAGGAGGAAATCCGGACCAACTGTTGCAGCGTAGAGTCTTGCAATGGGGTCTAGGACTTCATCCCGATACCACCAGCAATCACAGAACTACCTATAAAGATATCAGCTCTGTGTGATATCCCATTGAAATTCCAGCCCACACCATGACGCTGCCACCTCTGAATGCTTGATATTCGATGATGTTCTTGACCTGATTGCTTGTGCCTTGTTCTCTCCAGACCCTTACACGCTTATCTGATTCCAGGGCAAATCTGGACTCATCCGTGAACAGGACGTTGCACCAATCTGAGAGAACCCAATTGACATGTTGACGACACCACTTCTTTGCCTTCTGGCTTGGACAGTTAGTGGAATCCAAAAACGTGGTATTCGGGCTACAGTCCCTTCAAGAGGAGCCTTCTGCACACAGTACTGGCAGATATTGTCTTACGAAGTGCCACTGCAACCATGGATGTAACAGTTGTGGAGGTCGCTCATCGATTCCGCTTGTCTACTATAGCAATATACCGATCATCAGAGCGGATGGTAACCCTTGGACGTCCGATCACAGGTGTCTGGACAACTGTTTGACTTGTTTGGAATTGTTTCCATAATCGAGAAATTACCGAATGATCAACGCCAAATAAAATATCGACATCTTTGATTGGCTGTCCTGCTTCAATGCGTCCAACACGGTGCTCACTATCTGTCATTTGTCATCTTTCAGCCATAGAAACACGAATATCATAAAATATAATCCTACACAAGTTATAAACACTTCGTATCAGCATTTAAATGCACCTTCTCAAACCCTTCAGAATGCTGGCGTCTTCAACAAATGCCTAATTAGCATATATCTGGACAGTCAATTGTGATGGGCTGTAACATACAATATTTGCATACTGCCATTTACATCCACAGCAATTTTCAGCCACTCAAATTCAAATACACTTTTGAAAAATGAAAATTTGCATTACATGCTTAACTTTTGGAAGTCAGTGTATATACATGTGTTGAAGATTTAATCTATCTTCTATAATACTAAAGGAAGATATTGTCTGTCTGTTTTTGTCATTTGTAGCAAAAATATCTATAACTGTTTTTTGTTATTATAAGCAGACATATTGTTAAAGCTTTCATTGGTTTTTGAGAATTCGCCGTGAGTTCCAGTATGATTGTAATCAAAGGTTTGTATCTTAAATCCTGGGTAACACTGGGTACATTTACTAGTAATATATTAATAAATGTAAATAGGGAATAAAAAGATGTTCTGTTATTACAAGTAAAATGGTAATCTAAGAATTTTTTACTGTAATGACTAGAACTAAGTTGTGTATTTCTCTAATATATATATTTCCAAGATTGACAGGTGTGCATTTCCATTTTTAGTTTATTTGTTTGTTAATTATTCTGTTAATAGGTATGTTCATTTTTCATGCATTAAAATTATTCTGTTGACCTTACTAAAGTTGCTAATGTAGTTATAATCAAGTTTATATATTTCTGTTTGACTTTTAGCTTGCTCTAAGAAATATGGTAAAAGATATCAACATTAATACAATTTATGAAGGAAGAAAGAAGATTTTTGTATGCCCACAAAATAAATTTTTACAAGAATCTGCTAATTACTTTAACTTTGATGTTTCAAATATTCAACTTCTTGCTGTTGCAAAAGATGGTCAAAAACACCATATTACGCCTTACGAAATTGTGGACTTTATGAGGATTGAAATTATTCATAAAAAATCTGGAACAATGGATGCCCAGAGGTAAATAAGTTGTGTGATATATTTAAATTTTGTTATTTTTTTGTACCATAATTTCTAGGAAAAGAAGAGCTATAATTGTATAAATAATGCAGGGACAAAATTGTACTAGAAAATGTGCAAATGTCAACAAAAAATGGCAAGAAAATAAGCAAGAACATTAAAAAAAAAATCACCCCTGTTTGAAAATGTGAATGAACTACTGTATATACTTGCGTATAAGTCGAGAAATTTGTGAGAAAAAAAAACTTCAAAGAGGGGGGGACTTATATGCAGAGTCAAAAGTTATTTTTTCTATGAAACAAACCATCCGAAAATGATGTGGTAGTAATTACTCAATCGCACACTTAGAATTTCTCTGCACTTCAAAACTCTTATGTGAGTCATTGCCCTCCCAATTCTCCTGACTACCAGTGTATTGTGTCATAAGAAAAATATATATACAACTGTTGCATACAACTCGCTTGTTTTCATTCGATGCTTATATCTCTCTTCTCCAATTACTGCTGATCGTTAAAAATAGCTTTCTTCAGAACTACACAAACTGTAACAAGGATTGTGTAAAACTATAATGCAGGATTTTAAGTTGGAATTTTTTTTTTCCTCCTCAGACAGTACCTTATTTATTACAACTGTGCTTCTTCAAGTCAATTCAGGGTTAATGAAAATATTGGCTCAAATAACAGATGGAAGCCAGATATTGTTTCGATTGCACAGTGGGTCAAGGACGCTTGGGACAGGAATGGTCGTGAAATCGTTTAAGAAATGCTGCTTTAGTAATAAATTTGAAAGCATAAATGATAATGGGATTTTAATAAATGACAATGACAGTGATTTTTATGACATGGGCATTGGGCATAGATGGGATTGCTGATATTTAAATGACATGCCAATGGTCTTTTAAACCATTTGGCGAGTTTGAATCGGACTTTAAGGGGTTCCAATGAAGTTTTGTTACGGAAATTAAATTTATTATTATTATTATATATATATATATATATATATATATATATATATATTGTTTCTAAGCATTTTGAAATAATTGATTGAGTTTTTTTTTCTCTTTTTGGGATTGACTAATATATAAATTTTTTATTTTTTCCTCTGAAAGTAGAAGGGAGGGGGGTCAACTTATATGCAAGTATATATGGTAACTGTCCTCTCAAAACTATCAATCAACTCCATGCTAATCTATTTTTAGATGCAATGGGGGGTTCTTCCGCCCATAAGCAATAGCTCTTTTCCTGTATTGTTCCATGATGCTCTGGGAGGAAAGGGAGGTGGGTTGGAAGAAACTCAATATAGACATTGCTCTAGACATTGACATGATTAAGTAAGTGATAATAATTGGTGGGGGAGGGGGGGATATCTGAAAGGAGAATACAGAAAAGGACTTTTTCTATCGTCTCTGATTTGCGATCAGTAAAATGTGCTTAAAAATCCTATCTTGTAGTCTGGATCGCCCATAGAAATTGTAGGCCTCTGCACCATATTTGATTTTTTCATGTTTTCTCCAGCCCCCAAAAGAAAATTTAGTGGTCCTGGCCCTTCCACTTTATATCCTCCCCAACCCCTTTAAGAGCAGGGGCGGATCCAGAAACTTTTTTCGGGTGAGGTGCAAAACAAATTCACATCTATTTCGTTAAATTTGTGGGCTTGTTTGGACATGCCCTTCAATGATCTCACAAAACATTGAGAAGTCAAAGGAAAGCCCAAACACATTTGTACATATATATTTTAATATCATTCTTTATATTTTAATATTTAATTTCTATCATTTTATATCTCATACATGTTTTAATATCTTTATTTTTTCATATCTTAGCCATGAGTATTTGCAAAATAAACTCCGTTTCTTTTGTGGCAAATTAATTTATTACGGCCTGTACATCAACTGAAACTTGGGGAAATGACCATTCATGAGGGCGAGTTCTGTCAACCGGTTTTCGGTCAATCGAGACCTCAACCAAGTTTTAAGTCCTCGCAAAATAAACACCATTCTGCTGTGACAATTGGCACCCGAAGTGTGGTCTTGATTTTGTACACGTTAATAAGGTACAAATATTGTCATATTCCCTAAATTTCTCCAATGCACCAAATGAAAAAGTCTTACTGAAGTTTGGCTCATGACAGAGTTTTACTTCTGCAACAACTTATTGTAGGATGTCCGAGTCTGAATAGTGTAGTGCCATGAGGTGGCATGATCCTTCTGAAGTATGATTTAACATCCGTGTACTCTAATTTTTTAAATGGTTTGGAACCATTTGGAGAGTGAAGTTTTTCTCAAAAGGATGTATTTGAGCAAGGAACGCAAACGGCCCATTTTCCGTGCGTGTTGATGAGGAGTCTCCTTCTACTAAATTATTAACTTGGTGCTTGCCAGCTAGTCTTGGAATGGTTAGTTCAATTCCCAACTCTCGCCTTTCTCCTCGATCGCTAATTCCGCATGGAACTTCTTAGCGTAGGTATGCCTCTCCCACTTTGACTGTTTGCTGAATTTTTTTAGTGACTTCGTGTGCATCCAAACTCTTATCCTGTAGAAACTATAGCTCAATAGTTTGATCATAACCATTATATACTTAACGAAAATATGGTCATTATGAATTCACAATGCGATACCTTTGAAAAGATTTGCCTTGGCCACTGTTCCCATATGGCATTGTGTTAATTCCACTAACATTGTACTGCAATGAGCAGCAGATCAATTTTAAACTGAAGAATTGAGTCATGGCGATAATCCCAGCGGGTCCAATAGTGTCCAACCAAGGAATAAATCCAAGTGATCTCTGAATACTGCATGTTTTTTGCATGGCATTGACAAAAAGAGAAAAATTTCTTCTACAGTGCATTCCTGTTGGAAGGCACATGACAGTAACTAGAAATTGCCCAATTGAGAAGATGGTTTTCGCAACGACAGAGGGGAAACGTTCACAATTTCCCTTTTAATTTTTATCACACATTACACAGTTGATAAACATTTATGGTTCATCTATTACAACCAGTAGCAATGTAAGGATTCAGATCTAGTTCCAGTTCCTTAATAAATTTAAAAACACTTTTCCCAAGAACAGAGCTTCTAATTGCCCAGTCTTCCTCTTATCTTCTTGAAGATCCGCAAAACTTCCTTTTACAATGCCATTTAAGACATATGCACTGATAAACAGAGTTGTAATTTGGGAGATTCATCAGTGATTTTGTTAAATATTATACTGTAGTATGTTTATTCCCATACCTCTGTCCGAATAGCTTTCAAGATCTCAACACCAAGGCAGATTATCAATTCATGTCATTTTAATGCTGTGTTTACAGAGGATTTTCCTAACTGATATTATATAATATTGTTTCCACTGTCAATTCGAAAGCGAAGGGCTTTAAGGATTCCTTGGCTCCTGGTAGGTTCGCAATTAATGTCTAGCTCTGATGGCCTCTCTATGAAATATTTTGGCAACCAAACAACAAAATTATTTTCTTCATTGGGCTCAGCGCAACCTTGCCATGTCCTCTTCAACTTATTTCTGTCAGGAATAGCTGATATATATCTACATTTGGTAGAACGAACGTTTTTATGAATGTATGAGCTCTTCCTATTGTGTTATTACTTTATTTCCAAACAATTTTATTTTTATATGAATTTTAAACACTTTTAAACCGGCTAAGTTACTAAATACTCTCCAGGCTGAGCTTTGGAAGTGTTTAGAACTCGCAACATAACTTGTGCCCACAAACATGCAAAAATATTCTTGTTTTCAGGGTTGGACTGGCCGATCGGGCAACGTCCATCGGCTGCTTTGTTTCGAGGGCATTCCAATTAAAATAAAGAACATTCCAATGAATATAATCCTCCAATTACTAGCCGGGAACGTCCATGCATTTCTGACTGGTCCTGTTTATGGACTAAATATGGGCCTTATCATACAGTAACGGGATGGTTCGGGCTGTCGAACACTAAAATTTACACTGGTGTCACGTTAAAGAGTGCAGTGAGGACTTAGGCTGGTCATATAATACTAGAGGTTTACAATGGTCGGGTAGGTCAATTTTGGGGCTGGTCTGACCCTCAAGCCGAGCACATTGCACGGCACATTGTTGCAATGTGATCGGTTAGAATGCGCCACTTTAGTTGGAAGCATTTTATTTTTAAGTTTTATAGAAACGAGTTTTCAATAATGATATTATTTCTACAGTGCTAAATCGGATGTTTTGTTTATGAAGATATATTTAACGTTTTGGCAATCTGTGGCAAAACGTGATAAAATAATTTGGAGAGACATTAACCCCTTGCCTGTGCCACCCGAATCCAGTTCGGGCAACCCTTCTGCGCCAAATTTGGAATGCCCGAACTAACTTCGGGCAAGCGAAAAATCAGTGTTTCTATTCCGTTGATCCCGAATTGAGTCAGTTTTGCCTTACCAAATGCTGTACAATATAGTTCATTGTTCTTGCAACAGATGGCGATACTTGTCCACATTTTTTTTGGAAGTAGGCGGGATCAGCTAGCTTGATTAGGCGGGATATAAACAGAGTTTATTGTAAAGAGTGTGATGTCGGCTTGTGTGCCGGGTCATATTTTTCGCATATATCATACTATAAAAGATTTGTGAAATTCTGAAAAATGATTCTGTGAAATGATTTGTGAAATTCAAAAGATTATTTGATTTATTTTGCTATAATTAAACAATTTTGAGTAAAATATGAATATAATCCATTAATTTTCCACATGTATGTCAAAATATTAAATATAGTATTTATTTCATATAAAAATTTATATTTTTACAAAATAAAATTTTTCTAACCTTTTTAAATGTTATAATAGACAAAACTGAAGCATAAAAATTTTTTTCCATTTTTGACCCACTTTCCTGAAATATACTCCACAGGCAAGGGGTTAAACTTGGAACCGAAATTCACAAACAAAATTATTTTAATTTCTTTTCTACATTTTACTTTATTTTAAAATAAATGTTTATGTGGATCTTTAAAATGTGATTTTTGCTTGCTTAAATTTCCAAAAAGACATGCATTCCTTTATGGACTAGACCGGTAAGGTTCAAAATCCAAAACAAATATATCACGAAACACGAGTACCAAACTTGTACTTTATACTTGCTTAGGTTCTGGTGTTATTCCCTAAAACATGTAACTTCTGATTACATGCCCAGAGCGGACTGGACTTCTAAGTTTCAAAATATACAATGAAAGACAAGATATACCTAATTTGAGCATTCTAGCTGCTCCAGTTCTCAAGTTACGCCCAAAAAACATGCAACTTTCTATTACGGGCCCAAAAATGGCAGGATTGGTATGGTTCAGAATCCAAAGAATTAAAATATACTACAAAAGAAAACAACATTAATTTGACTTTTTAGCTGTGCATCTATTTGGGTCTGAGGTGCATCTATGTACCAAATTTCAAAGCCGTATGGTGGTTATATTTCCCGCTACAGACTACACACACACACATACACACAAGCATCTTCCTTCATTATATGTAAAAAACTTTCTCTAGAAAATCACGGGCTTTTAAATTTTTTATTTTTCTTTATTTCTTTAATTACTTTGGCTCCTCCCCTACCATCACTTAATTAAGCCAGCTACCTTAAAATTGACCGGGCTGAAATTCACTCCCAGTTCAACCATGCTTGTTTTGACGGCAAAAATACAAGTCACTGTTATTTCTCGAAATGTATTGAACTTCTTTTTGTTCTTCATGACCATACGTTTTGGTTAATAAATAAAGGATACATAAAAGCTGAACTCGTTTCCCTATAAACAACTATTAAAGTTAACTAATGTCATTACCGTGTAGAAGAGCAATCTCCCTGCCGTGTCTGTTAAAAACATTAAAATCAATAAATTTGCACCTATTTCGCAATCAAAATAAAAGTAAAACATGAAGGAGCTTGGAAAGCAGACTATTAAAGTTGAAAACTGCTAAAGAAAGTTTCTAGCATGATGTTCGTCTAACAATCAAGACGAACTTGATTGTTACAGATTTTGTCAGTTTAAGATTAAATTGTAAAAATGGAATAATAAGTTATTATTACATTAAAACATAGTGAATGTGATAAAGATCGGGAGATGATTTGCACTTCATTAATTACGAAATTTCAAGACGAGATAATCCACAAATTATATATATGAATTAGCTTTATCCTGAGATAATATCAGCGTGAAAATCAACAAGAACGATCAATCATGCATAAAGCATTGATTATGAAACACTTTCCAACTTCAATGCAATTTTATTTAAACATCTCTAAAATGAGATACATTCCTCGGTAATATTTTTTAAATTATCACAATACTACATTAATTTATTATATTTGAAAACTTAAAACCTCATAGAAAAAAATGAACTTCATTCAAATGATGGCATTGAAATATAAAGTGCCTGGTTTAAACATCTCTAAAATGTGATACATTCCTCGGTAATATTTTTAAAATTATCATAATACTACAATAATTTATTATATTTGAAAACTTCATTGAAAACAAATGAAATTTATTCAAATGACTACATCGAAATATAACACGGCTGGCTCTCTCTATAAAAGCAGCATTTCATTCATAAAGATCTTTCCATTCATTTCATTCATCACAATACTATAATAATTTATTTATTTAAAAACTTAAAACCATGGAGCTACAAGTAATTTAATTCTATGCTTAAATCTTCATCGAAAAATATTGTTTGCTTCTCTGCGTAAAATCAATGAATGTTTCATTCATATCAGCTATATTGCAGACTCCATGAGTTAAATAATTTTGCATTAAAGAAATGCAGCAATTCTTATACAACTCATTCTACATCTTTTGGTATTTACATTTTCCATAAGTGAAAAGTAGGCTTCGTTGTAGAAATAATCAAAGTTGGATGATCATTTAAACTCAACTATATTGTAATTGCGTTGTTTCAATATGTAGATGCACAGAATTTAAGCAAAAATAAAGTGGTTTTAGGACGGATACAACACTACTAAATATAATTTAAAAAGAACTTTAAAAATCACGATTTTGAGACAAGATGGATGCCATATTTCATTTTGAGGTGGGTCACGTGATCTCTCCATATAAAGGGTCTAATTATTATTTTAATTTTTATTTAAAAAAGTACTGTAAATATTTTGCCGAAATTTTTTTATATATTTTATGGGATAATTTGAATATTTCATAAAACTTTCGAAGCAATTTGTGAATTTTAAATCCGCTTAAAAAATGTTTGAAAAATTATGTTCCATAGGGTTCATTGTATTTCATTTTTTCAACCCGGGTTCAATCCAAAACTAATTGGGTGATATTATTCATTTATATTCCCATAAGTCCCACAGACCGTCTGAACAACATACTAAAATTTCATTTTGATAAAGTCATTTTTACGGCAGTTATCGTGCTAAAAGACAGACAGACAGAATGAACAAAGTCATAAACACTTTTCAACTTTGTTGTAAAATGTTAACAAGAAAGATCAATCATGTTTAAAGCATTGATTATGAAACACTTTCCAACTTCAATGCAATTTTATTTAAACATCTGTAAAATGCAATACATTCCTCGTTAATAGTTTAAAACTTATCACAATACTACATTAATTTATTATATTTGAAATCTTAAACCTTCATAAAAAAAATGAACTTCATTCAAATGACATCATTGAAATATAAATTGCCTGGTTTAAACATCTCTAAAATGTGATACATTCCTCGGTAATAATGTTAGAATTATCATAATACTACGATAATTTCTTATATTTGAAAACTTTATCGAAAACAACTGAAATTCATTCAAATGACGTCATAGAAAAAATAACACGTCTAGCTCTCTCTATAAAAGCAGCATTTCATTCATAAATAATTTCCCATTCATGTCATTCATCACAATACTATAATTATTTATTTTATTTAAAAATTAAGACCATGGAGCTACAAGTAATTAAACTCTATGCGTAAAACTTCATCGAAAAAAATCGTCCTTCTCTTTGTAAAATCAATAAATATTTCATTCATATCAGCTATGCAGACTCCATGAACTAAATGATTTTGTGTTAAAGACAGTTTGTGTTACAGCAATTCTAATACAACTCATTCTACATATTTTGCTGATTACATTTTACATAGGTGAAAAATAGGCTTCGTTGTAGAAATAATCAAATTTGGATGAGCATTTAAACTCAAATATATTGTAATTGCGTTGTTTCAGTATGTAGATGCACAGAATTTAAGCAAAAATAAATCGGTTTTAAGATGTATATAACACTCAATATGAATTAAAAAGAACTTTAAAAATCACGATTTTGAGACAAGATGGATGCCATATTTCATTTTGAAGTGGGTCACATGATCTTTTCATATCCTGGTCACGTGATCGCTTCATATAAGAGGTGTAATTATTATTTTAATTTTTATTTAAAAAACTACTGAATATATTTTCCTGAATTTTTTTTTATATATTTTATGGAACAATTTGAATATTACCTAAAATTTTTGAAGCAATTTGGGAATTTTAAATCCGCTTAAAAAATGTTTGAAAAATTAGGTCCCATAGGGTTCAATGTATTTCATTTTTCAACCCGGGTTCAATCCAAAACTAATTGGGTGATATCATTCATTTATATTCCCATAGGTCCTACAGACCGTCTGAACAACATACTAAAATTTCATTTTAAGTCATTTTTACGGCAGTTATCGTGCTAACGGACAGACAGACAGACAGAATGAACAAAGTCATAAACATTTTTCAACTTTGTTGTAAAGTGTTAAAAAGCGAAGTATCTTCATAGATTCTCATGATTATTAATTAAAGATTCTTTGGTGCCATGGCATTCAGTGTGTCTACTAGGTCACGAATCGTCAAAAAGGTCACGAAAGTCCCCCAAAAGTCACGAATTTCGCCGATTATGGAAAATTCAGTTGAATTTTGCAGAGATGTTGCACCTGCGCCAAATCTAGTAACCTGATACAAATTGCGTTAATTTTCATATTTTCCGTATATTTTGCACCTACCTGCGTCAATTTCAAAATTTAATAAAAAAAGAAAAATCCGGCAAATATATATTACAAATTCTCCGCGAATGTTCAAACTTCCCGTGCGTACCTGGTTACTTAAAAATATTTTCTAGGGCCAACTTTTTCGTTTATTTTCGTAAATTGTGCGAATTCATGAATGAAAACTTGCACCATTTTCCAGTGCATTGCTGAGCATTCGTATCAGTTTGCATCCACTTTCATCTTCTAATGATTCCATATCAAAGCTATAAAACTATTTTATTCTTATAGTGCGTGTTAAAATAAACAATTATTTACTAAACAAATTATTTTTTTCTTAAATTATTCGATTGTGTAATTCAGTTTTTATTCCCGGGCATTGCCGTGAATACTCAATTATCTTTTTCCATCCATGTCCATCCCCTTATTAGTGCACATTTGCTTGGCTGAACTAGCATATTTTCATATTTTGGTTAATACTAAAAGTTAATTTTTAAGTTATTTTCGTATGAAAGTTACAATTGCGCCAATTCAGTTTTTATTCTCTCGGGCGATGCCGAGAGTACGCAGTTATTTTTTTCCATCCATGTCCATCCTCTTATTATTGCACATTAGTTTGACTAAACTAACTTATTTTCTTATTATATTTTGGTTAATTTTAAAGATTAATATTTTAATTATTTCCGCATAAATAGTACGATTGCACAATTCAGTCTTTATTTTTGGCGTTGCTGAGAGTACACAATTATATTTTTCCATCCATGTCCATTCCCTTATTACTGCACATTAGCTTGGCTAAACTAGCTTATTTTCATATTTTGGTTAATTTTAAATGCTAATTTTTGAATTATTTTCGTATGAAAATTACGATTGCGCAATTCAGTTTTTATTCTCGGGCGTTGCCGAGAGTACTCAATTATTTTTTTCCATCCATGTCCATCCTCTTATTATTGCACATTAGCTTGACTAAACTAACTAATTTTCATATTTTGGTTAATTCTAAAGGTTAATATTTTAATTATTTTTGCATAAATAGTACGGTTGCGTAATTCAGTCTTTATTTTTGGCATTACTGAGAGTACATAATTATATTTTTCTATCCATGTCCATCCCCTTATTATTGCACTTTACCTTGACTAAACTAGTTTATTTTCATATTTTGGTTAGTTTTCAACGTTAATTGTTTATTTATTTTCATATAAATAGTGCAATTTCACAATTCAGTTTTCATTCTCTGGCATTAAGAAATATTTTGTGCAATTTACCAAATAGTGTAAAAGTTCAACTCTTTAGCAATGAGACAGAGATTCCCTTGCTGTGCTGTAAATCTAAAGGCATTTAGTTTTCTCTGTTTTACAAAATTTCTGATTTTGAAGTGGTAAATTTGTTTCATTATGTTAATGTTTATTTTAAAGTATGTTTTTTGTTGAATAAACAATAGATAATATTGTAATAAATTAATATATTTTGCACATTTATTTATTCTTGCACAGAAAAGTAAATTGTTCTTTGATAATCACAGTCATGAAGAAAATTTTCTCTTTTCTTTTTCAACTCTTCCATCTTAAAAAATCTCATTAAAATCTGTTTTTTACCCCTTTTAAGGGTAGTAGGTATAAAAGTGTGTATCGATGATTTGAAACAAGTTTCAACTAGTTTATAAATGTATTTTTGGCTAGTTATAAATTTATTTTTATACTAGTTTATAAATTTATTCTATTTTATACATTTCTAGAAACAGAAAAGACTAATTACACAGGCCAACATGATTTTTGCTGACTTACAGTTGAGAGTTGATTTTAAAGTATTTTGATGTGCTGAAATCAAAAATCATATTAGTCTTCACGTATCATGTCACATTTTTTCTCTAAAAGTACTTTGAATGCCTAAAAATGGGCATAAAGTGGGTACTTTGCTTAAATTTTTTAAAGTAAACAAATGGTATTCAGAATTGTATGATAAATAAGTTTTAAAAATGTAACAATGACTAACAGACAAATATAGTAACTGCATTACTGTAGTTGTAGTATGACATTTTTTTCGCCAACTGTCAAAGATGTTCTTACTGGCCAGTTCTAAGTCCAATGTTTGTCTCTGAACCGACTATCACAGAGACTCAAAAAACAGGAATATTTTTATTATCAATTTATCAGCAAGTCCCGCAAGAATTGCGGTATCAAAAGTTTGATTCATATAACATTTTTGCAATAAATACGGAATGCGATATTTTGAAAACTTGACGTAATACAAAAAAAAAAAAACATAAACGAAAACTTAGACATAATTAAAAAAATATATAAAATATTAATTTGGAGGTTTTAGAATCTTAGAAAATTTTTAATTGTAACGAAAACTTAGACATAATTGAAAAAAAATATTATAAAATATTAATTTGGAGGTTTTTAGAAAATTTTTACATTGTGCATAAATAAAATACAACATATATTTTCATTTTTGTAAAATTGCATAATCAGAAAATGCACAGTACTAAGTTTCAAAAACAATTTTAATAGTTGAGCTTAAAACACTTTTGCAAGATTGGAAAATTACATTTAAAAATTGAAGATGTATATGTATGCATTCAAAATTAAGAATTTATTGTTTTCTACCTTCATCTACTTATAATAAATATCAATTAATTCAAAATAAATTTTTCGCAAAAATTTAGTTAATAAAATTTTGTTAAAATAGCAGTATGCACTATATTGAATTTTGCTGAAGACAACAGGGTAAATTTGAAAAACTATGGAAATTTCACTTTGAAAAATGAGCAGTAGGTTGAACAAACACATTGACTATTATGTAAATTGAATGTGCTTGTAAATGTTCGTTGTTATACAGCCAACATTGTCATTTTCTTAACTCATATTTTGCTAATGTACTCGAATGCAGACCTGTTAAAATTTTTAAAAACACTTTTACACGTATATTAGGTATGAGTATAGACATGCTTTAAATTTACTGCTCCTAAAGTTTGTAAATTTGCTGCTTCGAAGCATTTCATGCTGCTCCAAAAGTGAGTTTTATACCTGCTCCAAAGCATTTCTTGCCGCTCCAAAAGTGAGCTTTGTGCCTGCTCCAAAACACTTTATTCTGCTCCAAAAGAGAGTTTTGCCTGCTCCGAAAATTGATACGAAGAGCAAGTAGGTGGGCAACATACCTGCAAATGTTTAAATACTCAAAATCTCTGCAAATTAGTTTATACACAATCAACATTTTTTATATCTGTTTTCATTGGAAATTTTCGGAACGTGTTTAGTTATTGTTTTTTGCTTTACAGCAACGTTTTTATATTACCTGAATGCAATTTTGAATTTTATTGTACTTATCAGTGGTACTATTCAGTTTTATATGATGATTGATTGCATTATTGTTTTAGTAACAAGTATTTAATATTCATGTTTGTAAATATATAATCTTAATAACTGTAGGGGTGCACAAAGTATCAGTTAACAAATTTTCTCTAGAAGGCAAAGAAATTCAGGGGAAACCTCCCCAACAAATTGTGTAAAGTTTTAACAATATTTTTTATTTTTGTAATTGTTGTGTCTTCAGGAGAAAAGTTATCCTTAACCGATTATAATTTAAATAATTTACTGGATTTTATCTTATTTATTTTATTTAAAAGAATTTTTCCAAAACCTGTAAAATTTCCCTCGAACTTCATTTGTGTGTTTGAACATATTTTGTTCCCATGAACAACTGTATATGTATTAATAATTATGGTAGCCATATAGAAAGAGTCATAGTGATAGTATGTTATGCATTAGAATGAATTTAAGAATGATTACGGATGATTTTATTCAGGTCATGAAAAATAACCACAAGAGCATGAAAAAGTCATGAAATTACATTTTAAAAATCTAGTAGACACCCTGGCATTGAAAAGCAAAGTCAGTGCTGTGATACCAGGAAATCACAATGACACCAGGAATTTGCGTATGCACTAAAAAAATCCCAAAACCAGAAGCATCTCTCTCAATATAGGCATTTAGTGCTGGCTATGGACATCGGGAAATCGTGATGTCACGATATATCGTCAATCCCAATGCTGCATCACCGACTTGAAAATCTCAAAACTGGTATGGCGATGTCGACTTCACACCAGTTTTCCATGATGTATCGATATATTGCCCAAGCTTAACCCCAATGCTATATTTTACAAAAAATTCCAGGGAAAACATCTCAAAATCCAATGCTATACTTATCTGGAAAATTTCCTCTTTTGATTAACATGAAATTCTCAAGTTAGCTTCAGGCAGGGAAGTTTCCTCTTAATGACAGAAATGAGGGAGATTCTAAAATGGAGGTGAACATTCTTACAAAGTCAGCGCTAAATTATACAATGCAGTGCATGAAGTTTTTCTGTGTTAACTGAGTTTGACTGTATCTCAGATGTTCTTGGTACACACTAGATCAGATAATTGGAACTCAACTGTACTTAAAATATATATTTTTTATTTTGTATTTTTGTTCATTGGTAAGCATTGTAAACATGATGGGGTTTTCCACAGATAAATACTCAATGGATTGAGGGAGCGGAATAGACCTAATGATGAATTATTGAAGTCCTATTGATGAATTAATGATCAATTATTGAATGATGAATTATTGATAAATAATGAAATCCTTAATACTCAAAATGAAACGTTGGTGTGACATACATGGATTATTACAGTTATATGTTGAGAAACAAAGAACTTTTGTCAAAATAGGCAACTTTGAAAAGTATAATTAAAATTGCTAGTATCAGCAGTATGTTATAAAATTGTTTTAATGCTGGCTTTAATGTTTTATTTCTTAATGAAAGTTTATATCTTAAATTTTGTTTTATTTTGTATTGTACTCTATTTCAATTGATTTTAGAATAGATTGTCTTCCTTTTTCTATTTTGCAACTGGTAATCCTATTTACATGTGAATTTCATTTATACTTTCTTGTAATGTAATATGTTATTATTTTTAACTTTTAGAACTCTACGTTCTTATTTTGGAGGTGAATCATCTAAAAAGGAAAATTTTGTTGAAAAAATTATGACAAAATTAAAGAACAATTCTACTCTAACTGGCGAAGAAAGAAAGTACATGCTGGAATGGCTTCAAGACTTCCCTAATAGGTATTTTTTCTTCTAGTATACAGGGTGTCCAGTGCTATCGGTGCCCAATGGCTATTTTTTCCATCGTTAGTCACAGAGATACACTTCCAATTGCAAAAATGTTTTAATTTTTAAAATCTATTATCTTAGAAACAGTTTAAATCAATAAATGCATTTCTGAAAGAAATACGAAATATAAATTTTTATACAGTCCCCTGGTCCTACCAAGTATATTTAGGAAAATCATCCACATACAATTTTATGCAAAAAAAAAAAAAAAAATCATCCTTTTACGACCAAAATTCACCGACTTATAGCTGTTTAAAGTTGGAGCACTTTTTGTGCTGAGAAATGTTCAATACGATACCTGATTGGTTGGTTACCTGGAGAAATGGCCAATACGGTCCCTGATTGGTTGGTTGCTGAAACGGGACATTTTTATGCGTGGAAAAGTGACCAAAGTAATAAAGTTTAATGCTTCATTACTTGGTGAATTTTGGTCGTAAAAGGAAGATTTTTTTTTTTTTTTTTTTTTTGCATGAAATTGTATGAGGATGATTTTCCTAAATATAATTGGTAGGACTGGGGAACTGTATAAAAATTTATATTTTGTATTTCTTTCAGAAATGTAATTATTGATTTAAACTGTTTCTAAGATAATAGATTTTAAAATTAAAAACATATTTTCAATTGGAATTGGAAGTATATCTCTGTGACTAACTGTTGAAGAAATAGACATTGGGCACCGATAGCACTGGACACCCTGTATATCAATTATTATCAATGCTTTTTATCTGTACTAAATCTAATAAATAGTATTTTTAATCTTTTTATTCTACTTTTAAAATTTTGTATTATCTAAACTCCTGTTTGTAAAAATTGCAACACCATAAGGGAATCATCATGAAATTTATTCCACAAACAACTTGTATTAATACAAACAAACGATTAAATTTTCAAAGCAATAAAACACCATTACATGTCGAAAATCAGTATTTGGTGAAGCCACCACGCGCTGCAATAAGTGCTTCTATATGATATGGCATCGAATCAAACAGATTTCGAATTTGTACCTGAGAAAGATCATTCCAGATTACTTCTACCCGAACCCAAAGTTCAGGTGTGTTAGCTACGGGATGAACATCACAAGTGAAATGTTGACCGACGAAATCCCAGACATGTTCAATAGGTGACATATCCGGAGAATAGGCAAGCGAAGGAAGAAGCTGTATCTGTTGTGCTGAAAAGGAGACTTGAACATTCCTAACAACATGTGGACGAACATTGTCCTGTTGAAATACAGCTCCAGGAATGTGTTGAAGGCAGGATACTGCTTCAGGCTCCTGAATTTCTCTGATGTACCTGTTGCTGTTGATACCTACAATCCTCAGCAGCTAAGATTGTCCAAGATACCCAATAGCACCCCTGACCATTACGCTTGGCATTCGTCCAGTATGACATTGAATAATGCACTCCGAAAGGTGGTGTTCACTGCTATAGCGTCTAACGTGGATGCGACCATCACTGTACCCCAAATTAAAGTGGGATTCATCAGAAAAGATGACTTGTTGCCAATTGACATGCCAATGTCTATGCTGATAAACACATTGTAGTTGCAGGCGTCGATGGTTTTGCATCAGGAAAATCCTGTACAAAAGAATTCTTGCTTGTAATCTGTGTATTTAATCTTATGGTCGGCCTTAAGCGACCACTTAATCTGCTCATCGTAAATCCACGTGATACTTTGGGCCAAACCGAGTTTGTACTTAGTTTAAAAAAATTTGTGTTCCAGGATTTCTGCTAAATTGTTTCGTAGCATCACTTCGCTTAGTTTGCTTACCGTAAGTAATCCACATATAATGTTTCGGACCAGCCCGGGTTCATACTTTGTTTTAAATAATGCAGGTGGGTCCCCTGGATTTTACATTTGTGTTCAATTCATCATATTTAACACAAACTTAAAATTGAATTTTGATTTTATATTTGATTTTAAAATAATTGATGAGAACTTGTAAAAAGAATTTTTTAGAAATTTTTTTACTGTTTCTTTCTGTGTGATAAGCTAATTTAATTTCTCACCAATATTCTAGTAGATATTTAGTGGGCCCTAATTTTTAAAAACTAAATACAAACCCAGCCCGTCCGGACCCAAAACCCAAAAATATTTTCTATAATAATTCTTTTTGCAAGTTTTCATCAATTCTTTTAAAATCCAAACTGCCTTTTATAAATTACTTTAAAATCAAATATAAAATCAAAATTCGATTTTAAATTCATGTTTTATGATGAATTGTTTTCATAAGAAAATCTAAAATCTGCCATATCTTAGAGGAATAATTGTCAGAAAATTTCACCCTTATGTTATTATACCAACAAGGGAAACTCAACTTTTGTTCCAGCTAGTTTCAGCTGAAATTGGGTGGAAACGGTAGGTACTAGCGAGAAACTAATGTCCCTGAAATATCTCCTGAATTGATCCTTAGAAAAAAAATCCCAAAGTTTACATGGATTAGCATGGGAAAAATTTCTTCTTCTCTTTTTACTACTCTGAACACATTTGAATGTAAGAAAAGCATCATTATTGCAAAGAATATGTTGAATAATTGTAATTTCATCATACAGTAATTTGTATTCTTAATAAAATATTTAGTTTCCATTACAAAAATAATGTACAACCATGAATGTAATATTGCGTCATTTTTACACAAACATACCATATGTACGTTTGTTTCTGCTTAATCACACACACTATGTAAATATACATATTATACTTCAAATAAGAGCTACCAAACATACTAATCTATGTAAACTTTGGGATTTTTTTTTCTACGGATCTCTACACCCAATTCATGAGATATTTCAGGGACATTAGTTTCTCGCTAGTACCTACCGTTTCCACCCAATTCCAGCTGAAACTAGCTGGAACAAAAATTGAGGTTCCCTTGTCAGTTTGATCATTTTGCATACCTCTTAAAACAACATTTGCATGCCGAGTATCAGGGTTGTAGCTCAAATTTTTATGGGTGCATATATTATTTTGCCATGGAGTATATATTTACTTAGATTTTTTTTCACCATAAGATCTTGGTTTTCCCAACTTGAAATTTTTGTATAATAGAGATACACAGCATATCAACAACATACGTTTTATGAAAAAAATTAACAATACACTTTTTTTGCAGTTAACGGTCAAAGGTCAAATCGAGTGCCCATGAAAAATGTAATTTAGTGGGTCATGTGATATATCACAAGAAAGATTATACCTTAGCTACAAATTAAGCCTTATTTCAGCACAATCGGTATATTAGGACAAAATATATAAATGTTTGAATATATCAAGAATCATGAAAAATTACTGGATTTTTCAAACTTCAAATTTTTATAAATAAAAAAAGTAATGCAAATTGAGGCTAAAATTTCGCATGGAGTCTTGTATATGAATAGACAACAAAATAGCCATGTTTAAAAAAATATGTTTCGGTTAGGTTGGGGGCTGTGTTGATTTGACATGTAATGACCCACAAAAAAAAGAGTAACTCTTTAGTAAACTGTACCGTACATCCTATTGTTAATTCCAGATTTAGGATTAGATCAATGTACGTTGGAATGTACATTCCAATGGAATTGGAATGTGCAATGGAATGTACATTCCACATATTGTACAAGTATCAATTTTCTAACCAAAAATTGAATTTTCTGGTTATCTAATATATAATCTTTCTTTGTGTTCTAGCTCTGGAACAAAAAGAAAACATGATAATTCTTCAAAACCTAAAATGTCCCACAAAAAGGTTCAAGTGCAAATGACAGCTGCAAATTCTAAGGATTCCTTTGCACAAACAGGTACATTTATTAATGGAAAATCCTATTAAATTTTAAAAGAACATATTGAAATGCCTTTTTCATATAATAAAGGAAGATATGTGTGTCTGAAGTGTGAAATCTATGCATCGCACAATCATTAAATTTGGTACACAGGTACGTCTTGGTGTTATATATTTTTTTTTACTTTCAAATTAGTTTTTAGTTATTTTATGTTTTATCCCGATTTAAGTCGATATTTGCCCAAACTGTTTCCTTAATGACCTAAAATATTATTACAGAGTTTACATCTTGATACCATTAGAAAGATCGAAAAATTCTCTTTCAAACAAGCTTTGAATAGATTCCATATGATGAATAGACAAATTCTAATGTATTTAAAAAATAATACATTACTTATTGTGAGTTTTAAACCTCTCCAATTTTTATATTACGATACACACAATTTAACATGCCATCTAATGTTCATGTTTTAACTGCAACTCTTAAGTATATCACAGACTATTCTAGGAAAAAAGATAATTTCATAAGCCTATCCGTTGATACATTATAAGTTATTTTACACAGCCATGTCTTTGATTTTTTTTTTTTTTTTTTTTTTTTTTAAATAAACCTAGCAGTCATCTGCTCTCACCCCAGAGAGGTGAGATATAGGGCCAAAGGGCTGTATTCAAAGTTTGTTTGAAAGAGAATTTTTCAATCTTTCCGATTGTGTCAAGGGGGAAACTCTGTGATAATATGTTATGTTGCTAAGGAATCGATTTGCATAAATATCAGCCTAAATCGGTATAAAACATAAAGTAACTAAAAAAAAATAATTCGAAATTAAAAAAAACAAGAGGCATCTGTTGTACTTCTAGACGTACCTATATACCAAATTTTATGGTTGCATGACACTTATATTTCCTGATACAGACTGCACACAGAGACATCTTCCTTTAATAAGTAAAATTAGATTGGCTAATCTAACATATTTTCTCATTCTAGTTAATTTTTAATTATTTTCAGATAAACAGTGTGATTGTGCAATTCAATTTATGATCGCATGAATTGCCAAGAGTTCTTTATTATATTTTTTCATCCGTCTCCATCTTCTAAATGTTGCATATTATATTGACTAAACTAGTTTATTTTATATCCTGGTTAATTTATTAAGATTAATTTTTAATTATTTTTACATAAACAGTGTGGTTGCACAATTCAGTTTATGTTCTCTTGAATCACCAAAAATCCATTACTATATTTTTTCATCCATCTCCATCTTGCTACTTGTTGTTCTTGTTTGTTGAAGGATATTTTTGACCAGCAAGTCACCTCCCCAAAGTATCCCAAACATTTTCAATGGGGTTTAGATCTGGAGAACATGCTGGCCATACGAGGCATTGAATACCCTCGCTGACTAGACAATCCTGAACAGCGAGTGTTCGATGGCACGGTGCGTTGTCGTCCATGAAAACAAATTTATCACCGACAGCACCATGGGAAAGGTGAACATGAGGCAGTAGAACTCCAATGTATTCTTGGCCGGTCATAGTCCCAGTTGCAACCACATGTAGGGGTGTGCAGCCATTGATCATGATGACGGTCCATACCATGAGACTGCATACCGGATATCGGTCCCTTTCCTAGATATTTTTTTTATGATAAGCATTACCACACTCATGCCAGATCAGTTGGCGTCTACAATCTGATCGACTGAACCTACTCTCATCTGAGAATATTACGCAAGCCCAGTCCTGTTCAGTCCAATTGCGATGCTCACAACACCATTGTAAATGGGTGTTACGGTATGGTGCTGTCTGGACAATGGGGCACACACAACAGGTCTACGGGCGTATAGTTCTCCTTCTCCCTAACGTCTGGCTACAGTTTTTATGGAGATCCGCTGTCCTGTGGTAGCAAGAAACTGATTTGCCACCTGCTGAGCTGTGGTGCGCCAGTCCCTTTTGCCGATAGGACAATGTACCTCTCTCCTGCAGGCGTCGTACTTCTAACACGACCTCCCCTGTGATGCTTGCTGCACATTCCAGTTGTTTTAAATGCTTGCCACAGCTGTGAAACAACAGTGTGAGTGATGTCGAACTCCCTAGCAACATCTATTAGTTTTCGCCCTTCTTCGATCTTTCCAATAATATGGCTATGCGTAAAATCATCTAAGTGATATCGGGAAGATATACTGAAAATTTCAAGTTCGTCAATTAAATCTTTCCCATAAAACTTTCACTTGGAACAACTGTCCACACGTGTCAAATCCTTTAAATCTCTTATCAGTGCTATTACGTGACGAACAGGCGTGGAAATGAAAAATTTGCATATGCACACTTCTTACTGTATCCTGCACTTATTCTAATTTTCCATGTTTTGCTTCCTTTCATTTTGCGGTTGCTATGGGTGATAGTGTCATCCGTCCTTAGCAATTGTCCAGCAGTGTATGTATAAAAGAGAACAAATCCCATTTTGTTTTATTGTGTTTTTGCAGGAATAAACATAGTTCTGTAGTTCATAGGCTCATTAAGCAAATAGAACTTGAGGAAGAAGTCGTACATTTTTGTTGATGATGTTTGCGCAATGCAATTCACCTAAATAAAAACATATACTTTTTCAGATACTTACATAACTTCCATTAAAATACATGATCATTTGTATAAACTGAGATTATCAAGGATGCTGTGGTGATATCGGAGGTATATTAAAATGAACTGTTGGTATCACTAGGCTGATGCACAGCACATTTTTGTTTTCATAAAACTAAAGGAGTTAACTAAAGTTTTCCATTTTAACACTAAAATTTGCCAGTGTTCTACATGATATTGATTTTTACTGTAATATTAGCTTCTATTGCTTTCCATATAAAATGAATGTTATGTAACATGTAAATTCTAGTAACAGGGTGCATACAAGTGCTTGAAAATCAGGAAAGTACTTACATTTTAGATGACCATTTTCAAGGTCTTGAAAGTACTTGAAAATTTCAATTATGTCCTTGAAAGTGCTTGAAGAAAAGAAGGATAAAAATTTTCTGCGGATCTGCAGCATTGTGTTTTTTCCCCCTCAAGGATTTCTGATTACCCTGGAAATTTCCCTAGTGATTCCACTGTTTCTGAAAATTTCCAGCAGCTTCAACAGTAAACAATAGCTTTAGTTTGCTATTTATTTTTCCTTCCCGTAAAAAAAAAATGCATACAACTTCATAATGAAGTGCTTGATTGATGTTCTTGAAAAAAATTACTAGGTACTTGAAAAGTGCTTGAAATTTTTTAAGGAAGAGTGTACTCACCCTATAGTAAGTATGCTTAAAAGGAACCCTTAAAAAATGCAAAATAAGGTAATAAAACATTTTGGAAACACTGTGAAAAAGAATTAAAAACCATCCCTTTTGGCAAGCATTTAGTCAACACTTTTAATCTCTTTCCTTAGTTTCCAAGGAACTTCACTTGTCCTTTTCATTTCAACTTCACCCTCACTGCTGTTTGCTGTATCTCTATTTTTGTTGTTACACTGATATTTTTATGCAACCAAAATTGCAGATGCATTGATAATTAAATTGTAGTTGCGATGAATTTGAAATATGACTTTAATGATCATGCATTTGCATATTTTAACTGCATAAAAAATTATTACAACAAAAGTGGAAGTATAAGTAAGTGACAGTAATAAAGTAGAAAGCTCATGATGAATTATAAATGGAGTCATTTTGATGTGTTTTGTTTAATCTTGTCACCAAATGTATATCACCTTTGCTACTAAACTGTATAGTCACTAGCAAGGAATTTTAGCAAAAATTCAATAATTTGCAAATTGTTATGAATAATATTTATAATTCTAACAATTTCCTATCTTGCCAGAAAATGTGTGAAGAAAGATCTTTCTGTAAAATAATTTTGCATAAAATTTGGGTAACAGAGGTGACATGAATATTGCAAAATATTATCTTTTAAATATTTGAGCCCTTTGCAGTCAGTTGATAAAAAGACAATAATCAAATCACAGCAAATATGAATAGGGATTGAAAAATTTAGTTAGACTAATTATAAAATATTAAATGTTTAGTACACATAAGCAGGAAAGTAATCAAATCATAGCAAATGTAAATTGCAATTGAAAAATGCAGTTATAATCTGGTTATAGAATGTAACATGTCCAGTAACAGAGGTGACATTTTTTTGCTGCATTTTCAGTGTCAAAAGGAGATTTCAAAAATATTAGGCAAAAGGGTGTGTACACTTACATTGAAACTTTTACTTTTTGATTAAGATTAACTTTTACTTTAAGATTTGCTTGTATCACAAAAAATATATTTCGGCCCTTTTGAATGAATTGAAAAAAAAAATGCTATCCCTGTTTGGCCTATTTCTTCTTCAAATGACCCATTTGTAATGAAAGTATTCAGTACAATTAAATATTATGATCATCTTATTCAATCATTGACTCTGTCCTATGCTGCAAATTACTACCCAATTCTACGAAATGTAGTTAACTATACAAAAATTCTATTGCTTATGGACAGTTGTTTTGTCCATTTATCAGTAAGCATCATCATCATCATTCTGCTTACCCATCACCAGAGTCAGAGAATATAGATGACACCATTCGCAGAAAGTTTTTCGAATTGCTGAAATTTAAAAAAAAAAAAAAAAAAAAAAAAATTTTAATATATTATGAGCAATGCATATGCACTATTACTTTCATTTTCAAAAAACTATATTATATATCTAACTCTGGTAAATAATGTTTTTCCCCCCTTTTTTTCCATTTACTGGTACCCTGAAAATATTACCTGAATAAATTAGGTAACCAGAAAATCAATATTTTTGTGTGAGATGTGTTGAAGACCCAGGCTGTCCGACTCATCCAAAGACTTGAGCAGCTAATTGGGCGGCCAGTGTGTGAGATGTGTGTGCATATACCGAATATGACTCGGCGGATTTTTGCAGAAATTTTTTAGGCAAATACTTTTGTTCGCAGACAGTTTTCAATTTTATATCACTCTGCCCATCACAAATACTATGCTTGACGAACATAACCTCTAGTGGAGTAGAAGGTACAAAATTTGTTTTTCCACCAAAAGATATAGTATGCCATAAAAGTTGATAAAAATGATTTTTAAACCAGAATTTTAATATTTCAACTATAAAATGAAGGGGAAATATTAAATAAAGTAGATATGTAAGGTAAAATTTAAATTTGTTTTACATATAATGAGGAAGTAAAGTATTTGTATTTATCCCCATACATGAAAAAATTAGTTGGCTTGATCTTGGCGAGAATCGTTGTGTGGCAAACCTAAACAGGAGATTTCAGTCGTTTTTGCAAAAATTGAAATTTATTTTTTACTAGCAGCATACCCGTTCTTCGTACGAGTATATAATATAAAGAAACTTATAATTCTTAATCATGTGCAAATTCTGTTAAAATATTAAATTTATTGCTCATAAAGAGAAGTGCAAGAATATCTGTTGTCACTATGCAAAATTATCTTCAAGGGCAGATCTGAAGAATAAAACATCCTGGTCCATTTTGTAAGCAAATTTATAAAAAAAAAGGAGTTGAATCAGTATATGCAACCCCGTACTACTTTTATTGTCGCAGATTAGAAAATATGCCAGTGTGTTAGTAGAAGATTACCCGTATTACAATATGAGTCTCAAAAATATTTGCCAAAATAAAAGAGATGATGTAATAAATTAAAAATATCAATAATCCCCGTAATCTTTATACCAGAAGATCGTAATTGATTCCAATATATGCCAAAATATATCAAAATATATGCCAATATACCTGTACTACTTATATTCTCGTAGATTAGAAGATATACCCGTGCATTTGTAAAAGATTACTCGTAAAACGTACAAAATATTGAGTTTAAGCATCTGTTGTCATAATAAAACAATGGCATAATAACTTGCAAATATCAGTAATCCCTGAATCAACAGTCCCCAAAAATATCAATGGTAATAATGTTTAAACCTGAAGACCGTAATTGATATTATCCAGTCTAAAATGCAATGTCAATGAAATTTATTTTGTATACATATCTTTATTCAAATCGGAAAGGATTTAATAAAAATCATATGCCACATAACACATTGGATCCGTTGCTAAGCGACATGATATCATTTGCTTCAACTAAATTGATGGAAATCATATCGTCTTAATAATGTGATCTCCATGGAAGGTTTGACGACATTTTTGTCAATTTAGCGATAACTTAAAAAATCGCCAAATTTATCGCCAAGTGGGACTGTATAACTGATAGTACCATTTTGCAACAAATTGATGAAACATCATCACAATACTATTCCCTAACAAAACACAATTAATTTCATTTATTAAGCGTTTTAATTTATCAATTCCATGATATTTTTATGGATTTACAAATATTTTTATCAATTTGGTGATATTAAAAAAATTCGTTAAATGTGTTACTAAGTAGAATGGACGGACTGACCATCAAATGCTACCGAAACATTATTTCCGTACTCTGTTCTAAAAGAACAAATTTAATTTCATTGATTTGCATCATTTTTATCAATTTGGAGACATTTCCGCTAATTTGGTAAAGTTTAAGAAAAGTTAGAGTTATTTAGAGATATTCTGCAAAATTCGTAGCTCTGAATTTGCAGATCTGAGAAATAAAATATCCTGAGCCCGTTTGTATATACTAAATGAAAACACTAAAATTGTATTAGAAGAAGGATTTATGAATTTATTGGGTAAACACAATATATGAGCTTGAAACCTCTTTGCTAAAATAAATGAAAGTGATGTACGCAGTCCGCAATTTATATAATTAAAAGAACAATCAAACCGTTCATTTACAAAATATATTTTTACATCTATTTATTTATTATTCAAATGGAAAAAATAATAACAAATATTAACAAACATATTTAATTTAATTGCGTTGCTGAGCAACATAATATAAAAAAGAATCTTCCTCATAAACTACGAAATTAAATAACCATTTTGATCTCTTCCCCATAAAATGCAAAAATAATAACCATTTTGATTTCCTTATACTTTTCATTGTTTAGTAAATGCTTGTGAAGCATAAACCATGGAGTTAGATTTTCCATTTAAATTCATGTTTCAAACAATTTATGCTTTCAGATAGTGACTAATTAATGCAAAAATCCTGCACTAAGCTCGGAAATGAAGTTTTAATATAGTTGACGTTTTAAACAAACGATTTTCATCCTTTCCGTTTATATAAACCACGGAGTTAGAGAGTAGAACTCCTAGGATAAAGTTCCGTTTTTCATTAATATCTCGACAACCCCTGGTATTAGAAACTCAAAACTTGGGCAAAATTTATGGGGGGCTATTTAAAGGCTACTCGCAAAATTTCATTAAATTCGATCTAGCCGTTCTCTCGTGATGATGAGACAAACGAAATATTCGTTTTTTGCTAATATTTCGAGAACCACTGATTGTAGAAACTCCAAACATGGACTAAATTTAAATAGGACTATTTCCAGGCTACCCACAAAATTTCATCAAAATCAGTTCAGCCGTTCTCTCGTGATGACGGGACAAACAGACAGACAGACAGATTTTCAATTTTATTTATATAGATTTCCAGTCAAACTTTCTATTTTCAAAACTATTAAAGATAGAACCAAAAATTTAACCGGATTTGAAATTTTCAGAAAATTTCATCCTAAATACATACCTGACATAATAAAATTATATTTTGAATTAAAAGAATAAAGAATATAAATTTATTTTCACCTTATTATTATCAACAGATTTGGATAAGTTTTATTAGCGCAGTTTTTTTTCTTTTATGGCTAAGGTAAATTATTTCAAAAATTAATTAGTATAACATGTGGTTCTTGGTGTAAATCAGAATTTTTTTATATCCACGCTTTGAAGTTTATAAACATGTTTAGAGTAATTGAGCATTTTAATATAAAGGGGCCCAAGTAAAAAGTTATTTTTTCATATTTTTATGTGAATACCTCCCCCAGTTTTGAAAGTATTTTAAACTTTTCTTATAATTCAAAACAAGTTTTCAATTAAAAATATGTGCATAGCACTAGCGGTTATAAAGTTATACTCCTGATTAGTCTTTCAAAACATGCAGTTTACTACCATTATTGTTCTAGGAATTCCATAGGAGATATAACTGGAAAAATCTTAATTGAATAATTCCAGTTTTAATCATGAAAAGTTCTAGTTCTAGTCTTTCTACCTAGTTCTAGTCTTTCATATAATGTATCCATACATAAAATTTGATATTGGTAGTAATATTTGTTCTTGATACTTCATACATACAGACAAAAGTATTCAAAATGGGTTCAGGAGGTCTTAAAATGTGTTTGTTCATCAAAATTTCAAATTTGTACATTTTGGGGGAAACAATCTATATTTTCTATAGAATTGTATTAGAAAGTAAAACTAGACTACTCATATAATTTTTTTATAATCAACTAAAAATAAATCATTCACAAAATATGAACACTAAAACATCTAATACATTAAAAAAAGCACACAAGGAGTAAAACTAGTTAGACATTTTCCCACCCTACTTAAAATTATCAGGAGAATAGAAACTTGTGAAAAAATACTGGACACATCCCTAATTTAAATACATTTGTATTTTTTTTTTCTTTTTTAGATTTTATTAACATCACACCCAAAGAGTCTGCAGCACGATGCGAAGATACTGCCATCAAGATAAAAAGACTAGCAGCAAATGGAACAACTACTAATGTTGAGGAAATTGTAGATTTAATGAATGCATCTTATGATGACAGAAGAAATTTTATATTGATTAAGATGCCCCCTGTTCTTGCTGTGAAAGATAAATACCCATTGTTGTTTTCTACTAAAGAGGTAATGTGCTGTTATGCAAGTATGTAAATATCTGATATGCCATTAGCAAATGACTTCCTTGCCAATTATCAAGCTCTATAGTCTTATTTATGTAGGGTTCCTAGGTAAGTCTTTAAGCATCCAAGTAATTTCGGAATGAAAAATACTTAAATGTACATGTTAAGTCTACTTCTAGTAAAATGACTATACTCCATCTAATAAAAGTGATTTCAGCATCCTCATTCAGAGAATTGAAGAAGTTAAGAACATCAATTCAGCAACAAAGTGGAATAGGGGGGAAAATGTCAACTGCAAAGTTGTAAAGCACAAATGAGCAACTTGTGAGTCAAATAAGGCCTGTGATCTAGTGCCGCAACATCTTCTAATCCAGCCCTCTAGATACTAATTATGAGTGAAATGTCCCAACCATAAAACAAAAATTAGAACATAAACTCTGAAATCTCAATTAATGACATTGCTTTGGCAGTTTTTTATAAATTAAATTTTGTGGAAGAAAAATATACAACTTTATGCACTTTTGCAAGAAAAACCATTTCTCTTTTTGGCAACTTGGCAACACATAAAATTGCAATCACTTTTGTTTGATCATGCTTGTCCACTTTACTATATATAGACCAACCATGAAATCATGCACTTTTCCTTACAAAGTTATTGGGGTGCTTAAAGACTATTTAAGAAACCCTCTATATTCACTTTATATTTGTTTTGACATGTAAAATTATAAATGAAATTTATATGTTTGAAGCATATAGAAAAACTATAAATATAAAATTATATTACAACATCTGTCTTCATTTAGTTGGTCTGCATGTTAAATATGAATTTCAAAATGTTAAAAGAAAATATTTGAAAAATAAATCTTGTATAATGCAGTAATTTTCGTATGTAAATTGAAGCCTGTATACAATATAATAAAAGTTTTTACTTTCTATCTGAAGGGAAGGCTGAAACTAAGAGTGATAAGATTGGGATATATATACATCATAAATACCTAGATATTTAAAAATCTCATCTAGAAAAGTAAAAATATTTTTTAATTTAAATTAATTAAAAAGAAGGAATGTTAAAAAGTATACAATAAACAAAATATAATTATTCATTTTAGATATAAAAAGTAAAGGAAAATAGACTATACCTATATCAATTAAAATTTTAATTTGGATTAAAATCTCATGTGTAAGTAATTGATTTGATATTGTTTATAAGCTTTAATAATACAATCTATGATTGATCTCGAAAATCTGATATAAGCAACACATGACTTCTGAACAGATTTATACTTTAAAATTATATTACATTAGCCGTTTTTAACACTTTACAACAAAGTTGAAAAGTGTTTATGACTTTGTTCATTCGGTCTGTCTGTCTTTCCGTTAGCACGATAATTGCCGTAAAAATGACTTTATCAAAATGAAATTTTAGTATGTTGTTCAGACAGTCTGTGGGACCTATGGGAATATAAATGAATAATATCACCCACTTAGTTTTGGATTGAACCCAGGTTGAAAAAATGAAATACATTGAATCCTATGGGATCTAATTTTTCAAACATTTTTTAAGCGGATTTAAAATTCACAAATTGCTTTGAAAGTGTTAGAAAATATTCAAATTATCCCATAAAATATGTAAAAAAATTGTCAGCAAAATATATTCAGTAGTTTTTCAAATAAAAATTAAAATAATAATTATACCCTTTATATGAAGAGATCACGTGATCCACTTCAAAATGAAATATGGCATCCATCTTGTGTCAAAATCGTGATTTTTAACGTTCTTTCTAATTCATATTTAGTGTTGTATCTGTCCTAAAAGCTCTTTATTTTTGCTTAAATTCTGTGCATCTACATACTAAAATAACGCAATTGCAATATATTTGAGTTTAATGGATTATTTCTACAACGAAGTCTATTTTTCACTTGTGGAAAATGTAAATACCAAAAGATGTTGAATGAGTTGTACAAGAATTACTGCATTTCTTTAACTCAAAATTATTTAGCTCATGGAGTCTACAATCTAGCTGATATGAATGAAATATCAATTGACTTTACAGAGAGAAAGACTTTTTTTTCGATGAAGTTTTAAGCATAGAGTTTAATTACTTGTATAGTGATCAGTTTTTTCTCTGACTCTCTAAAAGTACCTGAATGATAAGGGGGTTTCCACAAATTGACATTTTGCAAATTCATCGGACACCCCTGTTCTGAAAATGAACTAGTCCAGTTTTATGCAAATAATGATCAAAAGTCTCCGGACACCCCTGTATATGATGAATTCTGCCAGTGACGTCAAATTTCTAGCTCTCAGAAATTGTATAAAAGAAGTTAGACGAGTTAACAAATTTAGTTTCAAAGCCAGATAAGTAAAATGGGAGGAAAATGTGAGCTAAATGAGTTTGAACGTATTGAAGTGATTGGTTGTCACCGCTGTGGAAAATCTGTTTGTGAGATTTCTGTCATGTTACGAGTGACTCCTTCCGCCGTAAATGATGTTATCTTGAAGTAGAAGCGTACAGGTGCTACAACTCTGCATGCACGACCTGGTCGACCATTCCGTCTTGTAGAAAGCGACTACAGAGTGATAAAAAGAGCTGTGAAAGTGACCGTATGCAATCAGCGAAAATAGTTTGTTCGGAATTTCAGGAAGGCTCTGGATGCAACTTCAGCACAATGACAGTTCGTCAGGAGCTGCGAAGTCTTTGTTTTCATGGGCGAGCAGCTGCCTTCTTCCTTCATTTCAATAAGTCTTCTAACATTTCCTCTTGTTCACCATCACATCTTGCAGTGCAAAGAAAGATGTTCATGTTCACTTCCCGTTTCTTTTCATAACGCAGAAAATATTCTTGAACTCAATGGATGAGATTTTATAAAGTTTATACATTTTATACACTCTTGCAGTATGCTAACGGCCGTACCGTGCTAAAAACACCGGTTCTCGTTAGATCACCGAAGTCAGGAAGCATCGGGCGCTGTTAGTACTTGGGTGGGTGACCACCTGGGAACACCACGTGCCGTTGGCACATTTCGGGCGTGGTAGCCCGGTGGTTTACGCGCTGGATTTGCACGCTGCCACAACTGCCGCCATGTTCATGCGGAGTACGATCACGTTAAATATGTGGTTCCGTAAGTCCTTCCGAGAGGTTGGTGGTAGGGGAAGGAGGGTACGGTCCCTGTGGATGCCTCGCCCACTGGGTTCCGGTCTAAATTGGGTGGCACTTCCCGGCTGTCCAAACAGTTACTTTACACCTTTCTGGTAGGTCGGACGGTCTGGGTCTCAATAACAACACTCTTACAGTTAAAAACAATTGCATTTTTTTTTTTACTGCAATGCTTCTCTGTGAATGCTGCAATGTACCAATACTCAGTCTAGTCCAATATATCAATACTTTCGACTTTCAAGGGGGGAAAACTACACTCTTAATGGGCTTTCGACTCTTAGTGGCCTATGACAATTTCTTCAATATTATCTGCCATGTTCACGATTCTACTCTTCACTGTGTTATTTGGTAGCACCAGGATATTTACTTGGTTCATATTCTAGAGGTTTCATCTGATTCTTCATCCATTATTGATTTTGTGTACTTTGACTTTGTGTTACAATCTTTGGAAATATAGCAAATTATAAAAACATTTATGCACAGCCAGTTTATCACTCCCCTACCCCACTTTTTTTATATAACATAATTTATATAACTAGTTTTTCTTAATTTAAGTATGGCCAAACTAGACACAGAAACTACTGCAAGCCATCAAATTTTAAGAACCAAGTAATATTGAAAGGTTTGAAAATATCTTATCATGATTGCATTATTTTTACCTATGAAATTAGGAAAAATCACTTTAACTGCTTAATTATTGCTATGAACCTGCAGTCTGCCAAATCAGAATTTTGAATCTGAAGTTAGGATTTTTTTGCTAGTGGCATATAGAAATTTGATGAAAAAAAAAATAATAATAATAAACTAAAATATAAAATTACTATGCACATAATCGCAATAAGGCAACATATCCAATTCTCAAATATAAACAGATTTTAAATATGCAAAAATTTTATTTGAACTTAAAAGACCTAAATTACATTTAAATGAGCTTGAGCTCTTTCAGTAAGTTATACTCTTCTCATCAGAGGCTTATAATATGATTCAAGTACAATGAGGCTTATATATATAGTCAATCCGCAAACAGAATTTGCTTATTATTAAAAGCTAACCGGCAAACTATGCATGTATTTCTTTTGTTTATTGACTATTAATAATATGCAAAATCTATTTGTGGGTTGGCTGAAAAGCACCATTCTGGATAGGATGTGCACCTGCTTGAAACGCACATAAGATTAAAACATCTCCTGCAGAAAAAATTGTGTCAAGTGAAATTGTGCATCCTTGCCATCGCCCCTCTACCTTACGATCCTCCTTACATTTCGAAATAAAAAGAATGCAACCGGCCATGGAAGAAAGCGAATAATAGGCAATGATAAAAATCTTCCATGGATACACCTTGTTTTTACTAAGAAGTTTCAACTACCGAAAACTTCCTCATGATCTTCTCTTTTACGGAAAATTTCCTTTTATAGAAGCTCTAGGCTTAACACTTCATTCTTCACTAATTACAGACAAGTCATGGCTAGGTTCTTTTTTAATGATGCTTAATTTTTTTCTGAGTATATAGAATAGAGCACACTCGAAACAAGCATTCTTATTTTCCCAAATTCATTATGTTTTTGTTTTATGTTTTAATCTGAGACTTTGATTTTTGGTAAAAACATAGTCCAAATTTTTCAGTAAAAATATTCAGATATCTCCAAAGAAATCATAATTGCTTTAGCCACACCCTTTAAATGCAATGTGCCACACAGGATTCACGCTGTTGTGTATAATTAATATATATTTCTTGGAAAAGATGGGAAGAAAGGAATCATCGCCACATGTGTGAAATGAACATTACTTAACCTAAGCAATCAACTTTTGTTTTCTCGGGAAAATGCAAAAAATTTTTAATTTGGAATTTCTGCATCAAAGCCATTTTTTAATGAAATTCTATACTTGGATAACCCAAAAATTGGCCCAAGCAAAAAATTCCCTTGTATATTTATGGAATTTTAATGTGTTTCATGTATTGGTTAGTAATTAAATATATAAAAGAGAGTTTAGCAGTATCGCAGAAATCTTTATTTAAACACGGACCTTGGTATATTTCATTTTATTTTTAAATATTTTTCATTTTCTCAATCTGTTTGCATCCACTGATATTTTTATATTTATTGTACTTTTTATACAGGAATATTAGCTTTCAAACATATTGTTAATGAAACTGAAATATATGTTTAGAATAACGAAATTAAAACATTTTTATTTATTTAGGCATTTAGAATTAAAGGGCTCATTAGAAATACATTTGGAGAGCATAAATTAGAATTTGATATATTTGCATTCAAAATTGCATCTCTAATTTCAATTAAATATTAACATTCTTTTTTTTTTCATCTTTGAAAATATAGTCTAGGATAATTCAAAATGTGCTGCATCCTAAAATTACCTGAATCACAAATTAACTGTGCATATTTTCTTATTTTATTTATTTATTTATTTTTTTAACTTTCTATTTTCATCCATAAAACAGGGTTTACAATTTATTTAAAAAATAAAGTTCATCATTTTCAAATCAAGGCTGCAAAAGCGTTTAATAACATTAATTAGATATACTAAATGTCAATTTTGTATGCCTCTTGTATTGTAATATAAAAATATCCTTATTTTACTTTAGCTAATAAAAATCCTAGATATTTCAATTTCCTCAAAATTTTTAAAAATCCTCCAAAAAAATTTTGTTAAAGGGAGATGCCCCCCCCCCCCCTAAATTATAAGCTCTATTTTAAACCTTGCCAATGTACTTGTATCCTATTATAAGCCTCTGATAACGAGCATATAATGCTCAAATGCGCTCAGGCTCATTTAAATGTAATTTATGGCTTTTAAGTTGAAATAAATATTTTATCTATTTTAAAGTCTTTTTATATTGCTATGCATACTTATATAAAGATTTATTGCAAATTTACACTTATTTTAAAAATATGGCCATTACTCATAATTTTATCCAAGAAATGACCTATAATCTATATAAATAAAATTAAAAATCTGTCTCTGTTTGTCCCGTCATCAAAGGAGAACAGCTGAACCGAATTTGATAAAATTTTGTGGGTAGCCTTGAAATAGTCCCACTTAAAATTTAGTCCATGTTTTGAGCTGCTACAACTAGCGGTTTTCGAGATATTAGTGAAAACGAAATTTTCGTTTGTCTCATCGTCACAGAAGAATAGCTGAACCGAATTTAATGAAATTTTGTGGGTAGCCTTGAAATATCCCCCCCTTAAATTTTGTCCAAGTTTTGAGTTTCTAAGATCAGGGGTTGTCGAGATATTGATGGAAAACGAAACTTTTCCCTAGAAGTTCTACTCTTTAACTCCATGATTCCCAACGAAAAAGGTTGGAAATCGTTGGTTTTAATGTGAAAGTCAATTAAATCTCTGAGTTTTATGGGAGTTTATTGAACTTATTAGTCACTTTTGAAAATCGCAGGTTTGAAATAACATGAATTTAAATGGAAACTATCAGGTTTATTTCTCACAGCCTTACTCAATAACGAAAAGTATTAAGAATGAAATTTTGTGGGTAGCCTTGAAATATCCCCCTTACACTTTGTCCAAGTTTTGAGTTTCTAAGATCAGGGGTTGTCGAGATATTAATTGAAAACGAAACTTTCCCCTAGGAGTTCTACTCTCTAACTCCGTAGTTTATCCAAACGAAAAGGTTGAAAATCGTTTGAAAGTGAATTAAAACTTTATCTCTGAGTTTGGTGAGTTGAGATTTTTTGCACTAATTAGTCAGTTTCTGAAAACATGGAATTGTTTGAAACATTAATTTAAATGGGAAATCTTATCTCCATGGTTTATTTTTGGCAAGCTTTTACTGAACAATGAAAAGTATAAAGAAATCAAAATGGTTATTTAATTTCGCAGTTTATGAGGAAGATTCTATCTTATATCATGTTGCTCAGAAACGCAATTAAACTAAATATTTCTGTTAATTTTAATTATTATTTTTTTGATTGGAATAATAAATAAATGGATATAAAAAATATATTATAGAAAAGAAGGGTTTAATTTTTCTTTTAATTATATTAATTGCGGACGGCGTACAATACTTTCATTTATTTTGGCAAAGAGTTTTTAAGCTTATAAAAGTCTTTATAAGCTTATATAAGTCATTAACTAATAAACTGATATATTGTGTTTACCCAATAAATTTATTTATCCGATTGTTGAAACAAAAAAAGAGTAGAACGGGTATATCTTCTAATACAATTTTAGTGTTTTCATTTAGTATATACAAACGGGATCAGGATGTCTTATTCTTCAGATCTGCAAATTCAGAGCTACGAATTTGGCGGAATATTGCTAACTTAGCAACTTTTCTTAAACTTTGCCAAATTGACGGAAATGTCGCCAAATTAATAAAAACAACGCAAATCAATGAAATAAAATTTTTTTTTTGTTTTGTTTTTTAAGAATAGTACTGAATTGATGCTTTGATAGCATTCGTCGGTCAGTCCATCCTTCCTATTTAGTACCACATTTAGCGAATTTTTAAAATATCACCAAATTGATAAAAATGTTTGTAAATCCATAAAAATATCACAAAATTGATAAAATTGTGCTTAATAAATCAAATTAATTGTGTTTTGTTAGGGGATAGTATTGTGATGATGTTTCGTCAATTTGGCGCAAAATGAGATTATCAGTTCTACAGTCCCACTTGACGATAAATTTGGTGATTTTTTAAAATATCTCTAAATTGACGAAAATGTCGGCAAACCGTCCATAGAGGTAGCATTATCCAGACGATATTTTTTCCACCAATTTATTTAAAGCAAATGATATCTTCCTTAGCAATGGATTTAAATCCCATGTGTTTATGCGGCAGATGAATTTTATTAAATCTTTTCCGATTTGAATAATGAAGATATGTATATAAACTAAATTTCATTGCCATTGCATTTTTGACTGGATAATATCAATTACAGTCTTCAGGTTTAAACATTATTATTATTGATATTTTTGGGGATTATTGATTCAGAGATTATCGATATTTTCATGTTATTACACCATTGTTTAATTGCAGCAAAAATTTTTGAAACTAACATATTGTACGTTGTACAAGTTATCTTCTAGGAATGCACGGGTATACCTTCTAATCTACGAGAATATAAGTAGTACAGGTATATTGGCATATATTGGAATCAATTACGGCTTTCTGATATGAAGATTAAGGGGATTATTTATATTTTCAATTTATTATGTCTGTTTTATTTTGGCAAAGATATTTGAGAGTTATATTGTAATACGGGTAATCTTCTACTAATATCCGGACACATCTTCTAATCTATGACATTATAAGTAGTACTGGTATATCTTCCCATATAATTTTAGCACTTTAATTTTGACATATATTGGAATAAATTATTGCCTACAGGTTTAAAGATTACAGGTTTATTGATATTTTCAATTTATACGTGTAATCTACTAATACATATATTGGCATATATTGGAATCAATTACGGCTTTCTGATATGAAGATTAAGGGGATTATTTATATTTTCAATTTATTATGTCGTCTGTTTTATTTTGGCAAAGATATTTGAGAGTTATATTGTAATACGGGTAATCTTCTACTAATACCCAGACATATCTTCTAATCTATGACATTATAAGTAGTACTGGTATATCTTCCCATATAATTTTAGCACTTTAATTTTGACATATATTGGAATAAATTATTACCTACAAGTTTAAAGATTACAGGTTTATTGATATTTTCAATTTATACGTGTAATCTACTAATACATATATTGGCATATATTGGAATCAATTACGGCTTTCTGATATGCTGATTAAGGGGATTATTTATATTTTCAATTTATTATGTCTGTTTTATTTTGGCAAAGATATTTGAGAGTTATATTGTAATACGGGTAATCTTCTACTAATACCCGGACATATCTTCTAATCTATGACATTATAAGTAGTACTGGTATATCTTCCCATATAATTTTAGCACTTTAATTTTGACATATATTGGAATAAATTATTGCCTACAGGTTTAAAGATTACAGGTTTATTGATATTTTCAATTTATACGTGTAATCTACTAATACCAGATTATATCTTCTAATATTCGCATATATAATTTGTATGGGTCCTATACAATTTTAACGCTTTTATTTTGCATATATTAATTCAATTCCATATTTTTTGTAAATTTACTTACTAAGGAACCAGGATGTTTTATTCTTCAGATCTGTCCGTGAAGATAATTTTGTATAGTGAGAACAGAGATTCTTAAACTTCTTTTTAGGAGCATTATATTAAATACTTTAACATAATATTTTGATTAAAAATGTCATTTAGTATACTATAATAGGAATTTGCACATGATTGTGAATTTTAAGTTTCTTTACATTATATACTCCATAAAGAACAGGTATACTGCTAGATCTTATATAAGAATATAAATATAAATGTTACAAAAATTGAGTGGATGTTAAAATTTTAAATTAGCTAATTTATCTTTTTTTTTTTTTTTTTTACTTTAGGTGAGGAATGAATTGGATAGAATGTTTTATCCTGGTAAATGTGATGAATTTCTAAGTAACATAGACAAATTCTCAAAGTTTATATTGAAGGAATGTGATAGCGAAGATGACATTGTTTCAAGAACAGAAAAAAATGTAGATCGCAGCAAAACAGGACCACGAGAGAGATGTAAGTGCTGAGTTAAATTTCTCTTATTGTGTGTATATGCTACTACATTGTGCCCAACTTTGCCTAAAATTTTAGGAATTAACTGTTAACTTTAACAAATAACCTTCTATAACGTTCTTATGCTATGAAATAAAGCATAGTAAAATAGATAACTCATGTGACTGGACCCTGACCACTTCTCTCATCAATGGATGAGTCTGTACTTTGAGTGAGTGTTTTTATGCATGCATCACTTTATATGCTTACTTAAAAAGTTTTAAATAAAGAGTTCAAAGATCACTCATAACACTTCATCGATTCTGATATGAGTTAGTTGAAAATACTGAAGAGAAAAGGGGATATAATCCAGTATTCCGATAGGAATTAAATGATACATTCTTTGGGTTGCTTTTACTATTTAGTGAATTTTAGGAATTTTGTTTTTAATCTAAATGGGTTGAGGAGACTATTTGCATATTATTATTCTCTTTTCTTAAATTTAGTTATCTATGTTTCACTTAGTTAGGTTTTTGATTCTTCTATTCCAAATGCATTCTATTCCATAGGTTTTATGTTCCAAATTGCGAGAATTCATTCTTTTTAGGTTTTAGCAATTTAAATTAGCTAATTTGTGGTTCTATTTATTCCCCTTTTTATTCCCTTTGATTTGATCCTAAATTTGTTATTCTCTGTTAAGAATTTGTTAATTTATCGCTATTTTTCATTTTAATTCTATTTTCAGCTTTTTAAATTTTCCAAAATCGTCCATTTTTAAATTATTGCCAAATTCGTATATTCCAAATCATTTCACTTCATTTCTTTTTAATTTTCGTCTGCTTTAAAATCGCTATTCTCTTTAAAATTTTGAGTTTTTGATTGGTTGGTCGTAATATTAAAATAGTCTATAATTAATTCTTTTATTGTTCATCGATAATTTTGTTTACGATGTGTGCCAGCAATTTTTGACAATATATAATTGCGATTCATGTGTTTTTCATTGATTAAAACTGAATATGTGATTCTTTTAAGTTGTTGTAATTATGCTAGAGCGCACGCACACGATTCATAATTGAACAATTTGTTCTAATTATTAAATCATTCCTTTCGGAATGCGGTGCTATTTTGTCTACGCCTGAGAGGAAATTTTCAGCAGGTGCTGAAAAAAAACAATTATGAATGGGAAGTCAATATTTGTATATCGTAATATAAAAATCAGAAAAATTTAAAATGCACAAAATGTATATATATTTTTTAAATTCACGAAAACCATCGAATAATGGATTCCATTCACAGTCTGTTTGAAAGAAAATTTTTTAATCTTTCCGATAGTGTCAAGATGGAAACTGTGATAATATTTTAAGTCATTAAGGAATCAATTTGTTTGAATATCGCCCAATATCATTGTAAATCGGGCTAAAACATGAAATAACTAAAAATATTTTAAAATTTAAAAAAATAATGTCTAAGTGCATTTGCCATTTTACATGCTCATTAAAACCAGAAAAGTACTGTACATAATTCTGTTTGTTAAAATGGAACAAATCATAATGGAATTATAATTCTTTGTGAAAATTCATAATTTTCTCATTACATCTGAAATCTTGCTTAATATGGAGTTGTTGTAAATGTACTCAACTGTGGGTTATATTTTAAATATTTTCAATTTATGTGTAAGGGCACTTCTTTCCTGCACTGATTTATTTGAATTTTGAATTTTTGCAGACGCCAGATGTGTTGGATCCATTTTAGCATTGCCGAAACTTATGGAAGAGTCTTTGAATTTTGTAAACCTAAAAGATAATGTAAAGTATTTTTATATATATATGTTGTCTACACTCTATTTATATTTTTAATCATGTAGCTAATTTATTATTCAGTTTATTGGATGTTTTTTCTATAATGTAATTTCTAATCATTTCTTCTCTGTGCTATCTCATTTATTCAAACTATAACAGGCTGTTAAATGTAAATTGATTTATCCAGAATTACAATTAGTGAAATACTATGAAAAGACTAATTTTTAAAAAAAATTTGGGAAGTAATCATTAGGGGTTTTGTAGTAAACTTACTTTACATCAGTGATATTCTCAAGCTTACTATAACCTGGGTCTCTGGGACCAATATAGTCATAATAACATGGATCCTTTGACAGTTATTCTGGCTCTCTTCAAAAAGAATGATAAATATATTAATTTTGTATTAAAATTATAAATGCAAATATATAAAATTCTGTTGGCTCTCCAAATATTGAATTTCTATTGAGCCTAAATCATTTGAAGTGCCTAAATGAATAATAATAGAATTTTATTAGTGGTACTTAAAAAATAGGGTTATTTCATTAGTAATATGTTTGAAAAGTAATATTCATATATAAAAAGCAAAATAAATATAAAAATATTAGCAGACAAAAATATTGGAAAAATAAATAATTTTTAATGAAAAATACCAATGATTGTGTATAAATAATTAAAATTTGCATGATACTGCTAATTGCTAACTGATAATGAGATAGCTTAAAAACCCACAAAAGGAAGTTTATTTTGGGCTGAAAAAGAAAAGCAGATTTTTCTTTCATTATTATTATTATCATTTTAGACTGGCAGAAAATGCAAAAATTATGACCTTCCCAATAAAATGCTGAGTTGTCTGTGACAGTTTGATATTTGAATTAAATTAACAAGAAGTGGTTTTAAATTGTGTTCTGTAGCTGCTAATTTTTTTTTCTTCATATTTTGACTAAGAATAACTGACCATAATTTTGGCACTTGATTTAAAAACGTGAAATTTGATATTTGTTAACAATATTTTAGCAGATCGAATTTGTATTCTGCTGATGCATTGATTCCGCGTGATTGTAAATCCTCTTCGGGAAATTAACATTATTTACATGCAACAGTGCAAATCCTGTATGACCCACCACAATCGAAGCTATGTTCACAAAATTCTCGAAACAAAGCACAATAAGATGGCATAAATTCGGGAAAACCAGGAACGTTCAACAGTGTTGCATACAAGTTTATCCCTATCTATACACAGTGATTTTGAAATCGATTGATTATTCAGCAGGCACATTTTCGAATTAGCTGAACCACAGCCATACATAGAACTGGATTGAGAAGCTAAAAAGCTATACATTTTAAAGGCACTCACATGGACTTTTCCTTTGTTCATAGTGCCTGTTGAGGAACACGAAAACCAAGAACAATTTTGCATGTCCCGACTCTTGTGCAAACTTTTCCTTTGTTGTCTGTCATGATAACCAAAAATATTTTTGTGCATCCCACAGGATGTATGCTTTAAAAATTCGTCCTTTTTCATCAAGTATTTGATATGTTATAATTCATCGATACTGTCACTGACCACAGAATTTCTGCAACATTATAAAATTTTTCTTTTGCTTTTAGTGTTTCTGGTGTCATATGACGTAATCATTCGAATTCTTTTTAATTTCTAACCCGTTGATAATCAACAAATCAACGTTTTTTTTTATTAATACCCTTTGATAATCAACGAATCAACAGTTTCATAATAAGCCCCCCCCCCCTTCATTTTGGTGTATGACACCCCCTTAAGTAGCAAATATTGGAAATCTGAAATTGCACATTTTCTTCCTTTCGAACGGTTTACCCATACACCAAATTTAAAGTTTCTATCTTATCGGAAAGCATGCTTTCCTATCATTTCACTTTTCGAATGTTTGGTGTGGCGCACCCCCTCTAATCGGCAAATCGAATATTTTGGTGTACAGAGCCCCCTTAAAGACAAAACTATTGGAAAATTTAAATTGCACACTTCTTTCTTTCAAACTATCTACCCATACACAAAATTAAAGTCTCTATCTCATCCCGAAGCATGCTATTTTATCATTTCCCCATTCGAACGTCTTTCTGTGAAGCACAGCCATAAATGTGCATTTAGGAGAAACTCTATTCGACCTTGGATTTTTTATCAGATGATTGTTTCATATACCGGATGTTAAGTCTCTATCACATTTAAAAGGAAGTGTGTATAACATATTCGAAAAATCGAACATTTTGGTGTGCGGCACCCCCTAACGTAGCCGGCCACTCTTATAGCTGTTGTACGCCTCTGGGCCCGTCGAGTGGTCTGGGTCTTCAACCTCCTAAAGTAGAGAATATTGGAAAACTGAAATTGTACACTTTCTTCCATCCAAATTATGTACCCATACACCGAATTTGAAATCTCTATCTCATCCCGAAGCATGTTTTTTATCATTTCATATTTTGAACGTTTTCACTGGAGCATCCCCTTAATCGAACATTTATGGAAAACTCTAGTCGTCTTGGGTGTTTTCATTAAATGATTAGCCCATATACCAAATTTCAAGCCTTGATCAAAATTTAAAGAAAGAATTTCTCATTTATTCTGTAAATCCAACAGTTGGATTTGCAGAACCCCTTAAATTAGAAAATATTGGAAAACTGAAATTGCACACACTTTTCCTTTCCTTTCCCAGCCGTCCAAATAGTTGCTCAAGTCCTTCGGATGAGTCGGGCGGTCTGGGTCTTCAACACTTTTCCTTTCGAACTGTCTACCCGTACACCTAATTTGAAGTCTCTATCCTATCCCGAAGCACAGTTTTTCGTCATTTCACCTTTCGAACGTTTTTCTCTGGAGTACCCTCTTAAACGAACATTTTTGAAAATATCTTACATCGTCAAATGAATCACCCATATACCAAATGTCAAGTCTCTATCACGATTTAAAAGGGGTGTTATTCCTTTATTTCGAAAATTGGACATTTTTATGTGCGGCACCCCCTTAAGCAGAAAATATTGGAAAACTGAAATTGTACACTTTCTTCCTTCCAAACTATCTACCCGTACTGCAAATTTGAAATCTCTATCTCATTACGAAGCATGCTTTTTTTTTTTTTTTTTTTTATAAATTCGCTTTTCGAGCATTTTCTTCTGGAGCACCCCCCTTAAACAAGCATTTTTGAAAAACTATATTCGTCTTGGGTGTTTTCATCAAAAGATTAGTGTATATCCCAAATTTCAAGTCTCTATCAAATTTTACAGAAGCCGTTTCTCATTTATTCAGAAAATCGTACATTTTGGTGTGAGGCACCCCCCTTAACCCTTTCGGGACGGCGGCATTCCGAAACTGCCGTGGCCCAAAGGACAGAGCGTTTCATTTCCGAACTGTTCCCAAAAGACGACTAATTTTTTGTGCTAAGCCTAATTCTCGAAAAAAAATTCACTAAAAATCACCCGTTCAACACAACATTCTACTTTTTTCAAGAAGAAAGGAAATACTTATTCTCTATTTGATGTATATTTTTATACAAATTTTCTTTTATCAAAATATTAAAAATTTTAGTGTATATATGTTTTAGGTACAGATGAATAATTCTTTGGCATGTCTTTCCGATTTTTTAAAACTGTACCACATATATGTGTATTCTTAGACAACAAATACTTTGCAAGTACAGGAGAGGTAAAAAATTTATCCAAATACAAAGTATATCCTTTTCCTAAAAGTTCACTTAGAAATGTTTTCACAACGCGTTCTCCATACCCACCATCAGAGCTTGATAATTCCGTGTCCTTTCCAGTATACACAAGGAAATTCCATTTATAGCCTGATTCCGATTCTGACGATTTATATATTTTTATTCCATATCTGGACCTTTTCGAGGGGATATATTGATGAAATCCCAGCCTTCCTTTCCATGAGAACAAAGATTCATCAATGAACACATTTCTTCTAGGACTGTATATAGATTTAAATTTTGAAACTAATGCATCTAACACGGGTTTCAATTTATCTAGTTTTTGGGCATTACTATCAAGAGTAAAATGAAGGTAACGTAATATTCCTATAAATCGATCGCGACTCATAACTTATTTAAAAAAAGGAGTACTGATTATTGGATTCTTAGAAAAATACATTTTAAGATTTGATTTTCTGACAATGCTCGTCAAAATTACTAGTGCGAGAAACACACGAAATTCGTTTCCTGTCACTGTAAATACATTTAAAACAGGTGGAGTCTACGATGTGGAAGGAGAGAGGAGATTTTTCTCCCATTTTTTCTTTGCAAACTCATTAGTTGCTTTTATGGTAAATTCTACTAGTTCATCATCAAAAAATATGCTAAAAAAATCAAGTTCCTTATCTAAATTAGGCGGCATGATATTGCGATTTATTCCAGGTATGTTTAAAAACTCCAAAGAATTCAGATCTTTCAAATCACATGTCCAAACAGCATTCGAAAAAACAGCAACTGAAGCTGGCGGCGTTGTAATAATAGTACGCTCAGAATCTGAAGAATCAATTGCATTTTCGGATTCATCATAAGAAATAACACTGTTCCATGAATCTTCACTATCTGCTTTGCTTTCATTACTGTCTGGTTCGTTTACCATACGCTTATATTCTTCCACAGAAAGAAAAGGTCTCAAACCAGCCATACTTTTATCCGAAATAGCCTAATCATTTCACTGACGCACATTCCTTTAACACCCCCCTCTCCCCCCCCCCCCCCCCCCCCCCCCCAAATGAATAAAAATACAAAAAAAAACTCTCTTCACCAACGAAATCATTAAAAGCTAAAATCAAAAGGAGACTCGAGAACTCAATTATAAAATTGTTGATGCTGCGAGAAGTTTACTTTACAGAACCATGTTTTACTACTCCAGATGGAGAAATAATTCATTGGATGCTCCTTGTGCCAAGGTCAAACATCTATAAAATACATTTAAGTTGCTTCCACGGGCATTTAACGCCATCTAGTAAACAAATAAATTCAAATGAAAACGTTTCACGTAGAAACATTGATACGTGCCACTCGCCGTTTAGGGTAAAGTTCTCTCCGGCACGAGTGCGTGCCGTACGTCCTTGAATGCAAATTCGCAGCCGGCACACAGGCATGCCAACATTCGCGAAAGGGTTAAGTAGAAAATATTCGAAATCTGAAATTGTACACTTTCTTCCTTTCAAACAGTTTACCCATACACCAAATTTGAAATCTCTATCTTATTGCAACACATGCTTTCCTATCATTTCACTTTTCGAACGTTCTGGTGTGGAGCACCCCCTCTACAGAACGTTTTCGAAAAATTCGATTTTTCCAGGGGGTTTTATCGAATGACCGAACCGTATACTAAATTGCAAGTCTCTATCTATTCGGGAAGTGCCTAAAAATGCGTGACAGACAGACGGACAGGCAGACACTTGGCAATTAATATATACTAGCCGAATACCCACTGAAAATCAACAGTCTCGCAATAAGCAATCCCTAAATATTGTCATTATTTTAATAATTCGCGTTTCACATTTATTTGGCAAATTGAGTATTTTAGTGTTCGTAACCCCTAAAGAAGAAAATATTGTAAATTTTAAATTGTGCACGTCTTCCTTTCAAACTATCTACCAGTACACCAAATTAAAGTCTTTATCTCATCCTGAAGTATACTATTTTATCATCTCCCCTTTCGGACGTTTTTCTGTGGAGCACACTCATAAATGAACATTTTTGAAAAACTGTTCGCCTTGGGTTTCTTATCAGATTGGTGTTCGGCACCCCCTAAAGATGCAAATATTGGAAATCTGAGGTTGCACACTTTCAAACTATCTACCAGTAAACCTATCTACCAGTAAAACTATCTACCAGTATCTATCTACCAGTCCTTTCAAACTATCTACCAGTACACCAAATTTGATGTCTCTATCCTATCGTGAAGCCCGTTTTTCTATCACTTCATATTTCTGTGTTGTACCCCTTAAATGATCATTTTTAAAAAACTGTAATAATCTTAGGGTTTTTTTATCAAATAATTACCCCATATACTAAATTTCAAGCCTCTATCACATTTTAAAGTAGGCGTTTTACATTTGTTCATCAAATCGAAACTTTTAGTGTGCAGCACCCCCCTACAATAGCAAATACTGGAAAACTGAAATTGCACACTTTCTTCCTTTCTAACTATCTACACGTACACCAAATTTGAAGTCTCTATCTCATCACGAAGCAAGCTTTTTATATCATTTCACCTTTCGAATGTTTTTCTTTGTAGTACCCCGCTCCCCCCCATGAATATACATTTTTGAAAAGCTCCATTCTTCGTAGGTTCTCTATTAAATGTTTCGCCCATATACCAAATATCAAGCCTCTATCACGTTCTAAACAGGGTTTTTCTACTTCATTCCGGAAATCGAACATTTTTGCGGCACCCTCTAAAGTAGAAAATATTGGAAAACTGAAATTGTACACTTTCTTCTTTCTAAACTATCTACCTGTACAACAAATTTTAAATATCTTTCTCATCCCAAAGTATGTTTTCTTATCAATTCACCTTTCGAACGTTTTCCTCTGGAGTACCCCCCTTAAACGAACATTTTTGAAAAACTATATTCGTCTTGGCATTTTCATCGATTCGTGTACCAAATTGCAAGTCTATCTATTCGGGAAGTGCCTAAAAAAGCGTGACAGACAGACGGACACTTGGCAATTAGTATATATAGATAGATTTTATTTATAAAAATAGTAGCAAAAATGAACTAGTTATAAGTCAAATATATCTGTATCTGTCATTGAAAAATCTTTGTTAGGAAAGTACTATAATTTTTTTTTTCTAAGTTCTCCCCAATTTGGAAAATTACTCCCTAAAATTTTAGGGAAGGAGTAAAAATACTAATAAAAGAAAATCTTTGTGGCAGTATCTGCTTCAGTGATTTATTTTAGGAAAAATTGCATAAAAAGTTATAATGAATGAATATAGGTTCTGTTTAACCATTATGTGTATATTAGTTTAATGCTGTATTTAATGTTATTTTTTTTATTTTTAGCCACTTGAATCGGAAATATTAACAGTGTTTCCTTACATCGATGCATCTCTACATTCGAGGAAAGAAATGTTCTTTGACAATTTACTTTATAAAATTTACACAGAAGAGCTACTGCTGTGTGAAGCCAGTGATTTTTTAGAAGCCGTTTTATGTCTAATGGCTAGTTTTTTCATTTTTAATATTGGCTATCCAAAAAGTTGCACACGGACTTTAATCATGTTTGAGAAACTGTATTTGTGTGCAAATGACACAGAAGATATTGACGAATATACTCAGCAAATGATTAAACTGCTAAAATTAAGAGCAAGTGCTCAAATTTAAGCAGAGTCGCTGGATCAGAGTTGAATCTAGCTTTTCTTTTCATTTTAATAAAAAAATATCTTGCTGGAATGGCCTATAGATGAAGAATATTATACCATTTCATTCTTCAATTCATTATTTTCGTGTGCTTTTCTATTTCGTTTAAATGTTTTGCTTTCCCTTATTTTTGTAAGTAAAAGTGTACTATTGACCTTTTGAATGTATATATTAATTGTATTCTGTTTCTGCATTTTAAGCCCCAAACACAGATCTGTTTGTTTAAATGTGTAAAATTATTTTATATCAAAAACTGCTAAATGATAATATTTAAACAAATCCTAATTGAGAGACTGGCCAGCAGCTTTTTTTTAATAACATAAGAGTTCTTAATGGATTTGCAATTTGTTTTTAATAAAGTTTTAAGTATTTAAAATACTAATGTTTAAAAATCTTTCAGGCATTTTGTTGTATATATGTTGATGTTATTCATTGGTTTAAAGCTCACAACTGAGCTTGATAGCAAAAACTACTGAATAAAAAATGGAAACAGATCTGATGGTAATAAATTATGGGCTTTTATGTATTTTAATGCAACAACTGATGTTGAAAAATTCTGCATGGACTTTATTGTTTTATCTCAAAAATACTGATCCTATATATAACCTTTCAAGTTTTTGTTGTGCTTAGTGTTTTTGATTAATGTAAATGTATTCATCTGGGATATCTGAAGTTGTTTAAGTGTAGTATTTATTTAAAATTTAAATAACAAACATTTTCAGATCCAAGTGTAATTGAAATAAAGTAAATAAAAAATTTTATAAAAAAATTTTGTTACCTAAGATAAAACTTTTATCTTTGCATCTGTGCTAAAGTTGCATCGTTAATCATTATAGTTGTTAATGCATAGTTTTTGTTTATATATATTTATTTTATTTCATTGGATTTTGTAGGCATTAAATTTTTTAAGATAGTGTATTAGAGTTACTTCTTTCATTCTATCATTGGATTTACTATTTTAATATTTATATATATATATATATATATATATATATATATAATAGTTTGAAAGTTCAATGATAGAAAAGTGTTGAAGGTCCAGACCACACGACCAACCCTAGTGCGTATGGCAACTTAATGTGTGGCCTGTGATAGAAAAGTGTGAAGCTGCAACTCGAAAAACCTAACTTTCTAACAAACCTACAATATAAAAGTATAAAAAAGCAAATCTTCGATCAAATGGAAAAAAATACAAATTTCAAGTCATTAAGTTAAAGAAAATCAACAAATATATATATATATATATATATTATTCTATATTGAAATTGTCATGTAATGCCATATAATGCTTCATTATTAGTGTTATGTATGCGTCTTTACAAAATTTTTAATTAAGACCACTCAAAGAGTTTTCTGAAGTAGATATGACTTATCAATTTATTTAAATTAAAAAAAAAATAGAGTATGATTTGATAATGAAAATCTGCTTAAAATCTAATTATTGTATACCTCAGTCATTGGTATTTATTAAATAAAATATATAGGATAGAGGAATCCACCTTAGACCTGTGAATTTGATTTGAGAATCAAAAAACTACATGTGATGGTTTACACGTAAAGGGTCCAATTGTCAGTAATTTTATTTCTGAGATAATATGGTAAATAGCCATTATAATGACAACTACATTTTTTAGTGGATTTAGGTAGTTGTTTGCTTCTCAAATACGGGACATATAAACAAGAAATGAAAAATTATAGTTTAAACAGAAATAAAAGCATATGGTTTAAATTAAGCTTTAGATTAATAGGGTTTAATCCAGCCAACCCTGCTATCAATTCAAAACTTTTATACTTTCATTCATTTCTCTATTTAAATGTTCTAACATGATTAATAAGGCACAATTTGTACAATAAGTTGTAATTATCATGCAGACATGTGGTTTTGTCTTTTAAAATCACCGTGAGAAACTGTACTTAACAGGACCATAAACTCAAGTGACACTCAAACTTGAACACTTGTTGTTTTTCTTAAACACCCTTAAAAAGTTCTTATTGTTTCTGTTAAAAATTTTTGGAAATGATAATTTGAGCAAAAATTGACAGTACTTAGAAAAATTAAGTGCCAATTGACAAAAAAGCCAACCATCGCAAACCTACCTATACATTTAATTTTACCAAGAGGGAATTGAGTGAATTTTCATTGCAAAAATGGGCCTTTGTGTTTTTATTGAATTATTTTCAGATTTAATTTATGTTATTGCAAAGATTTATATTCAATATATATTTCATTAATGTTACCACCAGTGCTATATATAAGTGCTAATTATTATATTTCATTTGCAGAAATTAGGAGTTACTTGTGTGTATATTAAACATTTTAATATCAAAAACTATGAATGTCTAGCTTGAATTACATTAAATTGTATATAAAAAATACATTTTAGTTCCTTAAAAAGTCCATGTGAATAATATTACTTGAACCTTGTATAATGGAGAATTTACTTGATATGTTTATTTGTGCTTGCACAAATTAAATAAAATGCCTTAGTACTAAGTTTTTCTATCATAAAATGTAAACATTATCTCATTTCTATTATTTCCTTAATCCTATGGCCTGATCTGACTTTTTCCTAACAAAATTGTCTTTCCTTTCATAAATGACTGATTGGTACTGATGTTTGTGTTGATCAAAACTGGGAATTGGAACCTATATAGCAATGTTTCTACTTTTAAAAAGATTTTGCACACATTTTAAAAATGTAAAAGATATGAAATATTTTATTATGCATTTAAAAATTATATAGGTGCAGTGATTGACATGAGGGTTATTGCAATATCATGGTTAATAGTAGAATTGTAGGCTGCAATGTTTCATGACACCAATGGGTATTCTAATATTTATGTGTCCAAGTGTAATATGGTTTATATGTCATCAAAAGGTATGATAAGTAAATATTGTTGTGGTTACTGTTGCAGTTATAAAAGTGGAATTTGTTAAAAATTAATGAACTTTTATTTTGTATCAACACAAAATTACATCTTTTTATTGTTTATATAAATATCTGCACTATATATAACATATTTATGGTGCAATTAAAATAGAATTTAATATTCAGAAATCTAGTAAATTCTTAAATTTCTCACTACATATATGATGTGGTTTTTAAGAAGCTATCTGTTGCTAATGCTATTTTGACATTCTAACTTGGTTAAATTTTTTCTTCCTAATTATCTGAAACTGTATTTCAATTATAACTAGGAATTGAAATGTTATCATGGCAAACTTGCCAATAATAATTTATTCTTTCTAGCCTTCTTTTTTTATATACGCTAGTGGGTTCTATACCTTGGATGCAAATGCGTCCCAACCCTAAAGTGACACATATGAAAAGCTTCTGTTTTTAATGTTAAAGATATTTTGCTACTAAAATATTGAATTTAGTGTTTTCAAATTTTTCCCAAGTAGTGGAATATGTCCTTTATTAAGGATACACAAATATGGCTAATCTGCATATTTTTTAATTAAATCTAGCCCATTTAAAGATTTAGAAACATAAATTCTTGACTTGTCAAATAATACCTTTTACTTATACCTACTTATATAAATAATACCTACTTATTTATTTTGGTCAAAACCAACAGCAACATATACATTTTTTGATTAGAAAAATATTTAAAAAGCTTAAACATTGCAGCAGTCAGCTTAGAATAGATGTGTGAAATTGTTTGAATGTGATGTATTCGATGAAGTTTGAGAAACAGTAAAGCAAAGTTGATAATCCAGCTTAAAACTGTTGTAATGTAATAGAGTAGATAGATTATACAGGGTGTCCCAAAAAGATTGAAACACTCTTTAATTCTTTACCTGTTGGAGATGGGCAATGTAAATTGCAAAAATGTTGAAAGTAAGGTAGGAAATAAAGCTATGTTAATGAAATAGTCCTCCCATTAATTTTCAAAAAGTTACACCTTTTAAATTTTTATACGACCCCCTTAGACAAATTTGGTCAATCAGAATTTTTTTTTTTTAATGCAACAAGATCATTAAAAAAACCTGCATATCTGTATCTTTAAAATTGAGCGAGTTATATTTAATTGAACATTGTGAATGGGGGCCATATATCAAATTAGAAATGTAAATTTGTAACATATCACAAGAAAGATAAAACTGGATGATAATACATAGGAGACATTTTTGCGAATTCCGCATAGGCTCACGATGCAATCACAGATTCTTAAGTACTTTTCATATTGAGACATGCTATTTTTACTTGAAACAATTAAAATAAATAAGTAAACAAATGCCAGTATGTATTTGATTTTGAAATTTAACATAATATTTTAAAACAAAGAATAGATCTCACAGACTATTTTTTCTTTCCTTTAACTCTAATTTAGCCGCTTCCAAAGTTTATAGTAAAATAATTTTAAAAAACTGAAGAATGAAATTTTTACACATATTAACATATTTTTGATCTAAACAATTTCCATCATCAATTTGTTTATGATCCCTATTTTCACTGATGAAACAGCCTTTCACATGGTACGGAAAAGTGGCATAAGTCAGATTTTTTTCCTTTTTCATAATTCAGTTGATTTTAAAGATACAGATATGCAGGGTTTTTTAATGATCTCGTTGCATTAAAAATAAAACATTTCTGATTGACCAAATTTGTCTAAGGGGGTTGTATAAAAATTTGAAAAGTGTAACTTTTTGAAAATTAAGGGGAGGACTATTTTATTAATGTAGTCTTATTTCCTACCTTACTTTCAACATTTTTGCAATTTACATTGCCCACTTATCTCCAACAGGTAAAGAATTAAAGCATGTTTCGTTCTTTTTGGAACGCCCTGTATAATGGCTTTGTGTAATACAGTATAAAGTAAAAAATAAGAGTGGCAATTAGTTTTTAAAGTAAAACAGCTTTTTTCAAAATTAGCAAATCGGCACCAATCTTTCTCTGGTGAGTGTAGGTGGCACTTTTTGTTAGTTTTAAAGAAGTTTTTCTTTTTTAAACCAGTTGATGCCCTTATTTTTTACATTACGCTATATTTACATGAAGCCTTCTATAAACTTTAAGGATAATAAATTGACATATCTTTTAAAATTTTATTTATTTTATCTTTGATCTAATTTCATAAACTTTAATATTTTTAGTATTCTTCCCCTTCAATGTTGGAAATTATTGAAATACTAATATTTTTTTTCAGATTCATAATTAAGTTCCTTAAATATCATGATCAGTTATTTGCTTTTTATTTTACAAAATACTTTTACATCATAGGTTGATATTACAGTCAAACCTCTTGATAACGGACACCATCAGGGCTGGAACTTTTATCCGTTATTGGGGAGGTATCCGTAAACTAATTTTTCAGGTTTAGTTCAACCATTCTAATACAAATTTAACCTTGTGGAGGTAATGTATTTAAGTGAAACAATACAAAGGGCCTTATATAGTAGCACAGGAGGAGCCTTGCATATGCACTTTAAATTAATTAGAAAACTTTACACAAATTTTATATACGTAATATGATATATTTACAAGACTAAAATTTGGACTTATAATATGAAATAAATGTACTTCTTAAAGAAAGCTACTAAAACACGTGAATTCGTGTAAATCTACAAAGTTTATTGTCCACTAATGGGAAGCAAAATACATTAACATCCTATTTCAAGAAACTGGGGATTTAGAAATCATCTGTAAACAGGGAGTGTCCGTTAGTGAAGGTTGGACTATATTGTAAATGCATGCTTGAATATGTATTTTTGATTTTTTTATGTGATTTCATTCATAATGTTATTTAAGTTCATAGATACAACATTTCTCATTGTTTAAAAAATAATAATAATAAAATTGACATATTTTCATAATATTTATTTACTAAAATATTAATAAATATTTTTATGCCATAGTTTATCAGAAATGTATTGTTTTCAAATTTTATTTACTCTTAGCTTCAATTAATATTTTATTTACCCTACAAAATGTAGTACAGTAGAACTTGATGTAATATGTTTATTTCTGAACTTTCATTTGGAACAATGCTAATTAAAGCCTGATATGTTTGTTTAAGTCCTCCAAATTTAACAGGCATACAAAATTGTGAAACTCATTAATTTTATAGCTTTTTAAAGATATAATTTTCATATCCCAGGACACACTTTTATAGCTTTTTAAAGATATAATTTTCATATCCCAGGACACACTTTTACTGACATGCTTCAAATTATATAGTACAGTTTTCCTGCGCAAAAACTGTTTAGCAAGTGAACACAAATTAGTTGAGTTCTGGACTTATTACTATTATCGGGTTCTACTGTGTATCAGTGGTTGCTCTTCATCTTTGATTTCTTTCACCAACACAATGAGCAAAAGCAATTTTTATCTCCAAATTTAAATTAAACTCTAAAATGAATTTTTATAAATTCTCAAATTTTTAAAATTATTTAAAGCCTAAGTATAGCATGTATAATTTAAAGCTTAAATATAGCATGTAACTTCTTGTGCAGTCTATAATCAGAGTTGTCACTCAACCGGGAATAGTCAAGGAATTTTACTTTCAGTGATAGTTTTCAAGATAGTTGTCTGTTTTAGTATGTTCTATATTTAGTTGTCTGTTAAACAAAGGCATTTATAAAATGCAAAAGTCAGTAGTCTGATTATTTTAATTAATTTTCTTGGAGAAAGACTGCAACTACATAGCACATACATTACTATACGTACAAACACTATTGTATGCATTTCAGTGTTGCAAAAGCCATAAAGTCTGTCATTTTAAGTTGTTTACATGAAGTTTTTTTTTTGTTCATAAATTTCCTTTTTATGGAGGCTAATTGGATTAATCTTGGTGGCAAAGTTGTATCTTTTTGTCTTTCAATTCACCGCAGAACAGTATGAATACCCTTCACAACTTCTTCTGTTCTAGGAATATTGTATGGTTTGACCTCAGAATTGCTTTTAAAATTTTACACTTAAGAAAGCAGAGAGACACATGAGATGTGCCCATTGAGAAAAGAAAGGGTGGCATGCTTACAGCCACATTATATCCAAACTCGGATTATAATCAAGGTTCACTGTATTTAAAATACATTATTTATTCTTTCTCTCATCTAAAACCATATTATAGAATCTATCACAAAAATTTATTTATACGCACTTATAAAATCCAAATATTAGTATCATATACATACTATTATGACGTATCCTTTGGAATCATAGTGTACGTTCAGGTTACAAGAATGAGCCCAAATTTCTGGAAAACTTGCACGTTTACTTACACAGTGTTACTTGCTGTTAAACTTACACAGTGTAAACAGGAACAGTATATCGCAAATAGCTCGATAACTATCTCACAAGATCATTAAACAACTGTCAGGTATAGTAAAATAGCAAATAAGAAAGGATACCATTCTCAAAACATTGACACAGTTCAATGTAGCTTATATTTCGCTAGCTGCTTGCTTTCCAACTGAGTTATGAATCATTTTATAGACTCTCTATAGAAACTTCTAGGAATTTCTCATATCTGATAGAATATTCTTTATTTCAAGGTGTTTCTCAAACCTTCGAAAAGTTACTAAATCTGGCAACCCCCTCCAATTCAGCATCTGGCAACCCTAGATTTACTCATAAGAAGAGTTGCCTGTAAAGGTGTTTTTGTCTAGTTTTCAAAAGAGATTCCAGTGAGAACATTATACACGTTTCTAATAATCGGGGTTCATTGTCACTCTGGAAATCGAGAAAACCGGGAATTTACAGGGAATTTGAAAGTGGACTAAACTGCAGGCAAAATTGATTTTTTTGTTCAAAATAATCTGGGAATTTTCAACTTGCTGACCTGCTAATAAAGATGCCGATTACTACGGATTCTTCGTAGTTTCTATGGGAAACATCATACTACAAATTATGGAATTTTATTTTTATTTCTTGTATATGTACACCCAACTCTTTTTTTACGTGGTAGATACGTTCCTCAGAAATTCGTGTAAAAAAAGATAAGTTTCCTATAGTTAAATTGGGGATATGTTCCATGTTATCCAAAAACCATGTAAGATGAAATAAAGAACTATATTTAGTTTAAAAACAGTGTAAAAAAATGCTGAAAACTGTAGAAGTTCTGATATGCATATGAATGATATATACATACATATGCAATTTTATTGAGCAATAAAACTTAAACTACATAATTCATTGAACACGAGCTATTGAATAACACGAACAATTGATTAAATATTGTGAGCTAATAAACTTGAACAATTTAATAATTCAATACGTTATGTAAATGTCATATGAAATGGGTAGATAAGAGTTATCAAATAGGGAATCCCCTTATTCGATAACAGTGTGCAGTGCTGCCTAATTTTTGAAGTGTGGTAAAAACGTGGATTTTTTTTATATATTGGTACCAAAGACTTCAATTTATACTAGACCGCTCATGGTCACGTACATAAGTATAAGACAATGACTTTGAAATCGTGTTAGATCAAATAAATTTTTCAAAAAAGGAAGATTTTTTTAAACCATGTAACTTCAAATTTGTGTAAAAAAGAGTTGGGTGTATATTATATATATTTTTTAAATTTCTTTTGTTCCATTTTTTTTGTATTAAATACTATATTTTAATGGGTTAATTTGACTTATTATCATTATGTTTACTAAAAGTATTGTTTTATAGTGTATTTAGTTGATTTACTTGTTTTATAGTGCATTTAGTGTTTAGTTTTATAGTGTATTTAGGTTTGAATTTTATCCAAACTCTATAATCCAGAAAATTCTAATATCTGAAATTGGCAAAGTCCAGTTTTTTGAGGTTGTACTGTATATGCAGATAAAACTGTATACAAATATAGAAAATTTTGAATGTTTTTTTTTTCCCTCACTGTCATGTATTCACGGTAAATATCAGTTAAATTAAAAATTATTTTTTTTAATTAGTGTTAAAAAATAGTAGTATGCAGTACCTGGAATTTTGAAGAAAATAACAGGGAAAATGTAGAAAACTCAGGGAATTTCACTTTGAAAAAAGGGCATGAACCCTGAATAATACTAAGTAATGTATCACTAGAGACCCTCAAAACTCTTGAATGAAATACCCTTAATTTCTTGAGTAACATAGACAAAAATTCTTGAGTGAAAAGGAAATATTCTTGAGTTCTGAAGGCCGAAAGCCCAGGCTGACCGACTCATCCAAAGACTGAGAGCAGCAATTTGGGCGGCCGGGGGTCTGAAGACCGTCCGAGTTAAAAACTGAAGCACATATTTTTACATATCGACACTTTAAACATAAAATAATACACAAGAAAATCATATAGCTACGATATTAACGATTTAATAATTATAATTAATAGCCAAATGTAATTAAATTTAGCTCTCTAAAATATGCAAAATTTCACTTTTGACTTTCATAATTGTATGCTGTCAGCAGTTCCAAGTTTGTCAAGCTGAGATTTGTCCTGCGGTCAGTTAAAACACAGGAAAATTTGGAGAAGAACCTTTCACAGTTTACGTTTGAAACTGGAACCCATAGTGCTCTTAGCACACCATCAATGAAATATCGATGGTCCTCACGCATTGTCTGAAGAGTGTCTTCCACCAAGATATCTGGATTGTTCTTCAGAGTTTCTTTCAGTTCCCTGTAAGCATGTTCCCCTTCGTTGCTAGAAATGTCCTTCAATGTCGGTATTTTGGTGAATAGAGTCTTCAGCTTTTCTCCTGTTGCTGCCTGTGAGATCAGCATTCTGTCTATAGAAAAGATCAGCCACAGGCTTAAATTTACGATTTTTTTCGGCAGATACTCTTTAAATTCTCGAGTAGAAGTAAAAATTCATTCATGTGGGCAGATTTGCAAAAGTTCGCGAGTCAAAACCCACATAAATACGTTTCATTTGACTTAAAAGCATGCTTCCCATCATTATTTGAATTTTTTAATTTTTCGCGAGTCGCGAATTTTGAGGGTCTCTTTGAATTACACAGTGCAAACTACTGAAGACAAAAATATTAAACCTTACATGCACATGGTTCTTGACTTGTATTATAAGTAATGAAAAAAAAACCCATAAAATCTTGAAATTTGTTTGAAATAATGTAAAAATCTCAAAATTTTTTGTTCTAACAGTTTTCCAGCTACCATTCGGGAATGGCTAGACACACAAAATTCATTTAAAAGAAAACAAATCCTAAGTTTTATTTAATAACTGTTGGTGTACAACCAACCATTCTGGGCCAACGGCCGTACCGTGCTGAAAACACCGGTTCTCGTTAGATCACCGAAGTCAAGCAGCATCGGGCGCGGTTAGTACTTGGTGGGTGACCACCTCGGAACACCGCGTGCTGTTGGCCATCTCGGGTGCGGTATCCCCGTGGTTTGCGCATTAGATTTGCACGCTGCCACAAAATGCCACCGTGTTCATGCGGAGTACGATCACGTTAAACATGTGGGTCCGTAAGTCCTTCCGAGAGGTTGGTGGTAGGGGAAGGAGGGTACGGTCCCTGTGGATGCCTCCCCCACTGGGTTCCGGTCTAAATTGGGTGGCACTTCCCGGCCGTCCATACAGTTACCTTACACCTTTCTGGTAGGTCGGATGGTCTGGGTCTCAACAACAACAACAACCAACCATTCATGAAATATTTTACTTAGCAGATAATTTTTACTTTCTCATGCTATGTAATAGCATAGCATAGAGAAAGTTATTGTTTTCATGAACATTTTCGAATTTGAGATTTTGATGCCAATATATGTTTTAGAACCTCCTGAACACGTTTTGACTATTTTTGGAGTGATGTCTGTCTGTTTATGATCAATTGCTTGTGTACACAATAGCTGCCACAAATATTTATAAATTTTTACGAAGCTGTATATCCGGCTTTGTTAATGAAAAATTTAGAATCGGATAGAATTTTTTGAAAATTGAGCGGAAACTTCAAAATTTTACATAATTATGCATAAAAGGCGTAATTTAAAACTCAATGATCGTGAAACAACAATTTCAATCATTGCAGTGAAAAACAGCTGAATAATGCGAAATCTTTGATATTTTCTTTAACTGCTTCAGTTTATCGGATCTAAATTTTACTACTGGTTAACCGAATCGACAGTCTGTTAACTGGATATTTGTGTAAGAACTAGTCCATGCTCAGATCCTTTAAGGTAATTCATAATCGTAGAAAATCAAGATATATCGATGCAAATAGAGCAATTTGCAGTCGATTCCCAATTGACAAAAAATGCTCGGCGATTAAATGACCTTTCCTCGAGAAATACAATGTTTGAAATTTCGGAAATTATTATCCAATATCTCCACGAAGTTTTAAGTTGGAAAGGTGGGTTAGTACCCTCTACTTACTACATATACACATAACACCAATCAATTTTGAAATTGCCTGTTTTGAATCAAAATCATTTCAACTTTTCATTTCGATTCAAATCCTAAAATTCCATGGCATGCACATCGATCTTGCACAAACATTTGACAAACATTCGCACAACGTCCACTGGGAGGGAGAAAAAAAATGAAGCAAATTATTAGAATCTACAATTTAAAATTTTATGTTTGCTTGAAAATTCACAGATAATCAAATAACACTAGCGGGCTTTGCTCACCAGCTATCACTAAGTATATAGCAATTAGTTTTTTAGTATGTTCTGCTCCTGAAAAAGAAAGAAAGTTTGGATTAGCTGAATATTCATGAAATCTCATCATAGTATCTTATAATAGCCAGACATCAACATTCCCGTGTATTAACATTACATTGTATTTACATCCCCTTAAACAGTAGCCTCACTGTTTTCGATTATATTATACACCCTATTATTATGTAGCTCTTACTGTAGAATATCTTTTATTGCCTATTCGCATTACTGTTATTTATTTCTCACGATTGGCAACAGTAGATCTCTACTTTTATCATTTGCGATTGGCAACACTGGTCTCTTCATTCTAGGTTTCATTGGTTACGACATATGCAGAGTTTTTTTTTTTCTTTTATCCTTTACAATTTTTCCTTCTTTATGTGTGTCATCCAAGTTATTAGAGTTTATAGATATACTCTATAATATCAGAAACACACATTTTGTGTTCATTTTGATTAAATACTTGGACTTGAGGAAAAGTTTTTTCAAATTAAACAATTCATTTATTTAGGCCTAGTGCTTATCCATGTGTATAACTTTTATGTTCAGATTTTATTTGTTTTTCATTTATTGATTACATTCCATTGATATTTGTTGATTATATTCAGCTTGATGACTAGAAATTTGCATATATTTTTTTTCCATTTGATTGATGATTTTCTATTTAATACTACTTTTTATTATGTACGCATATTTTAAAGTTAGGGTTTTTTGAGCTGCAACTTCTCTCTATTCTATCATTGGATTTTCAAACTATTATTATATCTTATATATATATATATATATTAGAAAAATATAATAATAGCCAATTCCAAGTAATCATGAAATATTAAAATCACCAAGGCAGTCTAACCAAGTCCACTATGCCAATAAAAGAAATGAACAGCACCGATCCAAAATCGGCGATTAAGGATGAGCGTCAGTAAATCTTCTGCCCTATTCATGCTTTGTTAACGTTCGCGGCACACATTTTTCGCCGAAATTCAGCTCAAACAGTTGCGAAATATTTTCTGAAAGATAAAATGCAATGCTTAGATTATATTAAAACAAAATTTAATGCCCAATAAAACAGAATATATTTTTTATTTTAATCCAAAATATTTTTGGTGCTGCCATCTGTTGTCGTAATTTAATTCATACCGATTATTTTTATTTTTTAATAAATATTTTTAAATATCTATTCTTTCTAATACAGTATTAAATACAAGAACAGATCATATATAATAATGCCACAATCACGGAAAGGTAATTTCTCATTCTATAAATTTGATAAGGGGATCTGAATGTATATCACTGAGGACTGCAGTTTTGTCTTTAAGTCCAAGTTTAATTACGTTTCCATGATTGTGGCATTATTATATATGATCTGTTGTATTTAATAGCGTATTAGAAGGAATAGAAATTTAAAAATGTTCATTAAAAAATAAAAATAGTTGGTATGAAACGACAGCAGATGGCAGCACTAAAAATATTTTGAATTAAAATAAAAAATATATTCTATGTTTTATTGGGTTTTATATTTAGTTTTAATATAATCTAAGCACTGCATTTTATCTTTCAGAAAATATTTCGCAACTGTTTGAGCAGTATTTCGGCGAAAAATGTGTGCTGCGAAAGTTGACAAAGCGCGGATAGGGCAGAAGATTTACTGATGCTCACCCTTAAGCAGAATTAAATTGATCTTCAGGTCTGAGCATCTAATTCTAATTAACCCAAACAAAAACCTGTTTCAGATTTGACAATAGTAAGTTACCATATATGCCAAAACTTAGATTACAGACATCAAAAGAGGAAGAATTGAAGAATAGAAAAATAGGAAATCGAGCATTACCATGTTCCATGTGGCATGAACTCTTGTACATGTGAGTGCGAGATGAAAAAAGTCAAGAATCATGGAGAGGAAGTATGACGAAATATATCATGAGAAGTAGAAGAACAGATGGTTACAGTGATCTTCCCTAGAACCCGTTCAGTGAGTTAAGAGTACGAGACAGGACAATTACCCATAAGGAGAACAGAATATGAACATGAAGCATAGATGAAAAATCTTACTATACAAGTGATTCATAGATGTAATGAATAAATGAGAATGCCACTATCACTATTGAAAGGGGGCTCAAATTGTAGTATCAAACTGGCTAAAGTTACATATTTTTAGCGAAAATAGAATTCAAAACATTAAATGTTAATGTATCTTATTTTCAGATTTTGTTATTTTTCACACATTTTTTTAGTTTATTTTATTATTTTTCATTTTTATTTAATTATATAATTAATAAATAATTTTTTTTCCCTTATATTATTAGCCACCATAATTGGGAAAGTTGTCTTGAATATTATCGATTGGTAGTTGATACACCGAGTTGATAATTTTAATTACGAAATTAGGAGAATATGCATTTTTAGTCACTGCATTTAATAATTCTATAAAATGTGCTAATTTAAAATTGTCATCACAAATTTTATTGATTCTAAGAACCTGGTTTGATATAATATTTCTAAACACTGAAATATGCAAACAAGAGTCAAAGTGTTGAATTTTAGATGTATTAAAATTAAAATTTTGTCTTTTATCAAATAAGTTTATAGCCAGATTACAGTTTTGTGAATCTAAATTTAAATTTAAAATGTTTGCTACATTAGAATTATTGCTTGCATTTAATTGTAAATTATTAGGATAAAAGTTAAATACTATAGGATTATTATTATGGGATACACATAATATATCATCTAAATATCTATACATGTGCATATTATGCAACCCTGGATTAATGTTCTTTTCATAGAAGAATAAATACAGATTAGCCAATGAGATGATGAGGCACACACCCCTTGTGGGATCCCAAACTGTTGTTTAAAAAAAGAACCGCCATGTTGAATATAATTCTCATAGAGAGTGAAATTAAGTAATTTTTTAAAAAGAAAAGTTGAATATTTTAGGGTGATATTATATTTTTCAAAAATTTCTAAAATAATTCTATACAGATCATCTTATCAATATTATTGAACAAATCCTTGAAATTAAAAGTATAAATACTATGGTTAAGAGTATATGTATATATGTAAGAATTTTTAATTTCTTAACTAATTCAAAGCTATATATATATATATATACATACATTTTGTGTTTTGAAGACGTAATCTGTTTTAAATTTCCTACATAAAAATATTGACCGACAATCCGATTTTCATAATTTAATAGCAGCTCCTTTTAGTTAATATTCCACACTGCTCCAATATAAAATTTTTGTTACTCCAGACATCAGTTCTTTAATTATGATTTTTATAAAGCGTTACTTCATGTTTTTTTATGAACATCTGTTTAGAATTGCGATGTGTTAGCGACTGGTTGCTATGGGAAGCGAAATACTTGGAGACACGGGCATTTTCATTTATTATCGGGCGATGTACCTGCTTTGCGTTTGGTTTTCGAGAATTCGTTGCGGATTTCGCTGTAGTTTTAATCAGAGGTTCGCATCTTAAATCCCTAGTAACTCTGGGTACATTTTCTAGTCTTTAATAGCAAACAATTATGTCGTCTGTGACGGAAAATCTAAGCGCCGTACCACCATGAAATTCGGTACAGGGGTACCTTAGCTCCCGAAAGGAAATATCTCATCGAGATTTTTTTTAATTTAAATTAAGTATTTTAGTTATTAAATATTGAAGCGCCCTTTTGAAGGATTTTCGCACAATTCGCTTCGTTAGCGATCGAAAATATTGTAGCGTTTTCATCTTGACACAATCGGAAAACGATATTTTCAATTAACTTTAAATCGAATCAGTAGGATAATTACTTCATATTTAATTTTTTTTTTAATTCATCGAATTATGAAAAGTTGATATTTCATATATATATTACAACAGCCGAAAATTAAAATGTCGGGCAATTCCAATTTTTGGATGTGATATCTAACATTCTAATTTAAAAAAAAAAAATCAATTCCTTTATTTTCTATGAATTTTAATGCGAAACCTTCTCATACATTTTCAAAGCTCTAATAAGCTGAAATGAAACTTTTTCTCCCCGAGCAGCAATGATTTTAGTTTAAAACTGGCCATTTGGAAATTAAGTGGAGTTATCTGTAGCTGCATTATTTAAGTAGCGGGCACTTATTTAAAAACCGTGCTACGTTGGGTAAATCGTTCCGGCTCTACTAATGTGAGATCGAGGAGCAATTTCTGTATTGAGGGTTTGATGCCGATTCTATTTAGAACATAAGTCTTTGGGATTGATAGCCGCTTAATTTATCCATTACTCATTCTGTTTACTGTAAGATTGAATTCAAATATCAAAGTTGGTAGAAAAGATATCGTTTTAGTATCGTAAGTTTAATTTTTGCTTTATATTTCCTTTAATCTTTATACAAGTTATTACTCTTGATAATTGCTTCGTAAGCCAATAAATACTCAGAGGAATAATTAAAATGCTTCCGCAGAATTACGTTCTGCGCACGTACGAAGTTATATTACCATAGATGTTGTTCCCATGAGGAGGGGAAATGTATTACATACATTTTCACAATCCATCTTATGTTTAGATTAATATAGTCAAGAAAAAGACTTGCATCCCTTTTTGATTGCTTAGAATTTATGCGCGTCTGTCGAAGTTACTCAAAATACGTCTTCACATGCCTTATTATCATGAAGCCGTTATATCTAAGCTTGATTTTCTTGAACATGTTATGGATACGAATCTCCGTTTGAAGAAATGATAAAACGCGGTTTAAAAACATCAAACATCTCTGCCATATGCACGAGCATACATGTTTAGTTAAAAAAAAAAAATTATGATCAATGTCTCTTAATTGCAAGTTTTGATTTCTTCCCTCAACATTCACTGCCATAATTTAGGCAATCTCCTAATGGATTTTCTTTATATTCTTGGCAAAATTATGTCCATAATATAAACGTTTTTTCCATGGTGCAATGAACTTTACAAAATAAAGTTTTGTTTTATTAAAATAATAAACAAAACAGTTTCATATACACGTTTCTACCAAATCTCGGTTAAAAGCCCGTGAAAAGGACTTGCTTATACCAACAATTTAAATGCTATTTACATTCTGTACTATTTTTGTCACAATATGAGAACCTTTTTACTTTCCTTATATACATAATGTATAAGGAAAGTATTGTGACGGGGTCGAAAATTCGAATTCGAGTTTTCGACGGGAGAGCACGTTTCAAACATCCCTGATCACAAATCAAACATTTTTGAAGTGATGTCTGTGTGTGTGTCAGTGAGTCGTGGAGACGATAACTGACGAACGAATGGACCGATTCGAACAAAATTTGGTACAAAAATCACAATCCGTAAACACTGGAAGCCTATTGTTTTTATACGGAATCGAATGTTCAGAACCCCCTAAATTTTTGAGTGAAATTTTGACGCAAATAGACATTTCTTTCGTAATTTTTCATTAGAAGACGATTGACATAAATTTTAGAACGCTTAACATGAACCGTTCTCGAGATATTGCACATTTTACAAAAAAATTATCAAAAAGTCATATAAAATAAAAAAAGATATTTCCTATTAAGAAACATGTTCACTTTTCATATGTAATACCATGCGATAAATTGGGTGACATTATTCTCGTGGATCTAGCTCGTTCCATTCATGAAAAAAGATACTTTGAGTAATACTTTTGTATTTGAACGCCAATAGTCATTTATCTGCTGTAAGAATAACTTATTTCTCCGTCCATAACGCTTTGCGAAATTTTGGCGACGAATTTGGCGGAATGTCGCTAATTTGGCGACATTTTTAATTGTTGCCAAATTGATAACAATGACGCTAAATCAATGAAAATGACGACTAATTGAAGAAAATTCAATATCTTGGAAAGAATATAAGTATCTACTATAAGAATAACATTTTTCTTAACTGTAAAAGTAGTAAATTCATTGCATTATATAAGGAAAGTCATGTGTTGCCCACATCAGATTTTTTTTACTGTAAAAGTTATAAATTCGTTGCATTCTATAAGGAAAGTCATGTGTTGCCCACATCAGATTTTTTTATCTCACTATTCATGAGGGAATTATGAAATGTTTCTTAAAGGTTTTTGATCTATATTATTTGAGTTCGTTTGGATGCGTTGCATCTCTGCAGTGAAAGCGATCATATATATTAATTTTTGACTTCATGCACAACCTCTCGAACTAATAATTTCTTCTCGAAATGTTTATATTTATCTTTAATGTCACAAAATACATACGTCAGCTATAAAGGTGGTAAAATCACCTCATTATTATGATTGATAAACTGTAATTAGAATTGCTACCGGGTTTTAGGGAAGGGAGTTTTGTAAGAGCTGGGTATTTTCAATCTTTGCACTTTGTAGTGTTAAAGAAACGTGTATGACCCCCCCCCCCCCCCCCAAAAAAAAAAAAAAATATATATATATATATATATATATATCTAAATTATTAAATCGAAAGTTAGAATGTATGTAGTAACTCATAATACACTATTCCAAAATTTTCTACAAAATACAAAGAAATAAAAGAAATTAAGACAAAAAGAGGAAATAATAAAGCATAATGCAAGTCATAAAGACAAAGACAATCAACAAATTTCAAAAATGAGGAATGCAAATAAGAAAACAAAAAAATCAAGCAAAAGAGCTTGCACATGGAGGAGATTTAGGCTTACGATAAGTTCATTTCGAAAAAATTCTCTTCGGGTCCATATATCCCTTCGAAATGAACACAAAAATGCTTGTTTCTGAAACACAAGATAGATTTTATCTATAAACTTGTGTTATATGGACGACAAGCATATAGATTGGAACAATAAAGGAAACATAAATACCTCAAAACACACCTCTTCAGCGCAACCATGACGAGCAAAATATGACTGGACCAATGTTGCCATATGCCAAAATGAAAAGATGTGATTTGCTGTTGCCAAAGAGAGTAATAAAAACTGTACTGCGCAAAAGCAATAAAATGAGTTATTCAACAGTTAAAGCTTCAAGATAAAAAGATGAAAATATAATTTCAAGAGAATGAAGAAGTACGGCTAAAATAAGATAATAAGGGGAGAATATGAGAATTTTAGGCTAATCGAAACTTATTAACTATACTATTTACTAAATAAGCAGGATATTGATACATTTTACTGGTAATTTTGAGGTTATTAATGTGCAAAGCATGAAATTTTTTATCTATATATATATATATATTTTACACTCGGAATTGAAAAGAGCTGAAGCATGGAAAATTGTGAGAGATTTGCTAGATTCAAGAAAAATATTTAAATTATGTGACCTTTTTATATATAAGTAAAACTTAAAATTAATTCCATAAAAGTTTTTATTAAATTTGTCAATTTTTAAAAGTAAAAACACTCCGAACGATGAAATACCTATTACAATGTGGTTTATTCATTCATATTCATTTAATATTGGGCTATAATAAGAAATTGGTCCCTATAAAAATTTAATAATTTTGTGACTCATAAAATTTGCAGATTTTCAATAACATTTTTGTAATTTCAAATTTTTAAAAATGTTATTTCAATAGACATTTAAATTAATACAAATATTTAGTAAATTTGAATGGCGATCCGTCATTAAAGTTTAAACTGGGTAAGGTGCTGGATTAGCCAGAACATATAAGAAACGCGTAAACAAGTTTATTCCCATCAAAGTTTCCAATGCTTCCAAAATTCCCGGTTTATCCCCCAAAATTCCAGGGTTTTTTACATTTCTATCTGTAATGTAATGAATTCAATTGAATAACATTTTATTTTAATAGAATAATTAAAAAAAAACTATAGCTACATTTGTATAGCATATCAATTTTTTATTATCTCATTGTCTCAGTTTTTTCAGCTTTTCTCTATTGATTTGACAAAATTGTTACTCTATGTACAAATTTCATGAAATTTTATAGATTTTGAGGCTCTTATCCACCTGACTGTTGGAAGGGTACGTTTTGGAGGGCTTCAAATAATATTTTCGTTCCTATTATAAATGATGGAGTTTTATCTACAGTTTTATGATTATGTTTTAAACACCTTGTATACATTAGCTTCATAATAAACGAAGATGTGTGTGTGTGCTTGTACAGTTTGCAACGGGAAATCTAAGAGTGTCTGTCGTAGGACCATAAAGTTTGGTACATAGGTACTTCAAGACCCGAATAGGTACACCTCAGCGTTATTATTATTATTATTTTAAATAGTTATCTTATGTTTTAGGGCAATTGGCACAATCGGGAAAGATCGAAAAATTGTCTTTCAAACAAACTTTGAACGGAATCCATATTATTATAAGACGAATTTTCAAAAAATATACATTTCGTGCTTTTTTATATTACGACATAAAAAAATTTTACATGCCATCCAACATTTATATTTTAACAGCAGTTACTAAATATATTACAGACTACTTTAGGAAATATTTTCATAAACCCATTCGTTGATTAATTATATTTATTTTTAACCGAACCGTGTCATGGATTTTTTCGAATGAACATTGCGTTTTCGGACTCATTTCCGGAGCTGTTCTACCAATTGAATCTACTCCCAAGCACGGGTGAACTAACCGCGCTTAAGAATTCGCTGTGAGTTCCAATGTAGAATTTACCAGTTCGCATAATAAAGGAAGTCTAGTCTTACATAATAAAGGAAAAAGTTTGTTTGTCTGTCTGTCTGTAGAGGGAAGTCTAAGCGTCGTACGGCCATGAAATTCGGTACATAGATACGTCTCGACGAATACAAGCGCACGTCGGTGTTACGAGCTATTTTTTTTAATTCGAATTAGTTTTTTAATTATTTTCAATTTTAACACGATTTTAAACAATTTACAAATCGACTTCTTAGCGACCTAAAATATTATCACAGAGTTTCCATCTTGACACAGTCTTACAGATCGAAAAATTGTCTTTCAAACAAACTTTGAACGGAATCCATACGATTAATAGGCGAACTTTCGTGAATTATTTTAAAAATATATACTTTTCATGTGTTGAAACCGTCCCCGATTTTTAAATTGCGATATAAAAAAATTGACTGGCAATACGATTTTTATAATTTAACAGCAGCTCTTCTAAATATTACATACTGCTCCATAACAAACAAAATTCTTGATTAAATTTTTTTTTTTGAAAAATTAATCGAAACTTTCAACAATGTTACGTAAATAATAATTTTTTTAATGTAATTTTTTATTAGAAAACGATTGACTTAAATTTTAGAACGCTAACATAAACAGTTCGCGAGATATTCCACTTTGCGTTTTTTTCAAATACATTATAAAAAAATCTGATGTGGACAACACATGACTTTCCTTATATAATGCAATGAATTTACTATTTTTACAGTAAAAAAAAATAGGTTTTTCTTATAGTAGATACTTATATTCTTTCCACGATATTGAATTTTCGACAATTAGTCGTCATTTTCGTTGATTTAGCGTCATTTTAATCCATTTGGTGAGATTTTTGTTAATTTGACAACATTTCAAAAAGTCGCCAAGTTGGCGACATTCCGCCAAATTCGTCGCCAAAATCTCGCCAAGCTTTACTGACGGAGAAATAAGTGATTCTTATAACAGATAAGTGACTATTGGCGGTCAAATACAAAAGTATTACTCGAAGTATATTTTCTCATGAATGGAACGAGCTAGATCCACGAGAATGATGTCACTCAATTTATCGCATGGTATTACATATGAAAAGTGAACATGTTTCTCAATAGGAAATATATTTTTTTTTATTTTATATGACTTTTTGATAATTTTTTTGAAAAATGTGAAATATCTCGAGAACGGTTCATCTTAGCGTTCTAAATTTTATGTTAATCGTTTTCTAATGAAAAATTACATAAGAAATGTCTATTTGCGTAACTTTATTAGCGGTTTTGATTTTTTGACGATTTTTTCAAAATTTCACTCGAAAATTTAGGGGGGTTCTGGACATTCGATTACGTTTAAAAACAATAGGCTTCTAGTGTTTACGGATTGTGATTTTTGTACCAAATTTCGTACGTCAGTTATCGTCTCCACAGACCCACTGACTCACACACACACACACTTCAAAAATGTTTAATTCGTGATCAGGGATGCTTGAAACGTGCTCTGCCGTCGAAAACTCGAATTCGAATGTTCGACCCCGTCACAATACTTTCCTTATATATTATGTATATAAGGAAAGTAAAAATCGCATAAAATAAAAAAAATATTAAATATTGTGGAATATGTTCACTTTTCATGTGTAATATTATGAAATAAATTTGTTAACATCGTGGTTCTAGTTCATTCCAGTCACAAGAGAGGATATTTTGTCAAAAACCCAGACCACTCGACTCGTCCTAAGGTAAGTGGTAAGGCAATTTGAGGCAATTTGTCCTAAGGCAATTTGAGTGGCCGGGAACGACAGAGGATATTTTGTCGAAAGCCCAGACCGTCTGACAAGTCCTGGGACATGAGCAGAGGATATTTTGTTGTTGTTGAGACCCAGACCGTCCGACCTACCAGAAAGATGAAAGGTAAGTTTGGACGGCCGGGAAGTGCCATCCAATTTAGACCGGAACCCAGTGGAGGAGGCATCCACAGGGACCGTACCCTCCTTTCCCTACCACAGAGTAGGAGAACTTTTGACTTCGGAAGAAAAACCTGTTTTATCTTTGGGCCCTGTATGCTGCTAGAATTGTTTTGAAAATTTATGCATAATAATTCATAATTAATGAACGCTCGACCGCCACGTTGTGGGTTCGAGCCCCACGTAAGGCATGGATGTTTGTGTTGTGGGCGCAATGTGATCCGCCCCCCTCTGATGCGTCTGGGGCAACGTCAATGGACGGCTAAATGGTTCACACTCTGGCCGCTGTAATAAAGGGAATGACGAAGGTCAAGTGCCTGGCCATTTGAAAAAAAAAAATCTGATGTGGGCAACACATGACTTTCCTTATATAATGAAATGGATTTACTACTTTTACAGTAAAATAAATAGGTTTTTCTTCTAGTAGATACTAATATCCTTTCCAAGATATTGAATTTTCGACAATTAGTCGTCATTTTTATTGATTTAGCGTCATTTTTATCCATTTGGCGAGATTTTCGCTAATTTGGCAACATTTCAAAAAGTCGCCAAGTTGGCGACATTCCGTCAATTTCGTCGCCAAAATCTCGCCAAGCGTTATGGACGAAGAAATAAGTTATTCTTACAGCAGATAAATTGGCGTTCAAATGCAAAAATATTACTCAAAGTATCTTTTTTCATGAATGGAACGAGCTAGATCCACGAGAATGATGTCACCCAATTTATCGCATGATATTATACAGTATTGTGGCAATTAATTGAGAAATGCAGTTTTTTTTATAAAATTCAGTTTTATTCAAGTTTTCTATGGATACATTTAAAACTAATAAGTGATATGACCTCCCCGAGACTTTATAACATCACAGACACGTTTCGGCATGGAATGTACTAGACTAGCACATGTAGTTTTAATTTCAACGTCTCTGAACCATATGTCAATAACGGCCGAAATTAGCTTGTCCATCGTCGTACAGTCAAATTTGTGAAGCCGTTTTTTGACAATAGCCCACAAATTTTCTATGGGATTCAAGTCTGGTGAATTCCCGGGCCAATCCAGTACGGTAATATTTTTTTTTGAGCAGAAATTTTTGATTCGCTTCGAAGTGTGACATGGCGCGCTGTCTTGTTGGAAAACGCAATCTCCGTTCGGCCACAGTTTAGCCATGGTTGGAAGCACTTTTCGGATCAATATGACTTCGTAACTGGCACTGTTCATCATTCCCTCTACGGGAACAAGAGATTCTGTCCCCAAAACGCTGAAACAACCCCAAAACATCTTTTTGGGCTGATGCTTGATTGATGTGGTGCTGATTGAGAGGTTCTTCTTGGCTCCTTCTCACGAACATAGATCTAAATCCCTGAACCACAAATGTGTTTCGTCAGAAAAGAGAACTTTCTCCCAGTCATTCTCAGTCCATGTTTTGTATTTCCGTGCCCATTCCAACCTTTTTTTCTTCATGCGAAGCGTCAGAAGCTGCTTCTTGTACGGTCGACGTGCTCTCCGTCCGCGTTCTAACAGCCTGTATCGCACTGTTAAAGGTGCAATATCAATACCAGCTGCCACCATGGACTTAGACAGGTCAAAACTGGTTAATCGAAGATTTTTAACACTCATTCGATGTAAAGTTTTGTCGTTACGAGTCAAAGTTGATCTTTTTCGGCCGCATCTTCCAGAGCGGTTGGTTCCAGCATTTCCTGTTTCCTGAAACCGCTTCCAGATCCTCCCGACACTTGCTGTACTCACTCCACATATTTTACCTATTTCCTCGAACGTCTTAGAAGTGTGTTCTCTAAGCGCAATCACTTTAGCACGTGTTTCCGCGCTGATATCCATGATGCTAATGAGCCCCGCAACAACTGAGAAACTACCACTGCGGAACACCTGCCACCTGACGGAGGAATTTGAACACCTGCTACTTACCAGGTGCATACGAACACCTGCTACTTCTATAATAACTGCAATTTGAACTCTGAGCTAATTTGGAGTGCTTCTTCCTAAGCTTACGTGTGATAAAACGAAAAAAAATGACATTTCTCAATTAATTGCCACAATACTGTATATGAAAAGTGAACATGTTTCTCAATAGGAAATTTTTTTTTTCTATTTTATATGACTTTTTGATAATTTTTTTGAAAAATGTGCAATATCTCGAGAACGGTTCATGTCAGCGTTCTAAAATTTATGTCAATCGTTTTCTAATGATAAATTACATAAGAAATGTCTATTTACGTAACTTTATTATTGGTTTTGATTTTCTGACGATTTTTTCAAAATTTCATTCGAAAATTTAAGGGGGTTCTGAACATTCGATTGCGTATAAAAACAATAGGCTTCCAGTGTTTACAGATTGTGATTTTTGTACCAAATTTGGTTCGAATCGGTCCATTCGTTCGTCAGTTATCGTCTCCACAGACCCACTGACACACACACACAGACATCACTTCAAAAATGCTTGATTCGTGATCAGGGATGCTTGAAACGTGCTCTCCCGTCGAAAACTCGAATTCGAATTTTCGACCACGTCACAATACTTTCCTTATACATTATGTATATAAGGAAAGTAAAAATAATAATAATTAATGAACGGAATACAGCAAAAGCATATATTTTTTCGTTTGGGGCAATGTGTAATATTCAAAGAAACATCTGATAAATTGAATCGTCAGTTAACTTTTTTCATATCGCAATTTTAAAATTGGATACATCTTCAAAACACGAAATGTATACATATATGTTTCAAAATTCACGAAAATTCAACTATAAATCGTATGGATTCCAATCAAAGTTTGGTTGCAAGAGAATTTTGAGATCTTTATAATGGTGTTAAAACGGAAATTTTGAAATAATATTTACAGTGGCTAACAAAGGAACGCATTTGTGTGAAAATCGTGTTAAAATATAAAATAACTAAAGAAATTCGAATTAAAAAAAAAATAATGCCGGAGTGCATCTTCTCGTGTCCTAAGGAAGCGCCTGTGCACCAAATTTCATGGCCATACGTCGCTGAGATTTTCCGCTGACGAACAGATATCTTCCTTTGTTATTATAGATGTTCACCAGAAATTAAACATCCCTTGGCGTTTATCAGTATGCGCATGCACAATTTTACCTTAGCGTAGTCACGTGACACTAAATCAATAGTATTTTTTATTTTTAGAAATTTTTCAATGGAAACGGGAATCGAACCCAGACTTCTTGGTATGCTCCCAGTTATATTAACCGCATCTTGAATCATAACTCGGCGTGATAACACAATTCCCGTTTTGACCGAGATCGTTCCGGTTTAAAGGTACGTCCCAAAGTCAGGGCCAATTTGTCATTTTGTCCCGGTTTCAAAATCATCTTTTGGAATAAATTTTTGATGGGAAAAACTATTCCTGTGGCTAAGAGATCGTAATATTCTATTGATTGAAATTAAAACAGCTACAGAACAATTTAATGGCGCACCTGAAAATGCTGTTAAAAACGATATGAATTAATTGTTCAATCAAATGGTAATTGCTAAGAAATTCTAGTATTCGAACTACGTGACGGGGAAAATAATGAAAATAAAGTGTGGAGAAAAGCAACTGTAGAGATTCAAATTTTGAAGAATTTCAGGGTTCAAAAAATCTGATGTGGGCAGCACGTGACTTTCCCTGCAGACTCATATTCACGTTCTCTTTATTTCTTCAATAACTCATTAAATTAATTTTAATTTTACAAAAATAACACCCTTAATAATTTTAAATTACACTGAATTTGCACTTTTAATTAAATTTTCGTTTTCATTTAGTAACTGGACTTATTTTCAAGGGTAGCGTAGCGAAAATGCAATATATATATATATATATATATATATATATATATATATATATATATATATCTTGAGAACGGCTAGTCCTAGAGTAATGGGATTGGTCTTATTCTTTTCATCGTGAAAAATTATGTATAAAACAAGCATTTAATTAATATATTTGAGCATACGTAATTTTTTATTTTATATTTTTGCGCGCCATTTCGCAAGAAAAGCTGGGTTTCTTTTCCGAATCGCACCAAAATCGAATCAGCACCTGGGTAACCCACAAATGACTTATCTATCAAATTTTGTGAAATTTGGTTTATTAGTTTTTCACCCAGAGTGAATGCAGACAATTTTTATTGACCATTTAGCAGAAAAGGCATGTTCTTTTTATCCCGAAACGTACCAAAATCTGATTAACACTAGGGTAGCCCACAAGTGACTTATCTATAAAATTTTATGAAATTTGGACAATTGGTTTTTGAGCTAGAGTAGATACAAACTTTGCACAGACACACACACAGACGTCACGCTGAAAATAGTTTTTTCGCTTTCTAGAGGTCCCAAAACGTGTAGATCCGTCGAAACTCGAGTTGCGATTTTCGACGCGATTCTAATGTTCTTTCGCTATACATTACCATGTATTGCAAGGAAAGTAAAAATTTGAATACCGAATTTCAGCCAAGCTATAGAATATATTTTCCGTTTACCAGATACTCCTATTGAAAAGGTGTTTGTTCTCCGTCATGAGCAGTGTTCGGTTTGAAGAGTGAGATAAAATTGCTGAATCAAACTGGGTCTGCAGACGGTTTGTTAAATCTAAAACTCCGTGAAATAAACATGGATCTGGGATGTTCAAAATTTTATGAGAAAAAAAAATTAAAAACGAAAAGCATTCTTTTAAATAGTTCACGCCTAACAAAATAACAACGAATATACGAATTTTCTAATAGTATACGACTGGTAGAAACAAATGATTAATATCGTCTGTATCAGGTTTCAATTTTGTTTTCCCTATATTTAATAAATAATTTTATTTATTTATTTATTTTATTTTGTCCCGGTTTAGAAAACAATTTATATTGTAGAGCTTAATCATAAGAACTAGAAGGTATGCGTCATGCGACGGAATTAAAAATTTGCAAATCATTACCTCCCATTTGGCGCCATTTTTATCAATTTGGCGATGGATTTGAGATTGCTGTAGAGTTTCCTGCTCAATTTGCTGTCATATGCTTCGGCCTTTTCTTTTCGAATTTTTTCCAAAGATTTTTGATTTTGTCGTGCCCGCCAACTTCTCACTCTTTCTGTGTTTAGCCGACGTTTCTTTTCTTTTTTATCTTCTTCATTTCCATTGACCAATACGTTTGTGAAATAAAATTTGCTTTGAATGTCAAAAGCTGTTTTTTTTTTCTTTGTTTAATCTTTCTAATATAAATTTAAATCTGCTGACGCCACTCAAAGGAAAAAAATAAGAAGTAAAGAAAAAAAAACCGAACCACATTCGAACAAAAAATTTAATTAGCTAAGAAAAACGCTCCGGTTTTTAATATGAACATTGAATTCAAGCAGCAGTGAACGTGGAAAGTCAATGGGTGATCGAAAAAAATTTAGTGTTCACGTGGAGGGTTATGAAAATGCTGATGGTCTGGATTAGTGTCTAAAGTGAAATGGTTATCCGTGATTGAATAGCATTTGACAACATTTTGTAGCAGCGTTACTCAGAGATAGATAGATAAACAGATAAATAAATCAAGGTGTCTATATTATTAATTGCATTATGTTACATATTTATTTGCAGCAGTTTGAACAAGTATTTTATATTTTTGCCACAGAGAGAAACTACATTTTTCACGTATACTTAAAAGTATATTCATTTTATACATAAATCTGTGCAATGAATAAAATATTACTCATTTCAATAAATATAAACAACAAAATAAAAGCCTTTCATCGCAACAACTTTTATTCCATACATCTGGCTATACCAGATAGCGTATATTTTGAAGCTTCAGCTGCGGAAAAGATTGAAAAGTGAAATCAAGGATAATTAAGGATTAAAAATTATTTCTAACCTTTTCTAATATGAAATTATCTTTCTGTTTGGATTGCTTCGCAAACGATTATTAGATTTCTACCGAAAGGAAAAGTGTGAGCGATTCTGACGCGTTTCTACATTATATTTATAACATGATTCTGGTTAAAATTGGAGCGTCTTCAATTAAAAATATCTCCAATCGACTTTCTCATTCATATGCCACAGTGATTAGTTCTATTCCTATCACAATTTTTATTAGAATGAATAAAATATGTTATCTTTTTACTTTCCTTATATACAATAATGTATAAGGAAAGTATTGTGACGGGGTCGAAAATTCGAGTTTTTGACAGGAGAGCACGTTTCAAGCATCTCTGATCACGAATCGAACATTTTTGAAGTGATGTCCGTGTATGTGTGTGTCAGTGAGTCTGTGGAGACGATAACTGGCGAACGAGTGGACCGATTCGAACGAATTTGATACAAGAGTTACAATCCGTAAGCACTGGAATCCTATTGTTTTTATACGCAATCGAATGTTCAGAACCCCCCTAAATTTTCAAGTGAATTTTTGAAAAAATCGTCAAAAAGTCAAAACCTCTAATAAAGTTACGCATATAGACATTTCTAATGTAATTTTTCATTAAAAAACAATTGACATAAATTTAAAACGCTAACATGAACCGTTCTTGAGATATTGCACATTTTTCAAAAAAAAATTATCAAAAAATCATATAAAATATAAAAAAAAATATTTCCTATTGAGAAATATGTTCACTTTTCATATGTAATACCATGCGATAAATTTGGTGACATCATTGTCGTGGATCTAGTTCGTTCCATTCATGAAAACAGATACTTTGAGTAATACTTTTGTATTTGAACACCAATAGTCATTTATCTGCTGTAAGAATAACAGTTTTCTCCGTCCATAACGCTTGGCGAGATTCTGGCGACGAATTTGGTGGAATGTCGCCAACTTGGCGACTTTTTTTAAATGTTGCTAAATTAACGAAAAACTCGCCAAATGGATAAAAATGACTCTAAATGAATGAAAATGACTACTTAGTGACGAAAACTCAATATCTTGGAAAGAATATAAATATCTACTACAAAAATAATATATTTTTACTTTCCCTGCAATACATGATAATGTATAGGGAAAGTATTGGAATCATACCGAAAATCGCAACTCGAGTATTCGACGGATCTACACGTTTCGAGACCTCAAGAATACGAAAAAACCATTTTTAGCGTGACGTCTGTGTGTGTGTCTGTCTGTCTGTGTGTCTGTCCGTCTGTGTGTCTGTCTGTCTGTGTGTCTGTCTGTCTGTCTGTCTGTGCAGATTTTGTATCCACTCTAACTAAAAAACTAATGGACCGAATTTCACAAAATTTTGTAGGTAAGTCACTTGTGGGTGGGGCTGGTGCTGATTAGTTTTGGGTACGATTCGGAATAAAAGAACCCGCCTTTTTTTGCGAAATGGCCCGCAAAAGCTTGTATCCACTCTAGCTGAAAAACAAATGGACCGAATTTCACGAAATTCGGTAGATGAGTCACGTATAGGTCACCCTGGTGCTGATTAGATTTTGGTACGATTCAGAAAAAAATAACCTGCCTTTTTTTGCAGAATGGCCCGCAAAAATTGTCAAAATCTAAACTAAAAAGCTACCTATGCTCAAATATATCCATTAAATGTTTGTTTAATGCGCAATTTTTAACGAAGAAAAGAATAAGACCAACCCCATTACACTAGGACTAGCCGTTCTCGAGATATTTTAGTTTTTCGTACTTTCCCTACACCACCTTTGAAAATTAGCCCGATTACCGAATGAGAACGAAAATTGAATAAAAGTGAAATACATGTAATTAAAATAAAGAGAACGTTAATATAAGTCTGCAGGAAAAGTCATGTGCTGCCCACATCAGATTTTTTTTACTGTAACAGTTGTAAATTCATTGCATTATATAAGGAAAGTCATGTGCTGCCCACATCAGATTTTTTCATATTTAGCACCCAATCTATTCCTTCAAAATGTTTCGTATAAGCATGTTCGCAACAGCGATGTTTAACCCAAATGTGTCAGAAACATGGAGTTAGAAAAAATAAATAAAGCTCCCATAGGTGAAACCATGGAGTTAGAAAGAAGGAGATAAAACTCCTATGGATGAAACGCTCGAAAATGCTATAATGCTTTGAGAATTATATCTAGGTGTCGTTAGTGTTAGTGAAGTAGTTGCTATTGTTAATTGCCACAACAGAAAGGCATACTATTTAGTATATGTATTTCTGATTATTTTTAAATTAGGGGTTTCCTTATTATGAGTATAATTATCCAATATTTTTTCATAGTTGTAGGATAGAGTATAGAATCATGAAGAGATAAAAATACATTGAGCGATAAAATAATTGTGAATACGTAGGAATATTCTTTATTGTTTCAGTTCTACTTTGCTTTGCGCTAATTATTTATGTTTTATAAAATTGATAGTTTAAATAAATATTTTAGGCCTTTGAGCGTAGAAATGCATACAGTGCAGGACTACTTATTTTATCCCAGCGCCACTCGAATTGTTGTCTCAAACGATATTGGCGTCTTCTTAATATGAAGTTTTAACTTCCTACTGTTACCTCCATGGTTGAAACATTTGAAAGTGCGATAATGTTTTGAGAATTATACCAATAGATAGATAGATTAACACTAGCGACACCTACCGCTAGTGTTAGTAAAGTAGTCGCTATTGTTAATTAACACAGAAGAAAGGTATAGAATTTAGTATATGTATTTTTGATTATTTTTAAATTAAGAGTTCCCTATTTATGAGTATAATTAAACTATTCTTTTATAATAGTTGTGCATAGGATAGAGAACAAAATATATGGTGATAAAAATAAATTGAAAAGTGAAATAATTTTGAATACGTAGAAATATTCTTTATTGTTCTAATATGTATTGCACCAATAATTTATTTTTACAAAATTGACAGTTTAAGTAAATATTTTAGGCCTTTCGCTATAGAAATGCATACAATGCAGGATTACTTATCTTATTCCATCGTTACCTGAATGATTGTCTCAAACGATATTGACGTTTTCTTAACATGAAGTTTTAACTCTTTACTTTAACCTCCATGGTCAAAAATATGAATTTTGCGTCACTTTTGTATTCCAAGTTACAGAAAAACTTTTTTGTTGTTGTTTCTTTATCTTTGTTACTTTCAATATATACATAATGTATAAGGAAAATATTGTGATGGGGTCGAAAATTCGAATTCGAGTTTTCGACGGGAGAGCACGTTTCAAACATCCCTGATCACGAATCAAACATTTTTAAGGTGATGTCTGTGTGTGTGTGTGTGTCAGTGAGTCTGTGGAGACGATATCTCACGAGCAAATAGAGCGATTCAAATTAAATTTGGTACAAAAATCACAATCCGTCAATACTAGAAGCCTATTGTTTTTAAACGTAATCGAATGTTCAGAACCCCCCTAAATTTTCTAGTGAAATTTGAAAAAATCATCAAAAAATCAAAACTTTTAATAAAGTTACGCAAATAGACATTTTTATGCAATTTTTCCTTAGAAAACGATTGACATAAACTTTAGAACGCTAGCATGAACCGTTCTCGAGATATTGCACATTTTTAAAATACATTTATCAAAAAATCCCATAAATTCTGTTGAGAAACATGTTCACTTTTCATATGTAATATCATGCGATACATTTAGTGACATCATTCTCGTGGATCTAGCTCGTTTCATTCATGAGAAAAGATACTTTGAGTAATACTTTTGTATTTGAACGCCAATAGTTATTTATCTGCTATAAGAGTAACTTATTTCTCCGTCCATAACGTTTGGCGAGATTTTGGCTCTGAGTTTGGCGGAAAGTCGCCAACTTGGCGGCTTTTTTAAATGTTGCCAAATTAACGAAAATCTCGCCAATTGGATAAAAAAGGCACTAAATCAATGAAAATGACGACTCATTGACGAAAATTCAATATCTTGGAAAGAATATAAATATCTACTCCAAGAGAAACCTATTACTTTCCCTGCAATACATGGTAATGTATAGGGAAAGTATTGGAATCATGCCGAAAATCGCAACTCGAGTTTTCGACGGATCTACACGCTTCGAGATCTCTAGAATACGAAAAAACTATTTTTAGCGTGACGTCTGCGTGTGTCTGTCTGTCTGTGTGTGTGTCTGTCTGTCTGTGCAATGTATGTATCCACTCTAACTAAAAATCTAATGAACCGGATTTCATAAAATTTGGTATGTAAGTCACTTGTATGTGACCCTGGTGCTGATTAGTTTTTGGTACTATTCGAAATAAACCTACCCGCCTTTTTTTTGCGAAATAGCCTTCAAAAATTGCCTGTATCCACTGTAACGGAAAATCTAATTGATCAAATTTTACAAAATTTGATACTTAAGTCGCTTGTAGGTCACCCTGGTGCTGATTAGATTTTGATATGATTCGAAAAAGAAGAACCTGCAATTTTTTACAAAATGACCCGCAAAAATTGTATATTTCAACTCTAACTCAACAAATCAACTAAATTTCATAAAATTTAGTACATAAGTCACTTGCGGTCGACACTAGTGCTGATTCGATTTTGGTACTATTCGGCAAATAACAACCTGCCTTTTTTAAGGAAATGGCCCGCAAAAATTTCATGTTTCCTCACTAGCTAAAATACTAATTGATCAAATTTCACAAAATTTGGTTGATAAGTTACTAGTGGTACACTCTGGTGCTGATTAGATTTTGGTACGATTCGGAAAAGAACAACCTGCCTCTTTTTACGAAATGGCCCGCAAAAATCGCCAATATCTAAAAAAAAAAAAAAAAGAGAGACTACGTATGCTGAAATGTATCAATTAAATTCTTGTTTTATGCGCAATTTTTGACGAGGAAAAGAATATAACACACTCCGTTATACTTTAGGACTAACCGTTCTCAAGATATTTGAGATTTCTTGCATTTTTGTTACACCGCTATCGGAAAAATGTCCAATTACCAAATAAAAACAAAAATTGAATTAAAAATGCATATTAGTGTTATTTGGTGCAATTAAACTCAATCTAATGAATTATTAAAGAAATAAAGAAAATATGAATTTAAGTCTGCAGGGAAAGTCATGTGCTGTCCACATCAGATTTTTTTTTTATTGTAAAAGTAGTAAATTCATTGCATGATATAAGGATAAGTCATGTGTTGCCCTCATCAGATTTTTTTACATTTACTTACATAGTTGAAAATGAAAATTAATTTTATGTACTCTATTGAATTTCGTTTATATATTTTTCCATTCTTCTGATGTTTTATACTTTTTGTTTCATAATTCCCTGATTTTCTAGTTTGACTTTTTTTTTTTTTTTCGCTAAATGACCACGCTTTTCTTCCCGAGTTCCGTGAGCAGTTTTCTGTTATCAGATAATTTACTGTTTTTTGCTATCTCATTTATCCCGAGGAAGGAGGCCCTTTTTGCCTCAAAAACAGGTTGACACCTTTATTAATTTGTTTTATGCTGTTTATTAATGGGTTATTTTATTTACAGAAATTTGCTTAGCAGAAAGTTTTTCGTAATTCACAAAGTTTTCAAAGAATGTATAAAGTTCCGTTGAGTTTCATATACTAGACATGTATTTAGAAGGTTCTGAAAAGGGATTATAATTACATTAAAATATAATTCAAATGGATTATAATTAAAAAGTTTTCAATTATAATCACCAAAATATAATTGAAATTAATTATAATTAAAAAGTTTTTTAATTGTAATCACCAAAATATAATTAAAATGAACTATAATTAAAAAGTTTTAAATTGTAATAATCCTATCTATATGAAAAAGTAAAGTCTCACTATATATCTTTCAGCCAATTTTTATAAAGATATTGCTTCATACAAAATCAATAGTTTTAATATAATTTTGGTAAAGATAATGCTACACGAAATCAGTATTTTTAATCCAATTCTTATAAAGATAATACTACACAAAATCAATATTTTTAAAACAATTCTGATAAAGATTATGGTATTATGCTACACGAAATTAATATTTTAAATCCATTCCTTTTTCAAGACAATGCTACATGAAATCAATATTTTTAATCCAATTATAAAGTTAATGCTATATGAAATTAGTGCTTCTAAATCGATTCTTATGAAGATGATGCTATACGAGATCAATATTTTCCCCCATCTGTTGGAAGAAAATAAATCTGCATGAATCAGTGGTTTCTCTTGTTTACCAAAGCAAAGAACGAATGAAATTCTCGGTTCTCATTTCTTTTAAGTAAATATTTGATGAGCTGGACTTGCGTAGGAAGATATCGAAGACCGTTTCATTATATCGAATTTTATGTTCTTATTTTCGTTTTATTTATTATTTCTCGGATGTATATAATTTTAATATTTTTAGTAGTCTAGAAAAGGGTATATATATATATATATATATATATATATATATATATATATATATATATATATATATATATATATATATATATATATATATATATACAATGAAGAGCCAAATCATTATGACCACCCCCACCGTGGGCGAATGGGCTTGTCTGGATGACGTGGAGGGCACGTGAGCAGGCGGGAATGATATTTAACTGGAGCCGGTGATTCTGAGGCATAATTCTATCGCTTCCATGTGTGTGTGATGGGTTAGGCTGCTGATATAAGTGCGTTCGATCGAGGGCAGATCGTGATGACCTGACGGCTCGGAACGAGTATTTCCGAAATTGCATGGCTCATCGGATGTTCGCGAGCTGTCGTAGTTAGGACCTATGCAAAGTGGATGAATGACGGTGAAACCAGTAGTAGACGGCAAAGCGTTGGACGTCCACGCGTCATAAACGAAACTGGACGTCGGAGGTTGTCCCGCTTGGTGAAACAAAATCGGCGACAGCCAGTGGCTCAACTAACAGCCGATTACAATGCAGGTTCCAGTAGAAATGTTTCGGAGCACACAGTTCAGAAGACTCTGATGGATATGGGACTCCGGAACAGACGCCTCTCTCATGTGCCTCTGTTAACCAAGAGTCATTGTCATTTATGCCTCCAGTGGGCCCGAGAACATAGTGAACAACTTGACCATGGAACAATGGAACAGAGCGTCAGAGTACTTCGTCTTCTAGGTGAACAGTTCCTCGACACATGTACTGCGGGTAGTAAACAGGCCGGAGGCGGCAGTATTATGATTTGGAGGCCGTTCTCATGGGCGTCTCTGGGACCGTTGGTTGTGGTGAAACACACCATAAAAGCTGTGGACTATCTCAACATTATTGCTGACCAGTTGCACCCTTACATGGCATCAGTCTTCCCCAACGGGAATGGAGTCTTACAGCAGGAGACAACGCTCCTTGTCCCAAGGCCGGAATTGTTCTACAGTGGTTCGAAGAGCATGCGGATGAATTTCGTTGATGTCCTGACCGCCTAACTCGCCGGACCTTAATCCCATAGGGATATTTTTTTTCACATTTGGGGTATCATGGAACGGCAGCTCAGAGCTCAAACACCACCGTCCCGGAATATCCGGGAGTTGCGGGACGGGACCGCTGCTTGCACATCCGGTACCATCTGTCTCCGGCTACCTACCAAGGACTTGTGGCATCCATGCCACGGCGGGTTGCAAGCTGTTTTGCGTGCAAAGGTGGAGCGACAGGATATTAGGTAGGTGGTCATAATGCTTTGGCTCTTCAGTGTATATATCATTCAATTTTTTGTTTTTATAATGTGTCGGATCTTTGCATATTGTTTCAACCATATGGGTTACTGCATACTGCGGATCACATTTAGAGCTTCCATTGATATAAAGATTCCCGAAGAGTGGCATTAATGGCAGTGGCGTAGCGTCCATTGAGGCTCAGAAGCTGAGCCTCCCCCTGTTTAAAATCTAATTTAAAGATACTTTTATTTATTATATTTTTTAAAATAACTTTGCGAATATATATATATGTCTTTTTATTAAAAAAACTGTAACATACTTACTTAAAATGAGACGTTTCAAAGTATTTTTCCCATTAAAACGCTTATCTAGAAGCTGAAATCATCCAGCTTTTACGGTGCATTGAAAGAAGCACGGTCTTAGGACCGCCCAACTGTTAAACTCCGTCCTGGCTGATAAGCTAGAACTATAAGCTAGCTTTCAGAAATGTGTAGCTATTGCATCCCCCATCTGGCTCCGTGAAGTTGGCCCCCCCGTGGAAAGCACAAACGACAAAAACAAGTGGAATCGTTTGTACTTCGTTTGTGCTGGTTTGTGCTGCAAAAATTTTCGTTTGTGCTTCTTTCGTTTTCGATTTATAGCATTTTCTTTTCCGGGGGGGGGCTAACTTCACGCTCAGCCATTGTTTACATAAGAGAAATTACATCAATATCCAAAAAACGTTTATGCCTTTCGTTTGTGCTTCGTTTGTGCTGGTTTGTGCAGCAAAAAGTTTTCTTCGGACCCTTTTCAAATTTGAACTATAAAGCTTTCATTTGTTTGGCGCCAAAACGGGCTTTGTTGACATACAAGAAATTAAACGAATTTCGAAAAAACGTTTATGCCATTCGTTTGTGCTGGTTTGTGCCGCAAAAATTTTCGTTTGTGCTCTTTTCGTTTTCGATTTATAGACGTTTCTTTTCCCGGGGGGGCTAACTTCACGATCAGCTGTTGTTTACATAAGAGAAATTACATCAATATCCAAAAAACGTTTATGCCATTCGTTTGTGCTGGTTTGTGCAGCAAAAAGTTTTCTTCGGACCCTTTTCAAATTTGAATTATAAACCTTTCATTTGTTTGGCGGGAAAACCGGGTTTGTTGACATACAAGAAATTAAAGGAATTTCGAAAAACCGTTTATGCCATTCGTTTGTACTTCGTTTGTGCTGGTTTGTGCCGAAAAAATTTTGGTTTGCGCTCTTTTCGTTTTCGATTTATAGACGTTTCTTTTCCCGGGGGGGCCAACTTCACGATCAGCTGTTGTTTACATAAGAGAAATTACATCGATATCCAAAAAACGTTTATGCCATTCGTTTGTGCTTCGTTTGTGCTGGTTTGTGCAGCAAAAAGTTTTCTTCGGACCCTTTTCAAATTTGAATTATAAAGCTTTCATTTGTTTGGCGGGAAAACCGGGTTTGTTGACATACAAGAAATTAATAGAATTTCGAAAAAACGTTTATGCCATTCGTTTGTGCTTCGTTTGTGCTGGTTTGTGCCGCAAAAATTTTCGTTTGTGCTCTTTTCGTTTTCGATTTATAGACGTTTCTTTTCCCGGGGGGGCTAACTTCACGATCAGCTGTTGTTTACATAAGAGAAATTACATCAATATCCAAAAAACGTTTATGCCATTCGTTTGTGCTTCGTTTGTGCTGGTTTGTGCAGCAAAAAGTTTTCTTCGGACCCTTTTCAAATTTGAATTATAAAGCTTTAATTTGTTTGGCGGGAAAACCGGGTTTGTTGACATACAAGAAATTAAAGGAATTTCGGAAAAACGTTTATGCCATTCGTTTGTGCTTCGTTTGTGCTGGTTTGTGCCGCAAAAATTTTCGTTTGTGCTTCTTTCGTTTTCGATTTATAGCATTTCCTTTCGTTTGCTTCGTGTGAAGTTGGCCCCCCGTTGAAAGCACAAACGACAAAAACTAGTGGAATCGTTTGTACTTCGTTTGTGCTGGTTTGTGCCGCAAAAATTTTCGTTTGTGCTTCTTTCGTTTTCGATTTATAGCATTTCCTTTCGTTTGCTTCGTGTGAAGTTGGCCCCCCGTGGAAAGCACAAACGACAAAAACTAGTGGAATCGTTTGTACTTCGTTTGTGCTGGTTTGTGCCGCAAAAATTTTCGTTTGTGCTTCTTTCGTTTTCGATTTATAGCATTTCCTTTCATTTGCTTCGTGTGAAGTTGGCCCCCCCGTTGAAAGCACAAACGACAAAAACTAGTGGAATCGTTTGTACTTCGTTTGTGCTGGTTTGTGCCGCAAAAATTTTCGTTTGTGCTTCTTTCGTTTTCGATTTATAGCATTTCCTTTCGTTTGCTTCGTGTGAAGTTGGCCCCCCCCGTTGAAAGCACAAACGACAAAAACTAGTGGAATCGTTTGTACTTCGTTTGTGCTGGTTTGTGCCGCAAAAATTTTCGTTTGTGCTTCTTTCGTTTTCGATTTATAGCATTTCCTTTCGTTTACTTCGTGTGAAGTTGGCCCCCCCGTGGAAAGCACAAACGACAAAAACTAGTGGAATCGTTTGTACTTCGTTTGTGCTGGTTTGTGCCGCAAAAATTTTCGTTTGTGCTTCTTTCGTTTTCGATTTATAGCATTTCCTTTCGTTTGCTTCGTGTGAAGTTGGCCCCCCCCGTTGAAAGCACAAACGACAGAAACTAGTGGAATCGTTTGTACTTCGTTTGTGCTGGTTTGTGCCGCAAAAATTTTCGTTTGTGCTTCTTTCGTTTTCAATTTATAGCATTTCCTTTCGTTTGCTTCGTGTGAAGTTGGCCCCCCCGTGGAAAGCACAAACGACAAAAACTAGTGGAATCGTTTGTACTTCGTTTGTGCTGGTTTGTGCCGCAAAAATTTTCGTTTGTGCTTCTTTCGTTTTCGATTTATAGCATTTCCTTTCATTTGCTTCGTGTGAAGTTGGCCCCCCCGTTGAAAGCACAAACGACAGAAACTAGTGGAATCGTTTGTACTTCGTTTGTGCTGGTTTGTGCCGCAAAAATTTTCGTTTGTGCTTCTTTCGTTTTCGATTTATAGCATTTCCTTTCGTTTACTTCGTGTGAAGTTGGCCCCCCCGTGGAAAGCACAAACGACAAAAACTAGTGGAATCGTTTGTACTTCGTTTGTGCTGGTTTGTGCCGCAAAAATTTTCGTTTGTGCTTCTTTCGTTTTCGATTTATAGCATTTCCTTTCGTTTACTTCGTGTGAAGTTGGCCCCCCCGTGGAAAGCACAAACGACAAAAACTAGTGGAATCGTTTGTACATCGTTTGTGCTGGTTTGTGCCGCAAAAATTTTCGTTTGTGCTTCTTTCGTTTTCGATTTATAGCGTTTCCTTTCATTTGCTTCGTGTGAAGTTGGCCCCCCCGTTGAAAGCACAAACGACAGAAACTAGTGGAATCGTTTGTACTTCGTTTGTGCTGGTTTGTGCCGCAAAAATTTTCGTTTGTGCTTCTTTCGTTTTCGATTTATAGCATTTCCTTTCGTTTGCTTCGTGTGAAGTTGGCCCCCCCCCGTTGAAAGCACAAACGACAGAAACTAGTGGAATCGTTTGTACTTCGTTTGTGCTGGCTTGTGCCGCAAAAATTTTCGTTTGTGCTTCTTTCGTTTTCGATTTATAGCATTTAATTTCGTTTGCTTCGTGTGAAGTTGGCCCCCCGTGGAAAGCACAAACGACAAAAACTAGTGGAATCGTTTGTACTTCGTTTGTGCTGGTTTGTGCCGCAAAAATTTTCGTTTGTGCTTCTTTCGTTTTCGATTTATAGCATTTCCTTTCGTTTGCTTCGTGTGAAGTTGGCCCCCCCCCGTTGAAAGCACAAACGACAGAAACTAGTGGAATCGTTTGTACTTCGTTTGTGCTGGTTTGTGCCGCAAAAATTTTCGTTTGTGCTTCTTTCGTTTTCGATTTATAGCATTTCCTTTCGTTTGCTTCGTGTGAAGTTGGCCCCCCCGTTGAAAGCACAAACGACAGAAACTAGTGGAATCGTTTGTACTTCGTTTGTGCTGGTTTGTGCCGCAAAAATTTTCGTTTGTGCTTCTTTCGTTTTCGATTTATAGCATTTCCTTTCATTTGCTTCGTGTGAAGTTGGCCCCCCCGTTGAAAGCACAAACGACAGAAACTAGTGGAATCGTTTGTACTTCGTTTGTGCTGGTTTGTGCCGCAAAAATTTTCGTTTGTGCTTCTTTCGTTTTCGATTTATAGCATTTCCTTTCGTTTGCTTCGTGTGAAGTTGGCCCCCCCGTTGAAAGCACAAACGACAGAAACTAGTGGAATCGTTTGAACTTCGTTTGTGCTGGTTTGTGCCGCAAAAATTTTCGTTTGTGCTTCTTTCGTTTTCGATTTATAGCATTTCCTTTCGTTTGCTTCGTGTGAAGTTGGCCCCCCCCGTGGAAAGCACAAACGACAAAAACTAGTGGAATCGTTTGTACTTCGTTTGTGCTGGTTTGTGCCGCAAAAATTTTCGTTTGTGCTTCTTTCGTTTTCGATTTATAGCATTTCCTTTCATTTGCTTCGTGTGAAGTTGGCCCCCCCGTTGAAAGCACAAACGACAAAAACTAGTGGAATCGTTTGTACTTCGTTTGTGCTGGTTTGTGCCGCAAAAATTTTCGTTTGTGCTTCTTTCGTTTTCGATTTATAGCATTTCCTTTCGTTTACTTCGTGTGAAGTTGGCCCCCCCGTGGAAAGCACAAATGACAAAAACTAGTGGAATCGTTTGTACTTCGTTTGTGCTGGTTTGTGCCGCAAAAATTTTCGTTTGTGCTTCTTTCGTTTTCGATTTATAGCATTTCCTTTCGTTTGCTTCGTGTGAAGTTGGCCCCCCCCCCCCGTTGAAAGCACAAACGACAGAAACTAGTGGAATCGTTTGTACTTCGTTTGTGCTGGTTTGTGCCGCAAAAATTTTCGTTTGTGCTTCTTTCGTTTTCGATTTATAGCATTTCCTTTCGTTTGCTTCGTGTGAAGTTGGCCCCCCCCGTGGAAAGCACAAACGACAAAAACTAGTGGAATCATTTGTACTTCGTTTGTGCTGGTTTGTGCCGCAAAAATTTTCGTTTGTGCTTCTTTCGTTTTCGATTTATAGCATTTCCTTTCGTTTGCTTCGTGTGAAGTTGGCCCCCCCGTGGAAAGCACAAACGACAAAAACTAGTGGAATCGTTTGTACTTCGTTTGTGCTGGTTTGTGCCGCAAAAATTTTCGTTTGTGCTTCTTTCGTTTTCGATTTATAGCATTTCCTTTCATTTGCTTCGTGTGAAGTTGGCCCCCCCGTTGAAAGCACAAACGACAGAAACTAGTGGAATCGTTTGTACTTCGTTTGTGCTGGTTTGTGCCGCAAAAATTTTCGTTTGTGCTTCTTTCGTTTTCGATTTATAGCATTTCCTTTCGTTTGCTTCGTGTGAAGTTGGCCCCCCCGTTGAAAGCACAAACGACAGAAACTAGTGGAATCGTTTGTACTTCGTTTGTGCTGGTTTGTGCCGCAAAAATTTTCGTTTGTGCTTCTTTCGTTTTCGATTTATAGCATTTCCTTTCGTTTGCTTCGTGTGAAGTTGGCCCCCCCCCCGTGGAAAGCACAAACGACAAAAACTAGTGGAATCGTTTGTACTTCGTTTGTGCTGGTTTGTGCCGCAAAAATTTTCGTTTGTGCTTCTTTCGTTTTCGATTTATAGCATTTCCTTTCATTTGCTTCGTGTGAAGTTGGCCCCCCCCGTTGAAAGCACAAACGACAAAAACTAGTGGAATCGTTTGTACTTCGTTTGTGCTGGTTTGTGCCGCAAAAATTTTCGTTTGTGCTTCTTTCGTTTTCGATTTATAGCATTTCCTTTCATTTGCTTCGTGTGAAGTTGGCCCCCCCGTTGAAAGCACAAACGACAAAAACTAGTGGAATCGTTTGTACTTCGTTTGTGCTGGTTTGTGCCTCAAAAATTTTCGTTTGTGCTTCTTTCGTTTTCGATTTATAGCATTTCCTTTCGTTTGCTTCGTGTGAAGTTGGCCCCCCCGTGGAAAGCACAAACGACAAAAACTAGTGGAATCCTTTGTACTTCGTTTGTGCTGGTTTGTGACACAAAAAGTTTTCTTCAGACCCTTTTCAAATTTGAACTATAAATCTTTTATTTGTTTGGCGCGAAAACAGGGTTTGTTTACATACAAGAAATTAAATTAATTTCGAAAAACCGTTAATGCCATTCGTTTGTATTTCATTTGTACTTGTTTGTTCCGGGGAAAAAAAATTTCGGACCCTTTGCATATGCAAAGTATAAAGCTTTCATTTGTCTCCGGGACAAGTGTTTTTTTTTTTTACATAACAGAAATTAAATGAATTTTAAAAAACTGTTTATGCCATTCGTTTGTGCTTCGTTTGTACTAGTTTGTTCCGGAAAAAATTTCTTCGGATCCTTTTCATATCCAAAGTATAAAGCTTTCATTTGTCTGGGGGACAAGTGGGTTTTATTTACATAGCAGAAATTAATTGAATTTCAAAAAACCGTTTATGTCATTCGTTTGTACTTCGTTTGTACTAGTTTGTTCCGGAAAAAAATTTCTTCGGACCCTTTTCATATCCAAAATATAAAGCTTTCATTTTTCTGGGGGACAAATTGGTTTTGTTCACATAATAGGAATTAAATGAATTTTGAAAAAACGTTTGAAATAACCAGATCTAAATCTGTCGTTACTATTCCTACCATTATTCAATTGATTCAATTCATAGAAGCTTAAAAAATTTATAAGTAACATTTCAGTATTAGTCTAATTAACCTCATTTGACATGACAAAAGGCAAAACAATACCATGTAAATTAAAGTCACCCATAGTAACAATGTCGTAATTGAAAAAATTAAAATTAGCTTCGAACAAATTGATGAATTCATCATACGTATCAAAACTGGAAGAAGGGCTTATATATACCACACAGAGAAACAAATATTTACCAAAAGCACGATCAATTTTTAACCATACCGATTCCGTTTGATTTTCACCCATGGATAACTCATTGAACACAATGTTAGAATTGAGTACAATAAACAAGCCCCCGGCACGAAGGTCTCGAATATCCATATTAGTCCAATCTCCACGTATAATTGTATATCTGTCATCAAAACATTCCGCACTACTAATATTTTCACAGAGCCAGGTCTCAGTTAAACATATTACATCATAGTTTTGAGTTAATACCGATAAGAATAGTTTGTTTGTTTTTGTCCGTAGACCCCTAACATTCTGATAATAAATTTTCATGTCACGATTTACAACACATCCACCAGTGATCAAAGACTCATCAGGTAGTCACTTCCCTGCTTCATTCTCATGGCCACGCATTTCACCCTCTTGAAGAATCTGCTTATCATTAAGTTTACCAACTAATTTGGTAATGAAACATCCATCGGGCCAAACATCACTTTCAACAACTTTGCCATGTCCTGTTCCTGGACCTCAACATGAAAAGGAAAGTAGGTATTACATTTAGTAACTAATGGCGTACAAATGAAATTATCAATAAGACCGTTCTTTAAATCAATTTCAATATCATCGGCTCTCGCATTTGAACTCAGTCTCAAGAGAAATATTACTCCCATTCTGGGACGTTTCTCAACCGCCACTGATGTGGAAACTTTACATGAACCGTTTACAACTGTCTTTGATTTCGGTGTAGCAATATATCCCTTATCGCCTTTTTAAAACCAGATCCCATAGTATTTATAAACATATCCCTGTGTATGTGCAGTTGAGCAATACTAGCTCCATCTTGTAAATTTGGCCACTGTTCAGCATTTCCATTGCTCTATTCAGCAACATCATTGACAGTTTCCCTCATGTTTTCCCTGATACTATTTCTTCGATTTAATTCCGAAAGTAGTTTAATCACATTCAAATCCATCCAACAGTGTTCCCGATCAACGAAGTGAACATTTACCTCTGTCTTTATGATACCATTTATACCATTACTGCCTGAATATACTTTTTATTCGATGCTGACCACTCTCCTAAGGAGGTCAGTGTCATTATCTTGCACTTTTCTATTCAAAAGTTCCACTAAAGCTAATTAATTTTATCCGAAAAGTGTGTGTTGTCATCAGAACTTACTTCCGCTCTGTAGGTTTATTCCTATCATTCAATGCTTGTTCAAAAATCTTCAGCGCGTTTTCTCTATTGAGATCGAAACTGACTCTATGTTTAAAGGCCGATTTTCTATCAGAAACAGAAATGAACAAGTTATTCAAGTTGCACATTCCAAAAATGCTTTGCGTAACACTGGCTCAACTTCTTCTGAAGTCGAACCACTATAGTCCGCCATGACAAAATTAAGAACAATTCGTTAAATTCTTCTTAACTACTTGTCAGTATCTAAAAAATAGTTTACTCACAGTATAAGCCACATTAAAAACACAATATTAAGAATAAAAACTCTTTAAAATTTTAAAACTGTAAAAAATTTATCTCTTTCTAGCCTTCCTCCTCCCTTTCGTGTTTTAAATATTTCTTCCTCAAACCCTTCCTCGTTTTCTAGGTTTAATGTATTCACAGATGGTCAAAACTGGATAATAATGTAGGTTTATCAATATGCATTTTCGAAAATGATCGACTGATCGAATCATTATCCTTTAAACTTAGAACTGGAAACACAGTTTTTCAAGCCGAACTTGAGGCCATCAACCAGGCCATCCTCTGGGCCGGCAAAAACAATTTAAAAATCAACATCTTTTCGGACAGTCAGTCATCTATTTCGGCTTTTAAATCTATCAAGAATAAAACGAAATTTCTATCTAAAATTAAAACTAATGCTCACCCCTACAAATCATTTATTAACTTATCCTGGATCAAGGCCCATTCTAACATTCAGGGCAACGAAGTCGCCGATGAACTATCCAAACAAGCTACGATCTCCGGCACCCCACTCCTTATACCTTTTCCCTACTCCTTTTTGATTAATAATTATAAATCTTTCCTTCTTAAAAATTGGCAATCTCTTCTTAATGATTATATTTCCCCCCGGACTCCTGACCCTGCCAGAATTCTAAGCTATTTACCCAAAGTCAACCTCAATTTTCAAATTTATAACAAATTCTTAATCTATTTTTTAACGGGTCATGGTCCTTTTCTTGACTATCTTCATTTTTTCAAACATAAACGTTCTTCAAATTGTCTTTGTAATTCATATGGTGACGTAGATCATTATGTTTTTAATTGCCCCCATACCTCAAAATTTCACTTAACCCGTCCTCCAGATAATCTTCGTGCGACATGGTTCTCTGGTGTCAGAACCAATAAAATTATTTTAAATAGGTTGAAAAACTGTGTTTTAATTGCGAGAGAACTCTCCCATCAGGTTCCTTAGCAAGCTTGGTGCCAACTGCTTTCAATTTTCTTCGGTCAATGTTGTCTACCCCCTGTTCCAGGCGTTTGTCTCTTATTGTTCCTGTACTTACACTTTTTGGTGTCCATCTTTTGTATATTTTGTTTCCTGTTTATATTCCTCTGTTGTATATATCTGTTTTCCCTGTGTTCCTCGGCTGTTCATATATTTGAAAGTCTTACCATGTACATGTATTGCTATATTGCATTTAACTTTGTTTTATCCGATTACCTCAACTGATTGCATGTAACCTTTGTTCAGCCATGTTCTTTTTGCTTTCTTTTTGTTGGTTTTTACTGTATTGTCCCTTTTCCCGAGGTTGTATGTAAACAAACCCTGTTTTCGCGCCAAACAAATAAAAGATTTATAGTTCAAATTTGAAAAGGGTCTGAAGAAAACTTTTTGTGTCACAAACCAGCACAAACGAAGTACAAAGGATTCCACTAGTTTTTGTCGTTTGTGCTTTCCACGGGGGGGCCAACTTCACACGAAGCAAACGAAAGAAAATGCTATAAATCGAAAACGAAAGAAGCACAAACTAAAATTTTTGCGGCACAAACCAGCACAAACGAAGTACAAACGATTCCACTAGTTTTTGTCGTTTGTGCTTTCCACGGGGGGGCCAACTTCACACGAAGCAAATGAAAGGAAATGCTATAAATCGAAAACGAAAGAAGCACAAACGAAAATTTTTGCGGCACAAACCAGCACAAACGAAGTACAAACGATTCCACTAGTTTTTGTCGTTTGTGCTTTCCACGGGGGGGCCAACTTCACACGAAGCAAATGAAAGGAAATGCTATAAATCGAAAACGAAAGAAGCACAAACGAAAATTTTTGCGGCACAAACCAGCACAAACAAAGTACAAACGATTCCACTAGTTTTTGTCGTTTGTGCTTTCCACGGGGGGGCCAACTTCACACGAAGCAAACGAAAGAAAATGCTATAAATCGAAAACGAAAGAAGCACAAACTAAAATTTTTGCGGCACAAACCAGCACAAACGAAGTACAAACGATTCCACTAGTTTTTGTCGTTTGTGCTTTCCACGGGGGGGCCAACTTCACACGAAGCAAATGAAAGGAAATGCTATAAATCGAAAACGAAAGAAGCACAAACGAAAATTTTTGCGGCACAAACCAGCACAAACGAAGTACAAACGATTCCACTAGTTTTTGTCGTTTGTGCTTTCCACGGGGGGGCCAACTTCACACGAAGCAAATGAAAGGAAATGCTATAAATCGAAAACGAAAGAAGCACAAACTAAAATTTTTGCGGCACAAACCAGCACAAACGAAGTACAAACGATTCCACTAGTTTTTGTCGTTTGTGCTTTCCACGGGGGGGGGGGGGCAACTTCACACGAAGCAAACGAAAGGAAATGCTATAAATCGAAAACGAAAGAAGCACAAACTAAAATTTTTGCGGCACAAACCAGCACAAACGAAGTACAAACGATTCCACTAGTTTTTGTCGTTTGTGCTTTCCACGGGGGGGCCAACTTCACACGAAGCAAACGAAAGAAAATGCTATAAATCGAAAACGAAAGAAGCACAAACTAAAATTTTTGCGGCACAAACCAGCACAAACGAAGTACAAACGATTCCACTAGTTTTTGTCGTTTGTGCTTTCCACGGGGGGGCCAACTTCACACGAAGCAAATGAAAGGAAATGCTATAAATCGAAAACGAAAGAAGCACAAACGAAAATTTTTGCGGCACAAACCAGCACAAACGAAGTACAAACGATTCCACTAGTTTTTGTCGTTTGTGCTTTCCACGGGGGGGCCAACTTCACACGAAGCAAATGAAAGGAAATGCTATAAATCGAAAACGAAAGAAGCACAAACGAAAATTTTTGCGGCACAAACCAGCACAAACGATTCCACTAGTTTTTGTCGTTTGTGCTTTCCACGGGGGGGCCAACTTCACACGAAGCAAACGAAAGAAAATGCTATAAATCGAAAACGAAAGAAGCACAAACTAAAATTTTTGCGGCACAAACCAGCACAAACGAAGTACAAACGATTCCACTAGTTTTTGTCGTTTGTGCTTTCCACGGGGGGGCCAACTTCACACGAAGCAAATGAAAGGAAATGCTATAAATCGAAAACGAAAGAAGCACAAACGAAAATTTTTGCGGCACAAACCAGCACAAACGAAGCACAAACGAATGGCATAAACGTTTTTTCGAAATTCCTTTAATTTCTTGTATGTCAACAAACCCGGTTTTCCCGCCAAACAAATGAAAGCTTTATAATTCAAATTTGAAAAGGGTCCGAAGAAAACTTTTTGCTGCACAAACCAGCACAAACGAAGCACAAACGAATGGCATAAACGTTTTTTGGATATTGATGTAATTTCTCTTATGTAAACAACAGCTGATCGTGAAGTTAGCCCCCCCGGGAAAAGAAACGTCTATAAATCGAAAACGAAAAGAGCACAAACGAAAATTTTTGCGGCACAAACCAGCACAAACGAAGCACAAACGAATGGCATAAACGTTTTTTCGAAATTCGTTTAATTTCTTGTATGTCAACAAAGCCCGTTTTGGCGCCAAACAAATGAAAGCTTTATAATTCAAATTTGAAAAGGGTCCGAAGAAAACTTTTTGCTGCACAAACCAGCACAAACGAAGCACAAACGAATGGCATAAACGTTTTTTGGATATTGATGTAATTTCTCTTATGTAAACAACAGCTGATCGTGAAGTTAGTCCCCCCGGGAAAAAAAACGTCTATAAATCGAAAACGAAAAGAGCACAAACGAAAATTTTTGCGGCACAAACCAGCACAAACGAAGCACAAACGAATGGCATAAACGTTTTTTCGAAATTCCTTTAATTTCTTGTATGTCAACAAACCCGGTTTTCCCGCCAAACAAATGAAAGCTTTATAATTCAAATTTGAAAAGGGTCCTAAGAAAACTTTTTGCTGCACAAACCAGCACAAACGAAGCACAAACGAATGGCATAAACGTTTTTTGGATATTGATGTAATTTCTCTTATGTAAACAACAGCTGATCGTGAAGTTGGCCCCCCCGGGAAAAGAAACGTCTATAAATCGAAAACGAAAAGCGCACAAACGAAAATTTTTGCGGCACAAACCAGCACAAACGAAGCACAAACGAATGGCATAAACGTTTTTTCGAAATTCCTTTAATTTCTTGTATGTCAACAAACCCGGTTTTCCCGCCAAACAAATGAAAGCTTTATAATTCAAATTTGAAAAGGGTCCGAAGAAAACTTTTTGCTGCACAAACCAGCACAAACGAAGCACAAACGAATGGCATAAACGTTTTTTGGATATTGATGTAATTTCTCTTATGTAAACAACAGCTGATCGTGAAGTTAGCCCCCCCGGGAAAAGAAACGTCTATAAATCGAAAACGAAAAGAGCACAAACGAAAATTTTTGCGGCACAAACCAGCACAAACGAAGCACAAACGAATGGCATAAACGTTTTTTCGAAATTCGTTTAATTTCTTGTATGTCAACAAAGCCCGTTTTGGCGCCAAACAAATGAAAGCTTTATAGTTCAAATTTGAAAAGGGTCCGAAGAAAACTTTTTGCTGCACAAACCAGCACAAACGAAGCACAAACGAAAGGCATAAACGTTTTTTGGATATTGATGTAATTTCTCTTATGTAAACAATGGCTGAGCGTGAAGTTAGCCCCCCCGGAAAAGAAAATGCTATAAATCGAAAACGAAAGAAGCACAAACGAAAATTTTTGCAGCACAAACCAGCACAAACGAAGTACAAACGATTCCACTTGTTTTTGTCGTTTGTGCTTTCCACGGGGGGGGGGGGGGGCAACTTCACGGAGCTCAGTTTCAACCCTTTATAAACAGCGTAACTTAAGACAGTGATTAGATATGGGACGTGACGTTTCATGAATGAAAATTTCTTGAGCAAGGCTAATGGATCCGCCATTTTGGATCAAACATGGTTCCATTAATTAATCTTCGCAGAAAAAAGTCATATGTTATACTAAAATATGAGACATTTTCCACGAATAACATGACATTCACCTAAATTTAAACAATATCAAAACGAAGAAACGCACTAATTATGACTGCCATTTAAATTAAGTTGTTTGTGAAGTAGAATTAGTCACAGCAACAATATGGCGAAGCATCCGTTTGCGTATTTGAGAGTTTAAAAAAGAACAAATATGATTTCCCTTTAAAAATCACATTACAAGAGAATCTTAGTTAAACAAAAGTCATTGATAATTTTCTAGCGGATTTTTAGCATATTGTGGCTAAGATGTTTTTAAGTTTTCAAAGTATAGTATTTGTAAATAATTAATATACAAAATTGTTTAAGGATATTGTTGACTACAGTGATTTTCAACTAAGCTTATGTTCCAGATATATTTCTCACCCATTTTCAGAGCACTCCTTTGAATTGCTTTATTTCGTTAGTTCCAGCTGTTTATATTTACAAAACTGATATATTTTTTTTTATCACTTGCTAATAATATTCTAATATATTTCTACTTCATACATAGGCGCCTGTAAAACTTTCTTCCAGGGGGATGGGGCAAACTCAAGCACATGATGTACAACATCGACTGTCTTGATGTTCGTCTTTGTTATATTGAATGTCTAAGGGGGAGTATGTCCCTCCCCCCCCCCCTTTTACCTTCCCAATGGGCGACAATGACTTTATATTTAATAAAATGATTGTAAAATTTCATCTAATTTAGAAATAAAAAAACATTTTAAATGTTATCTTGTATGTATTCATCTTACATAGATAATATTTTAAAATCTCATGCATTTCATCCACTCTTTGCATTTTTATGTAAAATTATTTTATTTTATTCATCAATAAATAAACTTATGAAAGTGCGAATTCCAATATAAATTTCACTTGCAATACCAAATTTTTTGCCTTCCCAGTCAAAAATCTCACGCTAAGCTAGTGATTAATGGATGCTCTATACAGTTTCATTTCTATTTATTTACTTCTTTTCTTACTTTCAATTCTATGGGCTTCTTGAATTTTATTTTTCTATTTGATGCACATGTTTAGTTTAGTCCAGTCAACACCTTTTTGTTTGTGTCATATCTTTACTATATATATTGTTGGCTTTTATATAATTTCATTTCCTAGTTAAATATTACCCAGCTTTTTTTATGTATTTTTTCTTTATTAAGTCTCGTTAAAATTCAATTTATACTTTTCAGCCATATGTTTGTTATCTATTCTTACACTATATAGTTTTAATAAATTCTGTATCCTTATTGTTGAAATTGTTACAATTTTTTTAAATGGTAATGAACTTGGGATGCAAGTTATTAATGTATAAATCTACTCTGATTCCCTTTCTTTTAATTATTTATTATTATTATTATTATTATTATATATTTCAAAAACGTACATTTAATACTCGTTGAAAATTTATATGTACAGGTTAAAAAATATATAGAATAAGTTTCTGTAAAAAAAAAGTGGTGGTGTCCCATTTCGGTGGAGCCGAAAGATTTTAAAGTGAATAATGTTTTGCGCAATAAAATTCCAATGAAGTCCTATTATATATCCTTATAGGTCTTTTAAAGTGCTACAAATTTCTATCTTACAGTTAGTTCATAGCTAGCTAAAGTATCGAAATTTAAGCCACGTTTTAGAAATACACTGCTGGCCATCCAAAATGCAACACCATGAAAGACAAGAGATATTAAAGCCAAATTTATTGGACAAAGAACATAAAGTAAAAGGATGAATTGATTGAAAATACAGCCCCGTTCGACTTGCGGATCATGAAGAAATCAGTATTTTGTGCAGCCGCCATGGCTGACAATAACTGCTGCTACGTGCCTCGGCATTGAAAGAAAGAGACTTTGAATGTGTTCTTGGGGTATGTCAGTCCATACTGCTTCCACACGTTGCCAAACTTCATCTGTCGTAGCAGCTGCTGTTGTTTGCTGGGCCAGTCGTTTGCCAATCATCGACCAGACGTGTTCAATGGGCGACAGATCTGGAGAACGAGCGGTCCAAGGGAACAGTGGAACTTGGTGGGCAATGAAGAAATGCTGAACGATATGTGCCACGTGTGGTCTCGCATTGTCCAGTTGAAACTTGGCCGCAGGAAAGCCTTGAAAGTAAGGTAAGACAACAGGCTCCAAAACTTCAGAAATGTAGCGGTGGCTGTTGAGTGTACTGGCAATGCGCATTAGGGGGGTGCGGGAGTAAAATCCAATGCCACCCCAAACCATAACACCAGGTGAAGGACCGGTATGGTGATGCATAATGCAAGAGTTATGCACTCTCTCGCCACAGTGCCGCCAAACCCGGATACGACCATCGTGGTGTTGTAGGCAGAATCGTGATTCGTCTGAAAACACAATGTCGTGCTATTCGTTTGTCCATGTCCGGCGTTCAATGCACCATTGCAGCCGCATATGCCTATGGTTTGAAGTCAAAGGTAATCGCAGCAATGGGCACCTTGTTAAAATTGCCCGTTGCTGCAGACGATGTCGAATGGTACGTGCTGACACAGATTGTTGTGCAACAGACCTTAATTCTTGCGCTAGAGTTGTTGATGTTGTAATGTGATCCATCATTGCCATGGGCACAACATGTCTGTCCTCACGTTCGGTGGTGCGACTAGGCTGGTGCAATCGTTCCTGTCGGTTGGTCCGACCCTCCTGCACCCACTGATTCCATATTCGCATCACTGTGGCTTGATTTCGTCCAACACGAGCACCGATTTCTCGGAAGGGTAATCCGCAATCTCTATAAGCCACAATTCTTCCTCTGTCAAACTCAGAAACGTGCTGAAATGTCTGCCGTATTCTTCGACGAGGCATACTAAAGCTTCCCACACAAAAATACAAGGTGAAAACAACATTCCTGTACTTAAAAACAGCCTTCTCTTCTCCCCTTATATAGCTCTTGTAGGTGGCGCTACTGGCGCACATGATTTGCATATGAGCTAAAATTCTAATTATTTGTATTCCCTATCGAGGTCTACGTATGGTGCAAATTTCATGCTTATTGGATGCTTCCTTTATGGTGTTGCATTTTGGATGGCCAGCAGTGTAGTTCAAAATCTTGAAATATAGACATTGAAACAACTATATTTGAATAATTAAAAATACAATCTAAAAACCAATTATATATTCTTGTAGAGTTTGCAAAGAACTACAAATTACTAAATTTCTTTTTATAGCTAGCACTTTCAGTTTTCGAGACATTACAACATTTAAAAACGGAAAAATTTTCAATCTTCTTTAAATTGAAAAGACTATAGTTCAAAACTATAAGAGCTTTGTAAAAATAAATTATTGATTTAGAAACTGAATTCCTCACTGAACGCTTTTGCTACTTAATGTCTATATCTATCTTTTGTAGTTTAGAAGATATTTCGTGGGAAATAAGAAAAATGAAATGAAAACTCGCTCGAATATTTATTTTTTCGAAAAAGATATATATTTCACTAGAAAATGGCTACATTCAATATTCTTTAGACTAAGAAGTATATTTTAAGGAACTTAGCCGTTCTCATTCGTTCGTGATCCTTCTGAAAGTTTTTGTAGGGCACAGAAGAACATAATAAGAAACATTAACAAGTTCGTAACATATAATGCAATAATAAATATCTTCATAAAATGGAAACGCACTTGTCCTGCCATTTCCTTGAAAGAAATTAAGTGTGACAAGAAAGAGGGGAGGAATGAAATACCAGCTTGTATATATTTTGTATAATATGAGAGGGAGAAAAAAACTGCCGTAAATGAAATTCTACGCCACATTATGAGCTTACTGAAGTTTACGTTTTAAATGCATGTGCTATGAAGTGATAAATGTGATTACTTTATGCATTAGAGACAGTATGCATTAGAGAAAATCCCGTGTTACACAAATCAGATCTTCGCCATTTTGGAAAGTACTTTTGTTGTGTTGTAATCACAACAAAAGTACTTGCCAAAATGGCGAAGATCTGATTTTTGTAGCACGGGATTTTCTCTAATGCATACTGCGAAAAATTTTCGTTTTTAACAGCCTGTAATCACGTGAAAGGTTCACAGAACTAATTTTTGTGTAATGGGAGTCACGTTATTATTTTTATTATGGATCAATGAAGCATTTTACATAAACAAACATTTAATTAATATATTTAAACATATTTATTATTTCATTTCGTGATTTTATTTATTTATTTTTTTTACAATTTTTGAGGACCATTTCTATCAGCACCGAAGAAACGTCTGACTTACTTATACGCCCGCATCTTTATGAAAATCAGACAGATATTTTTACTTTCCCTACAATACATGGTAATGTACAGACAAAGCGTTGGAATCATGTCGAAAATTGCAACTCGAGTTTTCGACGGATCTACACGTTTTGGAGTCTCTAGCTAGAATACGAAAAAAAAAAATACCAGTTTTTAACATGACGTCTGTGTGTGTGTGTGTGTGCAATGTATGTATCCACTCTAACTCAAAAACTAATAGATCAAATTTCATAAAATTTTATAGGTAAAAGTCACTTGTGGGTTACTCTGGTGCTGATTAGTTTTTGGTACAATTCGGAATTAAAAAACCTGCTTTTCTGCGCGAAATGACCTGAAAAAATCGCCAAAATCTAAAATAAAAGACTACGTATGCTCAAATGTATCAATTAAATGCTTGTTTTGTGCGTAATTTTTGATGATGAAAAGAATAAGACTAACTTCATTACTCTAAGACTAATTAGCCCTTCTTAAGATATGTTATTTTTTTCGCATTTTTGCTACGCCGCATTTGAAAATACGTCTAGTTACCAAATGAAAACGAAAATTGAAATAAAAGTGCAAATTCAGTGTTATTTGAAATAATTATGGCTGTTATTTTGTGCCATTAAACTCAATTTAATGAATTATTAAAGAAATAATAAATTCGAGTCTGTAGGGAAAGTCATGTGCTGCCCACATCAGATTTTTTTTTAGCTACAGTTATTTTTAATTACGTTGCCCAGGCAGATTTAAGACACATACACGCACAGCAAGACACCACGCAAAAAATAATTTATTTGTACTCTAGGCTCTAGGGCATCCAAAATGTATAAATCCATTGACAACTCAAATTTGAATGTTCGACACCCCATTCCAAAACTTTCTCATGCATTCTACTTCAGTTATTAAAGGAAGTCATGGATCTGGCCAATATCTCATGAAGTATTAGGGTTATCGTATATTTTTATGTAGGTGTACAGGGAAGCCCTATGACGCTACACGATGAGGCGACTTTTCGAGGGCTGATCCCCATTTTAGCGCGGTACAGGGGGCGGGGGGGGGGGGGCTATCTCACTTTCAGTATACGGGAAAAAATTCAATTACAATGCTGTGGAGCGTTGCAAAATTAGTACTATTTCTATCCTCCCGCAAAAGATAGACCCAGAAAGCCGGTATTTATCTAGCCCCCCCCCCCCCCACACACACATTAAAAATTGAACACGTAGACTGACTTCATTATACACAAAACACAAAATGCTTACCTTCAGCGACCGTGCATGCTTGCACACCTGATAAAAGTTTGTATTAACCCGTGTCTCTATGTCTATGCTGTTACATGCATGTTAATAAAACTGTCTTTTTTAAAATCGTTATTTAAAAAATTATTTAGCAGCTTTCACTGCTGGACAAAAATACGTAGTACTAATTATGCAACGACTTACGACTTTGTAATTGTCTTTTATCTCCTATGTCTAGCAAGGTGCGAGATGGACGCATGCACCTTCCCCCCTCCCTTTAACGTTGTTTCATCGTGTTTCTTATACACCTGTAAAAAAAATCTGATGTGGGTAGTACATGACTTTTCCTACAGACAGAAATTAATTTTCTCCTTATTTCTCTGATTCATTAAATTAAGTTTAACTGCACAAAATAACGAGCATAATTGTTTGAAATGACACTGAATTTGCAGTTTTAATGCACTTTTAATTCAACTTTTGTTTTCATTGGGTAACTGAACGTATTTTTAAAGGCGGAATGGTAAAAATGCGAAAAAGCTCAAATATATCCAGAAAGGCCAGTAATGGGGTTGATCTTATTCTTTTCATTGTCAAAAATTACGTATAAAATAAGCATTTAATTGACACATTTGAGCATATGTAGTCTTTTATTTTACATTTTAACGAATGTTGTGGGCGGGTGATTTTCAAAATGACTGCCTGTTTGATGTCCCGATCTTTGAACCCATGTTTCATACTAATAAAATTATTTTTTTTTTACTTTTAGAACATATGTCAGTGCCATTAGTTTATAATTAGTAAAATGTACTCATTAAAGTGCTCATGTTTTAAAAATATTAGCTATTTTCTATTATTTTTAGTTTTCAAGTAATAAACTTGCATGTCCCAAAACAAAACACCACACTTAAGGAAGTCTCTTTTTATGCTTTCAAACTAGATCAGCTTTTGTATATGAATTAAAAAATATCGTTTTACATTTTAATTAACAAAATTGCAAGTGATTCCTTTAAAATATAATTATTAATATTTTAAAATTTAAATTTAATATGTGTCCTCTGTACATCTCATGAGTGTTACTCAGGAGTGTTACTACTATTATTTTAAATAGGTTTTGATTTCTGCAGTTGGTAACAAAGCTTATGGAAGCCTTATTGTTCCTTCTTATCTAGTATAAAAAAAATATTACAAGAAATTAATAACAGAGTATAATTTTATTTATAATCTAAATCACATTTTTATGTGATGAAAAGCTAAAAACGGCAATTCATTTGAAAATCACCCGGGCCGTTCCGCCAAAAATGGCAGGTTCTTTTATCCCAAATCGTACCAAAATCTAATCAGCCCCAGAGTCACCCACGAGTGACTTATTTATAAAATTGTGTGATATTTGGTCCATTAGATTTTGAGTTACAGTGCATACATGCATTGCACAGATTGACACACACACAATCATCAGACTAAAAATAGCTTTTTCATGTTCTAGAGGTCCCAAAACGTGTAGATCCGTCGAAACTTAAGTTGCGATTTTCGACCCGATTCCAGTACTTTTTCTTTATATAACCATGTATTGTAGGGAAATATATATACGATATATACGATAACACAAATATTTCTGTAGTTATTGATCTGGTCCATGAGTTTCCTTGACACCGTGTATACGGTAGGGAAAAAGCAAACAATATTTGTAACAAAAGGAATGATCAAAGTATGCTAATTAGCAATCAGCTTTTCTTAACTTGATTTTTTTACTTTCCCTGCAATACATGACAATGTATAGGGAAAGTATTGGAATCATGCCGAAAATCGCAACTCGAGTCTTCGACGGATCTACACGTTTCGAGACCTCTGGAATACGAAAAACTATTTTCAGCGTGACGTCTGTGTGTGTGTGTCTGTCTGTGTGTGTGTGTCTGTGCAATGTATGTATCCACTCTAACTCAAAAACTAATGGGCCGAATTTCATAAAATTTGCTAGGTAAGTCACTTGAGTGTGACCCTGGTGCTGATTAGTTTTTAGTACGATTCGAAATAAAAGAACCCGCCCTTTTTTGAGAAATAGCCCGCAAAAATTGTCTGTATCCAATCTAGCTGAAAAACCAATCGACCGAGTTTCACAAAATTCGGGTGATAAGTCGCTTGTGGGTTATTCTGGCGCTGATTAGATTTCGGTAAGATTCGGAAAAAAATAACCTGCCTTTTTTTACAATATGGCCAACAAAAATTGTCAAAATCTAAAATAAAAAACTACGTATGCTCAAATATATCCACTGAATGCTAGTTTTTTACGTAATTTTTAACGAAGAAAAGAATAAGACCAACAGCATTACACTAGGACTTTCCGTTCTCGAGATATTTTAGTTTTTTCGTATTTTCTCTACACCACCTTTGAAAATAAGTCAAGTTACCAAATGAGAACAAAAATTGAATTACAAGTGAATTAAATTTAATTAATATAAAGAGAACATGGATATAAGTCTGCAGGGAAAGTCATGTGCTGCCCACATCAGATTTTTACTTTCCCTGCAATACATGGTAATGCATAGGGAAAGTATTGGAATCATGTTGAAAAACTCGAGTTCTGGTGGAAAACTGTTATTCGCAATTCGAGTTTTTGATGGATCTACACGTTTCTGGACCTCAAGAACACGAAAAAACTGCCTGTCAGTGCAGATTTTGTATCCACTCTAACTGAAAACTAATTGACTGGATTTCATAAAATTTTGTAGGTGATCCTTTGTGAGTGACCCTGGTGGTGATTAGATTTTGGTACGATTCGGAATAAAAAAACCTGCTTCTTTTTTTTGCGAAATGGTCAGCAAAAATCGTTAAATCTAAAAATAAAAGACTACTATGTTCAAATATATGAATTAAATGCTTATTTTATACGAAATTTTTCACGATGATAAAAAATAAAACCAATCCCATCACTCTAGGACAAGCCGTTCTCGAGATATTTTATTTATTTCGCATCTTTGCTACGCCAGTTTGGAGAATAAGTCCAGTTCCCAAGTGAAAACGACATCGGAATTAGAAGTATAAATTTAGTGTACTTTCAATTAATTATGCGTGTTATTTAGTGCAATTAAACTCAATTTAATGAATTATGAATGAAATAAAGAGAAAACGAACTTAAATCTGCAGGGAAAATCATGTGCTGCTCACATCAGATTTTTTTTTTCTTTCTAACAATCTTAATTTTTTAGAGGTTTTCTGATCAACATAAATCTTGTAGATTTATTAAAAGAGAAAGTTCTTGTTCGAAGAAATGAAAAGTTTGCTGGATTTGGAAATTGCACGCAATTCAAAGACATCTCCCAACTCTTTAATTTAAGTTTCTTGTTAAATTTTTCGTGCCTTGAATGTCTTTCTCATTTAAATTAACAAACAATGGCACGGAAAATATTTTTTAAAATAAAAATTTCATTAAAATTATTATTATTATTTTGAAAACTTATTAAAACAAACAATAAAAGTGTTACGTTCGGTGATGGTAGTTTTCAAAACTCTGGTGAGGATTCTGGTTTTAGAATGAATCAATTTTTTTTTTTAATTATGGTGTGACTGAAATTGTAATCGATGCTTTTATAATTTCAGATTCCTTTTATTTTGATATTGTTTCTCAAAATCATTCGATATATTTTCATACTTTTTGTGAAAGACTTTTATTTCCTGTCGTTCAAAATTTCAGAAACTTAGCTACTATAAATATAGTACGAAAACCGGCAGGATTTAACTACCAATTAGCACTTGTATTACTTTAACTTTAACAGAAAGCACCAGCATTATGTTAAATACTTCCACGGAACAGTAATATAGTACTAATTTCTTCCAAAGAACATCAACACAATATTAAATTCTTCCAAAGAACCTCAACACAATGTTAAATTCGTCAAAGGAGCACCAACACAATATTAAATTCTTTCAAGGAGCAACAATACATTCTTCCAAAGAGTACGAATTCAGTATTATAAATTCTTCCAAAGAGCTCCAACATAGTGTTAAATTCTTCCAAGGAGCACCAACACAATATTAAATTCTTCTAAGGAGCACTAACACATTCTTTCAGAGTACGAATTCAGTATTAAATTCTTCCAAAGAGCTCCAACACAATGTTAAATTCTTCCAAGGAGCACCGACACATTCTTCCAAAGAGTACGAATTTAGTATTAAATTCTTCCAAAGAGCCCCAACGCAATGTTAAATTCTTCTAAGGAGCACCAACACATTCTTTCAGAGAGTACGAATTCAGTATGAAATTCTTCCAAAGAGCCCCAACACAATATTACATTCTTTCAAAGAGCACCAACACATTCTTCCAAAGAGTACGAATTTAGTATTAAATTCTTCCAAAGAGCCCCAACACAATATTAAATTCTAAGGAGCACCAACACATTTTTTCAAAAAGTACGAATTCAGTATTAAATTCTTCCAAAGAGCTCCAACACAATGTTAAATTCTTTTAAGGAGCACCAACACATTCTTCCAAAGAGTACGAATTCAGTATTAAATTCTTCCAAAGTGCCCCAACACAATGTTAAATTCTTCCAAGGAGCATCAACGCATTCTTTAAATGAGCATCAACACAGTATTAAATTCTTCCAAAGAGCATCAACACAGTATTAAATTTTTGTAAGAAGCACCAACACAGTATTGAATTATTTCAAGGAGAACCAACATAATATTACATTCTTCAAACAAGGAGTACCAATTCAATTTTAAGTTCTTCCAAAGAACACCGACGCAGTATTACATTTTTCTAAAGAATCCCAACATAGTATTAAGTTCTTCCAAGGAGCATCAACACAGGATTAAAATCTTCCAAGGAGTACTAATACAATATTACATTCTTCCCAGATGCACCAACATAATATTAAAGTCATCCAAGGAGCACCAACACAATATTAAGTTCTTATAAGAAGCACCAACATAGTATTAAATTATCCCAAAGACTACCATCACGGTATTAAATTATTTCAAAGAGTACCAACACAGTATTAAGTTTCACGTCATAAATTGAAGTCACGGTTGTTTACACCGCCATGGTTGGACGGAATAAGCGATGATATGGTAATAGATCCAGCCACGAAATCGCATCAGATATGACGAAAAATAGGAATATATTCTGTCGAAAAAGGTATACTGAAAAATTGCACCGCATATTGTGAGCACAGCAATTTAATTCATAATCACTGTATCTTTCGAAAAAGTGTACAATTGTAATAGCAGAAACATCAGACTGCAAGAAAAACGTACACTCAAACCTATTTTTGTGCGGTGTAGGGACCGCATAAAAGAAAACGCATAAAAAAAAATCGCACAAAACTTCACGAGTAGCTATAAAAAATAGTTTTCGCAGCACAATTAAAAAGTATTTTTTTATGCGGGGAATAGGGACCTCATAAAAAAAGTCTCACGTAGAAAATAACTCAAAACTTTACGAAATAACTAGGAATTCACACTTTGAAATGAATCTTATCTTAATGGTCCAGGAATGTGAAAGCACTTCGAAGGACGTCAATTAATATTAGATTTAAAAATTGAAACACACGTAATATTCTTTTTTATTAAATCACTTTATTTAGCGGACTTGCCACTTGCGCAGATCAGAGACGAATAAAAAAAAGCAACTCTTTGCTCCCTTCAACTAAACTTCTTCTACCTACTCGTTAAAACAAACAAAACAAAGCATAAGACTAGTCGCCAACTATCTCATTAGCAAAAAACCAACTCAGTGACCTAACGAGATACGCAGTCCGTTTCAGGAAAACTCGAACTAACACAACACGATGCAGATGTCCTTCGATGTTTATTTGCGATCATTTTTGCTTTGCTACGCAAGAATTCCATCGCAATATGCTATTGCACATTTCATTTATTTACATCGAAATTCTTCTGCGTTCAACAATTAAGTTATGCGATTATAGAATTCAATACATATGTAATGTAATTGGCTGACGCAATACTTATGTAATGTGATGAAATACATATCAAAATTCGAAAAAACTAAATGGCCGATCAAACCTACTAATTTTTTGTTATTGATAACTTCGGCAATTATGTTCCAATTTGATCGAAATTTTCATATACCGCACAAAAAAAAATCGCACAAAAAAAAACCGCACAAAAACAGGTTTGAGTGTACTCTGCAAGCATGTTACTGAAAGTTTCAGGGTAATCATTCAGAGTAAGGTTCGTGATAGTTATGATAACATATATATAAAAATACAAAAGTAAAGCTTCAGCAGACGATAACTAGCTGAATAATTCGGCAATTTTCATGAAAGCCTGTAATTGTGGCTTTTCTGATAGTTTGCCGAATTTATCAACAAAGTAGCTGAAAAAAAGGTTGCATAATGTTTTACAGTGGGAAAGCGATTTTTACGTCCAACCCAGGGGTGACAGAAAGTAGATTTACAGCAAAATCGGCGTTCCATTGAGCTACTTAGAAGAGAGATCGTTACAGCGGAGCTTGAGCAACTTAACAGGTTAGATGCAGTGGACGACTGAGGTCTGAATATTATCGATATTGAAACTTTTCTAAGCTCCCACAATTTGTGGCAACGGTTTCAATTCACGGAGAATTTCGACGTATTGGTTGCTATCATATACAAAGAAAAATGAGCAATGAAAATATCATACACAGAAGTTATGTTTCAATCTGAGATTGAAAGGAGGAGACGGCAGCGAATATATTCCTCTCAATAGTGGATAAATCGTCGTCTAGTCTTTCAAAGATTGGTAATTCAATTCCCATCTCAGACATGAGTTCTTTGCTTTAGAAGTCAAGACGGGGTGTTTGGTCCTCCGAAAGGGCCAGTTTATGGATATCAGGAGACTCTTAATTATTAGAGGACTAGGAGACTACAGAATTATCAGGAGACTCTTAATTACTAGAGACTAGAGGACTAGCAGACTCTTAATTACTAGAGACTAGAAGACTATGAGACTACAGGAATATCAGGATACTCTTAATTACTAGAGAGTCCTCAATTCCCATCTCAGACATGAGTTCTTTACTTTAGAAGTCAAGACAGGGTATTTGGTTCTCCGAAAGGGCCAATTTATGGATATCAGGAGACTCTTAATTACTAGAGACTAGAGGACTAGGAGACTGCAGAATTATCAGGAGACTCTTAATTACTAGAGACTAGAGGACTAGCAGACTCTTAATTACTAGAGACTAGAAGACTATGAGACTACAGGATTATCAGGATACTCTTAATTACTAGAGACTAGAGGACTAGGAGATTACAAAATTATCAGGAGACTCTTAATAACTAGAGACTAGAGGACTAGCAGACTCTTAATTACTAGATACTAGAAGACTATGAGACTACAGGATTATCAGGATACTCTTAATTACTAGAGAGTCCTCAATTCCCATCTCAGACATGAGTTCTTTGCTTTAGAAGTCAAGACAGGGTGTTTGGGCCTCCGAAAGGGCCAATTCATGGATATCAGAAGACTCTTAATTACTAGAGACTAGAGGACTAGGAGACTACAGAATTATCAGGAGACTCTTAATTACTAGAGACTAGAGGACTAGCAGACTCTTAATTACTAGAGGCTAGAAGACTATGAGACTGCAGGATTATTAGGATACTCTTAATTACTAGATACTAGAGGACTAGGAGATTACAAAATTATCAGGAGACTCTTAATTACTAGAGACTAGAGGACTAGCAGACTCTTAATTACTAAAGACTAGAGGACTAGGAGACTACAGGATTATCAGGAGACTCTTAATTATTTTTTTAGATTACTGACTGTGATTGAATCTATTTATCATAGATTTTATATTTCTGTTTACTTATGTACTTAATAAAAATATTCAAAGAATTTTCATTATTAGAGTGAAATACTAATAACCCTTTTTAAGTTTAAAGGTGAAACTGGGGGAAATGCAGAGAGGGAACAATCTATTTTTTTTTTTTTTTTTTTTTTTAAAGAAAACCTTGAGATTTAAAGGGGTTACAATAGGAATTTTCAAACATAAATGAAATTGATATTGCAGTTTCAAATTTTCTACCGAAAGACTGATTTTCAGTAAAAATTGTAGTACAAATTACTTTCTAAAATCTGCAAAATAAAAACTAAAATTCACTTCAAAAACTAACATAGCTTTCGTTATTGTAATCCTGACTTACAAAGCGAGAAAGGAGAGGGCAGATTGAGGGATAACTTTTATACGTATTCTTTTATGCTTTAGAGATGAAATGTTACCCGGCATTCCATAAGAGGCGATCTCAAGTTCGACAAGAAATTAACTTGTGTAAAAAGGATGAGCCCTGAGAAATCATGTGATAACTTGAAAATTAAGATCGTAAAAATGAGGAAAGGGGAGGGGGGAGGGAGTTATAAACGAAAATACGGAATATTTTTGGAAAAAAAAATGGCTAAATTTTCATAGGTGATATATTTTGTAGGCAAAATATTATTGGAATTCTTTGATACTGTACATTAACTTTTTGTCGTATAGCAAATCATTCTTTTCAGCGGTGACATATTCGGTAGAATATTATTGGAATTCTACGGTACTGTGCAGTAACTTTCCGCCGTATAGCAAATCATTCTTTCAGAGGTGACATATTCGGTAAGCAGAATATTATTGGAATTCTACCATTCTACCATTCTACCAGTACCGTACATTAACTTTCCGCCGCATAGCAAATCATTCTTTTAAAACTCAAAAGCACTTACCTTGATCGCATCTTTTCCTTTGCGTTCAGATGTTCTTTTTGGTATCCTAGATTCTGGCTCTTTCGGTTTTTCGTCAGTATCCACTTTTTCATTTTCGGTCACCTCTTGGTCTTCCATAGATGGCTTATCCAAACGATAGCTCGCATAGCACAGAGAAAATCGATCTATCAGATTTTTTGAGCGAAACACACTTTCACTTTTCAAAAATCACATTGATTCGATGTCATTCATGTATCATTCTAACGACACAAGTGGGTTTCTGTTTTGAAAGTCAGATGCTTAATTCGTAATCAGACTAAGTTTTAATGTCTTTTTAGGTCTTATGGAATGACGATTTTTCTAACAGAATCGCTAAAGACTACTTTCACTTATCTGCGAAGGAAAATCGTTTTAATTCACCTTCTTTAAATGAAGAAATCATTCTGAATATGCAATGGAATTAAACAACGAGGTTGGAGATACTATTATTGCCAGCTGCAAAAAATCGGAATTTAAAAATTTTGAAGATAAAATGTTCCTAAAACCCATTTCATGATTAGAACATGAAATAAAATTAATGAGATTGGCTGAAATTATCCCGTAACACTTTTGAGGAGAAACTTTAAAGTTATAAATTAAATAAGTGTTTAATGAATATATTTAGTTATTTTTTGTATAAAACTTTTTTATATTTATTTCAAACAAAATATATTGATGTCTGTAAGCAATAAAACTCAGATTATTAAATTAATCAAACTTCTGAGATAATAATTCATTTTCAAAATCAATGATATTTTACGAGACGAAATATAAGAAATTTTAATAATCTTAATTTAACTTCCTACAAAATCACTGTTAATGATTCGAGAATCATACGCAATTCATAAACTTTTTGCATCATGGTCTGAACCAAGCAACATAAACACTACAAAAAACTAATAATAATAATATCTTTTTCCTCACAGTTCAATAAAAATATTTAACGCCATATTTTATTTTAATTTCTTTTTTTTTTTAATTCAATACATTTTAATCGCCATTTAACAATTTCACTGAACCTTTCATTACATTTTTGTAACTCTCATGCAAGCGAAAAAAAACAACAACAAAAAAAACCTCCTCTATCATCTCTATCACACGCCAAGTTACTTCATTGATACTTTCAGAGGCATCACGTGATCCACGTACTCCGATCCGCGGCTAGATGGGAACTGAATGAAAATTTATCCTCTCGGCGTTCCCTACCGAAAGCACGTGTAGGTCAAGGGTGCGCGAAATTATGCGCGCTGATACTACATTGTATGCTGAATTGGGTGTTTTCACTTAAAAAAATCTGATGTGGCCAACACATGACTTTCCTTATATAATGCAATGAATTTACTACTTTTACAGTTAAAAAAATGTTATTCTTATAGTAGATACTTATATTCTTTCCAAGATATTGAATTTTCTTCAATTAGTCGTCATTTTCATTGATTTAGCGTCATTTGTTTCAATTTGGCGAGATTTTTGTTAATTTGGCAGCAATTAAAAATGTCGCCAAATTGGCGACATTCCGCCAAAGTCGTCGCCAAAATGTCGCCAAGCGTTATGGACGGAGAAATAAGTTATTCTTAAAGCAGATACATGAGTATTGGCGTTCAAATACAAAAGTATTACTCAAAGTATCTTTTTTCATGAATGGAACGAGCTAGATCCACGAATATGATATAACCCAACTTATCGCATGGTATTACATATGAAAAGTGAACATGTTTCTCAATAGGAAATATTTTTTTTTTATTTGATATAACTTTTTGATAATTTTTTTGAAAAATGTAAAATATCTCGAGAACGGTTCATGTTAGCGTTCTAAACTTTATGTCAATCGTTTTCTAATTAAAAATTACATAAGAAATGTCTATTTGCGTAACTTTATTAGCAGTTTTGATTTTTTGACGATTTTTTCAAAATTTTACTCGAAAATTTAGGGAGGTTCTGAACATTCGATTGCGTATAAAAACAATAGGCTTCCAGTGTTTATGGATTGTGATTTTTGTACCAAATTTCGTTCGAATTGGTCCATTCGTTCGTCAGTTATCGTCTCCACAGACTCACTGATACACACACACACACACACACACACACACACACACACACAGACAGACATCACTTCAAAAGTGTTTGATTCGTGATCAGGGATGCTTAAAACGTGCTCTCCCGTCGAAAACTCGAATTCGAATTTTCGACCCCGTCACAATACTTTCCTTATACATTATGTATATAAGGAAAGTAATAATCCACGTTCAAGCAACACTCAGTTTCTGAATAAATGCATTTATTAAATGTAGTGCGTTTAGGATGCTTAAATTATGCAGCATAGTTTTTATTTTACCATACTAGGGGGCTCTGCACCCTGCTCGCTACGCTTCGCCAACCCCCCGTAACTCGCTTCGCGAGGTGGGAGGTTTCGCCTCCTATTTGCTGTGCTCGCTTTGCGAGTTATTTCAAACCAAACTAAAGTTTAAATCGGCAAACGGTTTATTTCACCGTGTTACCCTATTATTTCTCTGTAAATGTACCAAATTTCATATTTGTGTATGCTATAGTTTTTGCGGTAGGAGGCAGAGAAACTTGAGGAACAAGACATTTGTCAAATACTTTTTTTTAATATGAAGAGACATTGTAATGCATAGGGAGAATATTGTAACAGGGTCGAAAATTGGAGCTCGGGTTTTCGACAGATCTACACGATTTGGACACTCTATGGAACACGAATTCACTATTTTTTACGGGATGTACGTGTGTGTGCTAGTGCGTGTGCATGTGTGTGTGTATCTGTCTATGAATTGTATGTATGTATCTACTCCAGTTTAAGACCATGCAATGAATTTTAATAAAATTAGTTAGTTAATCCACGCATATTTCTCTAATGCAAATTAAACTTTGTTTCGAAAAAAAAAAAAATATGGGCCTATTTTTATTAGCTCGCAAAAGAAACTCCGACAAAAACGGAAATTAAAGGATAAATATGCTTAATGTATTAATTAAATTATTTTAGTGCTTGTTTCTCTTATAATCAATTTTTTATTACAAAACAAGTAAAATCCACTGCATTACTCTGTTGTTGTTGTTGTTGAGACTCAGACCGTCCGACCTATACCAGAAAAGTGTAAGGTAACTGTTTGGACGGCCGGGAAGTGCCACCCAATTTAGACCGGAACCCAGTGGGGGAGGCATCCACAGGGACCGTACCCTCCTTCCCCTACCACCAACCTCTCGGAAGAACTTACAGACCCACATGTTTAACGTGATCGTACTCCGCATGAACACGGCGGCAATTGTGGCACCGTGCAAATCCAGCGCGCAAACCACCGGACTACCACGCCCGAAATGTGCCAACAGCACGCGGTGTTCCCAGGGGGTCACCCACCCAAGTACTAACCACGTCCGATTCTGCTTGACTTCGGTGATCTAACGAGAACTGGTGTTATCAGAACGGTAGGGAAGTTGGCTACTGCATTACTCTGTGATAAACCTTTCTCGATATATTCGAGTTTTATTTATTTATTTATTTTTATGTTTGTTTATTTATTTATTTTATTTATTTATTTATTTATTTATTTTAAATTTTGGTAAGCTGGCGACTTTTTAAAATCCTTCAAGTCGCAAAAAGGAAAGAAAAGTTCTTTAAACTACAAATTTGATACAATTTAAAAAAGTATGTATTTTATGTGTCATTTTGTGCGGTAAAACTTCATCAATATATATACAGGCGGAAAGGGAAAATTAATTTGAGTCTGTAGGAGAAGTTATGTGTTGCTAACAGATTTTTTTTTTTTTTTTTTTTTAAGTTTTAAATATATGTTTCTTAAAATCCATGTTTTGTGAAAATTGAAAAAAAAATAATAAAAATTGAAATTTTTTTTGTATTGAATATGAACGAAATCCGAATTGTATATATCTATATATAAAGAACAGTATTCTGCAGTTCTATGTTGAGTGACTGAAAACGAAGTCAGATATTATAAGACCTCCTTTTGTGTTGTGGCTGAAATTATGATGTAACCACGGAGCTTTGCGTAGCGTATAACTTCAGAAACGTAAAATCAAACTATAGTGTTATTTATTTTCTTATTATTCTATAAATTTTTATTTGAGATACCACTCAACTCGGAATGTTATGTCCAGTTCGTTAACATGTTTAACAACATTCATCTATATATAAAGAGCAGCATTCTGGAGTTCTACGTTACGTATGACATCAGATTGTGAAAATGAAGCTGGATATTCGACTCAATTTAACTTATTACTTTCCTTATATACATAATGTATAAAGAAAGTATTGTGACGGGGTCGAAAATTCGAATTCGAGTTTTTGACGGGAGAGCACGTTTCAAGTATCCCTGATCACGAATCAAACATTTTTGAGGTGATGGCTGTGTGTGTGTGTGCGTGTGTGGAGACGATATCTCACGAACGAATGGTGCGATTCGAATAAAATATGGTACAAAAATCACAATCCGTGAATACTGGAAGCTTAATGTTTTTAAACGCAAATCGAATGTTCAGAACCCCCCTAAATTTTCGAGTGAAATTTTGAAAAAATCATCAAAAAATCAAAACCTTTAATATAATTACGCAAATAAACATCTCTTATGTAATTTTCCTTAGAAAACCATTGATATAAACTTTAGAACGCTAGCATGAACCGTTCTCGAGATATTGCACATTTTTCAAATGAATTTATCAAAAAATCCCATAAATTAAAAAAATATATTAGCTGTTGAGAAACATGTTCACTTTTCATATGTACTACCATGCGATAAATTGGGTGACATCATTCTCGTAGATTTAGCTCGTTCCATTCATGAAAAAAGACACTTTGAGTAATACTTTTGTATTTGAACGCCAATAGTCATTTTTCTGCTATAAGAATAACTTATTTCGCCGTCCATAACGCTTGGCGAGATTTTGACGACGAATTTGGCAGAATGTTACCAACTTGGCGACTTTTTGAAATGTTGCCAAATTAACGAAAATCTCGCCTAATGGTTAAAAATGAAGCTAAATCAATGAAAATGGCGTCTAATTGACGAAAATTCAATATCTTGAAAAGGATATAAGTATCTACTATAAGAATAAGCTATTTTTTTGTTGTAAATGTAGTAAATTCATTGCATTATATAAGGAAAGTCCACATCAGATTTTTTATAACAATGGACATTTAATACTTGCTTTTTGTGTTGTGGCTAAGCAGGCAGTTGTTGAGTGTTGTCTTTTATTATAGTGACATAGGCGCCGATTTAAAAAATATTAGGAGTTAAATTTTAATCCGAATGATCCATTTTTCAAGGATTAATTAAAATTCTAATTTAAATTTCATTCAGTCAGATTATCTGGTGCAATAAAACGTCTGAAATGGTAAAATGAAGCAAATTATTGTTAAGTACAGAAAACTATTTTTTTTTTCTCTAGATAATTATTCTCTAGATAATATTTCATTTATTTTGTTTCTATAGGCGCAACATTATTATATACAATATACGGATACTGTGAATTTCCAACTCAATTATGTTTATAGAAGTAACAAAAAAAAATTTAAAATTTATTTTTAGGTATTTTTACCAATGTTAAAAATGTCAATTTACTTTTTTCTTTAAATCATTTCTGAATTAAAATCTTGTATTCAGAATATAATAAGAAATCTGAGGGGTAAATTTCTATATACGCTTTATATATAGTAAACAGAGAATGAAACAAGAAAGATCAATCATGCATAAAGCATTGATTATGAAACACTTTCCAACTGCAATACAATTTTATTTAAACATCTCTAAAATGTGATACATTCAGTGGTAATATTTTTAAAATTATCACAATACTACAATAATTTATTATATTTGAAAACTTCATCGAAAAAAATGAACTTTATTCAAATGACGTCATTGAAATACAAATCGCTTGGCTCTCTATGAAAAAGCAGTAAATATTTCATTGATACACTTTTTTCCATTCCTTTCATTCATCACAATACTACAATAATTTATGATACTTTAAAATTAAAACCATGGAGGTAAAAGTAATTTAACTCTATGCTTAAAACTTCATCGAAAAAGTTTGCTATAAAATCGTCTGCGTCTCTATATAAAATCGATGAATGTTTTATTCATATCAGCTATATTGCAGACTCCAGAGCTAAATAAATTTGCATTAAAGAAATTCAGCAATTCTTATACAACTCATCTTACCGCTTGATGTGTTTACAATCTCTATAAGTGGAAATTAGGCTTCTTTGTAGAAATAATCAAAGTTTGATGATCATTTAAACTCAAATATATTGTAATTGCGTTGTTTAAGAACAATGATGCACAGAAATTAAGCAAAAATAAAGCTGTTTTAGGACGGATACAACACCAAATATAAATTAAAAAGCACTTTAAAAATCACGATTTTGACACAAGTTGGATGCCATATTTTATTATAAAGTGGGCACGTGATCGCGTCATATAATGTTCACGTGATCTCTTCAATAATGGGTGTAATTATTATTTTCATTTTTATTTTAAAAACTACTGAATATATTTTTCTGAAATTTTTTTTATATATTTTATGTGATAATTTGAATATTTCCTAAACTTTCGAAGCAATTTGTGAATTTTAAATTCACTTAAAAATTGTTTGAAAAATTAGGTCCCATAGGGTTCAATGTAGTATTTCATTTTTTCAACCCGAGCTCAATCCAAAACTAATTGGATGACATTATTCATTTATATTCCCATAAGTCCTACAGACCGTCTGAATAGCATACTAAAATTTCGTTTCGATAGAGTCATTTTTACGGCAGTTATCGTGCTAACGGACAGACAGACAGAATGTCATAAACACTTTTCAACTATGTTGTAAAGTGTTAATAATGAAAAACTTCAAGAATTGATAAAAAAACAAACAAAAAAAAAACGAATATATGCGCATACATTTTTCCCAGTACCACAAAAATATTAACCAGCACACAAAAAGAAGAAACGTTCGAGAAACCCACATCAAAATTATTGAGGGTTCAAAAAGTGTTTCGAACCCACGAAGTTGGCGCTGCTGTAGTAAGATATACCATGATTAAACTGTTTTTCTACATTACTTATGGGTAGAATGCCCGTGGGTCTCACTAGTACGTATACTATATACAGAAAATCATACGATAAGTTTTAACTAAAACCAATTCTATTTATGGATCTTAATATCGCATCTTTTTTCGAAAAGTGACACGACTGAAAAAGAGTAATTTGGAGTTTTTACTGTAGTTGATTTTACTGTAGTTGATAAATAATAAAAAAATGCAATATACCTATCAATAATAAAAAGAAAGTATACTAACTTGTTTGCAAATTACACTTGTGCATTTATAAAGATTTTCAGAAGGATATCACGTACAGTCTACAAAAGTGACGCTACTTAATAAAATGTATCGCCCCTTGAAAGCAAGCTTTATTTTGTGTACAAACAACACGTCAAAAGTATTGCAAATCAAAATTAGAGTATAGTGTCAAGCCGAAGACTTTCCATGCGTTGTAAATGGACATTCGACCTATGAACTGCAAAGACAACATCTGTGACAGATAAGATAAGGCGTGAACAAAGGTATTATAAATATATACAGGGTGTCCCAAAAAGATTGAAACGCGCTTTAATTCTTTACCTGTTGGAGATAAGTTTGCAACGTAAATTGCAAAAATGTCGAAAGTAAGGTAGGAAATAAGACTACGTTAATGAAATAGTCCTACCATTCATTTTCGAAAATTGACACTTTTTAAATTTTTATACGACCCCATTAGACAAATTGGATCAATCAGAAAATTTTTATTTTTAATGCAACAAGATCATTAAAAAAAACCGCATATCTGTATCTTTAAAATTGAGCGAGTTATATTTAATTGAAAATTGAACATTGTGAATGGGGACCCTATATCAAATTAGAAATGTAAATTTGAGACGTATCACAAGAAAGATAAAACTGGATGATAATACATGGGATACCCAACCGCGTAGTGAGTACCACTGCTTTATATGATCTCTGCTTGTGTAATGCTTTATTTAGATGCATTTGTGATAAAAATGTTGACACACATTAACGTATTTTTGATCTAAACAATTTCATCTTTTTGACATTTTTTATCACACTCGGTTGCGAGTTCATGTTTCTAATTTCTGTAAACATAGTGTTTAATGTCTGCGGACTCGTTTGAAAAGAGAGTCATTTAAAAACATAATAGAAAAATTGATTCAGAGAATCGCTAAATTATTGGAGTTTTGACATTTTTCATATATTTGGAATTTTTCTGTGTGAATCATAAACGGGACTTTTAACATGTGAAAAAGTGAAACTTTGTGAGTGGTATATTTATCCTCCTACGTTTATCGTCTTATCTTTGTTATTCCTTCTTTTATCATTTTCCTTGATTTTTTTAGACTAGTTAAAATAAGAGTTTTTTGTGCTGTTTATTTTCCCATATATAATATTTTGGAATCAATTCTACAGAGAAACTCAAAACCAGGATTCCACTGTAATAACAAAACTGCAAAATCTTATTCATTTATTTTCATTGTAATTCGGTTATTAAATTTTATTTTGTTTGTGATCTTGTTAAACTATACGCTAATTTTTGTCTGTGGTTCTATGTTCCCAAATTGTTTTATATCGCTCCGTCACTGATAACGTGTAGGCAGTATCTCTTTTAGGCATACATCCGGGGGGGGGGGGGGGGGAGGTGCAGCACCCACGGAGACATTATTTTTTAACCTAGTTACTTTCCTTATATACGTAATGTATGAGGAAAGTATTGTGACGGAGTCGAAAATTCGAATTCGAGTTTTCGACGGGAGAGCACGTTTCAAGCATCCCTGATTACGAATCAAACATTTTTGAAGGGATGTCTGTATGTGTGTGTGTGAAAGTATGTGTGTGTATGTGTGTGTCAGTGAGTCTGTGGAGACGATAACTGATGAATGAATGGACCGATTCGAACGAAATTTGGTACAAAAATCACAATCCGTAAACACTGGAAGTCTATTGTTTTCATACGCAATTGAATGTTCAGAATCTCCCTAAATTTTCGAGTGATTTTTTTAAAAAATCGTCAAAAAATTGAAACCGCTAATAAAGTTACGCAAATAAACATTTTATATGTAATTTTTCATTAGAAAACGATTGACATAAATTTTAGAACGCTAACATGAACCGTTCTTGAAATATTGTACATTTTTCAAAAAAATTATCAAAAAGTCATATAAAATAAAAGAAAAATAGTTCCTATTGAGAAACATGTTCACTTTTCATATGTAATACCATGCGATAAATTTGGTGACATCATTCTCGCGGTTCTAGTTCGTTCCATTCATAAGAAAATGTACTTTGAGTAATACTTTAGTATTTGAACGCCAATAGTCATTTATCTGCTGTAAGAATAACTTATTTCTTCGTGCATAACGCTTGGCGAGATTTTGGCGACGAATTTGGTGGAATATCGCCAACTTGGCGACTTTTTTAAATGTTGCTAAATTAACGAAAAACTCGCCAAATGGATAAAAATGAGGCTAAATCATTGGCGACCCATTGATGATGACGACAGGGGAAATGACGACTCATTGACGAAAATTCAATATCTTGGAAAGAATATAAATAACTACTATAAAAATAATCCATTTTTTTTACTGTAGAAGTAGTAAATTCATTGCATTACATAAGGAAAGTCATGCGCTGCCCACATCAGATTTTTTCCGTTTATGTGACAGCATTTAGATATATTTATGTAGGATAAATAGAAAATTAGCCCCCTCCCGTAAAGTTCCATTCGCCCTCCGGCCAAAAAGTCACGTACACTTGGAATCTCACATTCCGAAGTTCATGGGGGTGCTTAAGCACTTTCCCACGAACTCTGCATTGTTCAGCAGATAGGCTGAAAAATAGCTTCTAAAAATATCAACGTTCATCCAATTCTACAAAACCGAAACAATATATATCTCATGGGTATAACCCCTCCTCCCTAACGTCCAGAAAGGATCCTGATATTCTTAATTAGAGTCACGTTTCTATTAGCAGCGATGATCAGGTACAGAGAATTCAAGTCACACCGTTATACATGACAAATGACATCTAATGCGATTTGGCCTATCACTCTAACGGAAAGACATTCTTATCTGGGACACTCAGAAGCACAATCCCTAAAGAGAGTGTTAATTCCCTGATATATTTTTATACTGTCAGGCAATAGTTAGGAAATCTTTTTGTGCTCCGTTTTATTACGATCGTTTGTATTAATTTCTTGATAAATATCGGAAATGTATGTCCAGGCAATAGTCGGGAAACATTTTTGAGTTCCATTTCTACTTTCCCTGCATACATAGTATAATGTATGAGGAAAGTAATGTTGTTGGTGTTGAGACCCAGACCGTCCGACCTACCAGAAAGAGGTAAGGTAACCGTTTGGACGGCCGGGAAGTGCCACCCAATTTAGACCGGAACCCAGTAGGGGAGGCATCCACAGGGACCGTACCCTCCTTCCCCTATCGCCAACCTCCCGGAAGGACTTATGGACCCACATGTTTAACCTGATCATACTCCGCATGAACACGGCGGCAGTTGTGGCAGCGTGCAAATCCAGCATGCAAACCACCGGGCTACCGCGTCCGAAATGTGCCAACAGCACGCGGTGTTCCCAGGTGGTCACCCACCTAAGTACTAACCGCGCCCGATGCTGCTTGACTTCGGTGATATAACGAGAACCGGTGTTTTCAGCACGGTAGGGCCGTTGGCAGGGAAAGTAATGTGATGGAGTCGAACATTCGAGGAAAGTAATGTGATGGAGTCGAACATTCGAGGAAAGTAATGTTGATGTTGATGACCCAGACCGTCCGACCTACCAGAAAGGTGTAAGGTAACTGTATGGACGGCCGGGAAGTGCCACCCAATTTAGACCGGAACCCAGGGGGGAGGCATCCACAGGGACCGTACCCTCCTTCCCCTACCACCAACCTCTCGGAAGGACTTACGGACCCACATGTTTAACGTGATCGTACTCCGCATGAACACGGCGGCATATGTGGCAGCGTGCAAATCTAGCGCGCAAACCACGGGGATACCGCACCCGAGATGGCCAACAGCACGCGGCGTTCCGAGGTGGTCACCCACCAAGTTACTAACCGCGCCCGATGCTGCTTGACTTCGGTGATCTAACGAGAACCGGTGTTTTCAGCACGGTACGGCCGTTGGCCCGAGGAAAGTAATGTGATGGAGTCGAACATTCGAAGGCTAGTTTTCGACAGAAAAGCAAGTTTCAAGCATCTCTGAATTCGAACCGAACGTTTTTGAGGTGCTGTTTGTGTGTGATGTATGTGTGTGTTAAATGTGCGTGTTCATGTGTGTATGTTAGTGTGTGTGTGTGTGAGTGAGTCTGTAGAAACGATATCTCACGAACGAATGGGGTAATTCGAAAATAATTTTACACGATTTTTGTAATCAGTGAAAGCTGAAACCCTATTGATTAACACAATCGAATGTTCGGAAGATCATCGAATTTTCAAATGAATTATTTTGAAAATCCTTAAAAACTCAGGACTTTTATTAATGTTAAATGAATAAGCATTCCTTAAGTAATTTTTTATTGGAAAATAAAAATCACCGACTTTAGAGCGATATAGCATAAACTGTTCTCGAGGTATAACACATTTTCAGAAAAATTCACCGAAAATGTTTCATAAAATTAAAATAAGTAGCAAGTATCCTTAAATAGGTTGACCTAAAATAGGTAAATTTTTTGAACTATCGCCAACTTGGCCACTTTTTTAAATGTTGCCAAATTGATGAAAATATTGCCAAATTGTCAAAAACAGCGTTTAATTGACAAAAAAATGATCCCAAAATTGATGAAAATGCAATATTTTCTAATGATGAAAATCGTTTAATATATGGACTATATTATTTAACGGACACTCACAATATTTCTAATTGTCAAATTAGATTAGCGAGAAATTAAAAAAGTTTTATACATTGTCATCCAGAAAAGCATTAATTGTTGATGAGCAATTCATCGTTCAAATAATTAATTATTCCATGGATTTTGCATATCATTAATTTACTATTAAACAAGAAGTCATTTACTTATGTAGCGATAGTCATATGCTACCCCATATCAGTTTTATATAACATTCCTTCAAATTGAATGCTTATTTGAGTACTAAATGGTAAGATAATTTCGTTGTTTGTTGTAGATTCGTTTACCTTTTGTCTGCATATCATGAAAATGCAATGCTTTCTTTTGGGGGGCAAATTGATACATGGGGTAAGTTGATACGTAAACCTAATGAAATTATAAAATGAATTTATGATCCGCAGAAAGGCGATATTTGTAATATATACTATTCATCGTTGTATATTTTTGCATATATTTGTATATACAAAGCTCAAAATGGCTCTTAAATGAAAGATAAATATGCTCAACAGTACTATACGTATAAAGTATATTGTATATGGGCGTTAATTTATGGTTCCACCTTAAGTAATTCATTGCATTCCCTTCCCCTTTCTCGGGTAATAGTTGGAAAGAACGTTTTAATTACCCGAGTTTCGCACTTAATCTCGCCTCCAGTGATTGCAGTAATTGCAAATCTTTAGCGAGTGGAACTGTTTCCCAAGTCATTAAGAAAATACACAGTTGATTGAGTTCTCAAAAGTAATTAGAAATTTGATTATGTGCAGATGTTGCAAAGCGATTACTGTAATCAAATGAGGCTTCATATGTGGTGTTTATTATAAATATTTATTATACGTGCTCTAATGTGGAAGATTGAAACTGTAATTACTTTCCCTATAATGCATGTTGTATTCACTAGTGCATAAATCAACACCTTCGACTTTATATACTGGTATATTTTAAAATTGTTATTTACAATAAAATTTTGATAACTTTTTTTCGATGCAATATTTTATAATGGATAAATTTCTTTTCTAATTTTTTTATTGCATCAGTATTCCATTTTTATTAGCACTTTCCAACATACAGGGTGCATATAAACTGTTTTGACAAAATAAGAGGGGTGATAGTACCCATCAAGACGAACAATATTTACAATGGAACCTAGGGTCGCATTTCCCTCTAAGTGTCCGAAAAGCGTAAAGTTTAAGTTGAACTTTCAACAGTGAAAATAAGGAGAATTAACTTAATCATAAGTTGCACAATCCCATTTATTTACACCAGAGAAAGATTCAAAGTAGATGCTCAAAGTGACGGCCAAGAGTGCCGTTGCACAATTCACACCGGCGAATGAACGACTGGCGCACCCTCTTGAATGCACCTGGTGTTGTATTTATCCTGTCCGCTGCAACAACGATTCTCGCGCCGAGATTTTCTACGGAGTCCACAAACGTCTCGTACACCAATGATTTTATGTGCCCCCAGAAGAAGAAGTTCAGTGAGTTGAGGTCCGGAGAGCGTGGAGGCCAAGCCACAGGTCCACTTCGTCCAATCCATCGTCCGGGATATGTGACATTCAAGAAGTGTCGGATGACTAGAAGTGACGGTGATGTTCTGGAGATGTGATAGTTCTCCTGCACGACAGCTATGTCGTCCGAAGTGGCGACTTGTGCTTGTTGGATCTGTTTAGAAGTTGCTCTTTTCAGGCACTCAGAGTGGAATGCGACCCTAGGTTCCATACTAAATATTGTTCGTCTTGATGGGTACTATCACCTTTCTTATTTTGTCAAAACAGTTTATATACACCCTGTAGTTGAAAAGTGTTTATGACTTTGGTCATTCTGTCTGTTTGTCTGTCGGTTCGCAAGATAACTTCCATAAAATTAACTTTATCGAAATAGCATTTTAGTATGTTGTTCAGACGGTCTGTGGGACCTATAAGAATATAAATGAATAATATCACCCAATTAGTTTTGGACTGAACCCGAGTTGAAAAAAATAAATTCATTGAACCCTTTGGGACCTAATTTTTCAAACACTTTTTAAGCAAAGTTAAAATTCACAAATTGCTTCGAAAAGTTTAGGAAATATTCAAATTATATATTTATGTTAGTGTTGTATCCGTCATAAAACTACTTTATTTTTGCATATCATCTGTGCATCTAAATTCTCTGCCAACGCAATTACAATATTTTTTATTTTAATGGATCCTTAAACTTTGATTATTTCTACAACGAAGCCTAATTTTAATGTATGCAAAATGTAAACAAATCAAGCGATTGTAAGGTGAGTTGTATAAGAATTGCTGAATTTTTTCCCTCGTCAAATCATTTAGGAGTTTGGAATATAAGTGATATGAATGAAATATTCATTGATTTTACATTGAGAGGCAGATGATTTATATTTCGATGATATCATTTGAATGAAATTTATTTTGTGTAACTGGCATTGCCTTTTTCGATTAAATTTTGAGTTTTCAAGTATAACAAATTACTGTAGTAGTGGGATAATTTAAAAAATATCAGCGCTGAATGTATCACATTTTAGAGATGTTTAAATGAAGTTGCATTTCAGTTGGAATGTGTTTCATAATCAATGCTTTATGCATGATTGATCTTTCTTGTTTATAATTGATGGTGAAATTTTTGCTACTGTATTGTTACTAAAATGTTTTTCTTGAATCTCCTATGCCGCCAGTCCTTTTTAAGGCTGGTTTAAGGCAATCACGCATCCTAACATTGAAAACAAATATTATTAAAAAAATCTGATGTGGGCAACACATGACCTTCCTTATATAATTCAATGAATTTACTACTTTTACAGTTAAAAAAAATGTTATTCTTAGATACTTATATTCTTTCCAAGATATTGAATTTTTTTCAATTAGTCGTCATTTTCATTGATTTAGCGTCATTTTTATCCATTTGGCGAGATTTTCGTTAATTTGGCAACATTTAAAAATGTCGCCAAGGTGGCGACATTCCGCCAAATTCGTCGTCCAAATATCGCCAAGCGTTATGGACGGAAAAATAAGTTATTCTTATAGCAGATAAATGACTATTGGCGTTAAAATACAAAAGTATTACTAAAAGTATCTTTTTTCATGAATGGTACGAGCTAGATCCACGAGAATGATGTCAACCAATTTATCGCATGGTATTACATATGAAAAGTGAACATGTTTCTCAATAGGAAATATATATTTTTTATTTTATATGACTGTTAGATAATTTTTTTGAAAAATGTGCAATATATCGAGAAAGGTTCATGTTAGCGTTTTAAAATTTATGTCAATCGTTTTCTAATGAAAAATTACATAAGAAATATCTATTTGCGTAACTTTATTAGTGGTTTTGATTTTTTGACGATTTTTTCAAAATTTCACTCGAAAATTTAGGGAGGTTCTGAACATTCGATTGCGTATAAAAACAATAGGCTTCCAGTGTTTACGGATTGTGATTTTTGTACCAAATTTTGTTCGAATCGGTTCATTCGTTCGTCAGTTATCGTCTCCACAGACTTACTGACACACACACACACATACTTTCACACACACACACACACACAGACAGACATCACTTCAAAAATGTTTGATTCGTGATCAGGGATGCTTGAAACGTGCTCTCCCGTCGAAAACTCGAATTCGAATTTTCGACCCCGTCACAATACTTTCCTTATACATTATGTATATAAGGAAAGTAAAAAAGCACTGCTTTTGAATAGAATTTTTTTTATAATATATATTGCAAAAATTATCCAAATATTACCAGTCATCTCCTCGCATACCAATAGTGGTACACGTACCACTGATTGAGAACCGTTGGTGTGTAGACAAAGTAAGAAATGTTAGTTTAGAATATAACTTTTCATGCAACAATGTTGAGAAATTTATATAACCTTATCCATGTAGCATTTCTGTCATTATATTTCCCACCTGGCAAAAAAGTGTTCATAATACCCTTCAAACAATCATTTCTACCTAATGTTTATGCTTACGTTTAATAAGAAAGTGCGCTTCGTTTAAATCATTAGAATACCTATGCCATGCTGGATCAGAAAAACAGTAGGTTAAACTCCAAGTTACCAACAAACATTTGACGAAATCATTCACATTTCTCCTTCGCTACTAAAATTGCTTAAAACAAAATGTTCATTAAGGAAAAATTAATTTAGTTAAGTTTCGAGACAGAAATATTTTAATGAATGTGGTTTAGCAGGTTACAATGTTCGAAGAAATCAATTTGAATAAAAGGAACAATCACGCCATTTTCGGCGTTTTATAGAAATTTCAAAATGGCGGGGGGGGGGGGGGGAGAAAGAAAGAGAATATTCCATTTTTGTTCCACCATATTCTTAAATTTCCACGGAAAAGCGTTCCAGCTCACGTTTTTATTATCATTTTTAAAGTGAAACCATAAAAGAAAAAGTTTAATTTAAGAAAAACGGAGAAAATTGCTGCCTCGCGTGTTAATCCTTAGCTGCGTTCCTTGAGAATTCTTGAAATGCCGTCTTTGAATATGAAGCTGTGTTTCTTGAATACGTTTTTAGAATTCATTAAGTACACAGAACGGTATTTTTAAATATGTTAGCGTGGACGTAATTATCTAGTAAATCAAAATAAAAAAAAGAAATTCGCTTTTCATTAATTTTTGAATTAGAATTGTTTTAGAAGTATTGTGACAGAATTAGTGATTCGATTCCTGGACCTGCTCAAATAGTCTCCAAGTTCCCTAAAGCCCCTACTACACGACAGTAATTTGGGGCAACAAACCGTTCACAAAATAGCTTTGGGACGTTTGTGACGTCACTCCACGCAGCACAGAACGGAAGTGACGTCACTCCAAGCAGCAAATAGGGAAGCTTTACAGTTCTCTTACTGTAAAGAGTACTTTTAACATCCCAAAAGTTCCGTTTGAATTGAATAAGTTCAATAAAATGCCTGGCCAATGGAAAAAAAAAGTTTAATAAGATCAGCTTCCATTTCTGCATTCCAAGACAGTCTATCGGCCATCATGGTCGCCATTAAAGTAAGAAATAAAATAATCCGAAAGCACGTGACCTGTCGAAAGCCCAGACCGTCCGACTCGTCCTGGGACATGAGCAGCAATTTGGACGGCTGAAGCACATGACCTGTGACATTTCTGATTTACGCACTTCTGATTGGTCGATTTTCGCACAGCCGTTCCCCCAACAACAACATTTTCGGGTTAAACTTAAAATGTTGTGGCTAAATTTGCTGTATGAGCTGTTTTGCGAACGGTTTGTTGTCCCAAATTACTGTCGTGTAATAGGAGCACTAGTCCTTTCGAGAGGTTGGTGATAAAAAAGGAAGGAGTGTATGGCTCCTGTGGATGCCAGCCCTACTGGGTTCCGGGCTAAATTGGGTGGCACTGTCCCGGCCGTCCAACCAGATGCCTTCCTTACCCCTTCGGGTAGGCCGGACGGTCTGGGCCCAAAGAAAAGAAAATATTGATATGGATTGAGTATTAAATTTCAAGGGAGGAAGGAAGTTCACTAATAATTTTCCATTTCCGTTTTTTTTTTCCATTTCCGATTCAAAACATTCCATTTTCTTCGAAACATCTATTTTTCAAGATTGGTGACTGGTATGAATTCAGCATCAAATTCTGGAGTAGGTACAGTATATCATTAAAAATTTCCGCTTTCTGTTTTTTTTTTTTTCAACTTCTGATTTCAGAAATTTTTCTCGAAACATTTATTTTTCAGGATTGGCTATAGATAGAACTTAGATAATGACTTATATGGATTTACCATTCAATTTTGGAGTGAGTAGGATGACTTACTAAAGACTTCCACCTCTATCTTTACGGTTAACGATTTTCGGAATCCAGTTATCTAAAAATTACAGGCATCCCCGTTACGACGTGTTAGGTTTGAGAGCACTGTCATAACAGAAAATCGTCGCAACTTCAACCATTTATTGGCATGCACTGGACGGTTATCGTCATATATGGGCATAACGCAAGCAAAATCAGATGTGGGCAGCACATGACTTTCACTGCATAATGCAATACATTTACTTCTTTCACAGCAAAATAATGGTGTACAAGATCCACAGTACAATGTTTTTTGGTATTGATTTAATATCAGGTAAATTGAAATTGGGCACTTTTAGCAACGCATGAGTCCAAAGAGTATAACTTATTCATATTCACGTGCTTCATCACGTACTTTATTCACTCGCATATTCACGTGCTTCATCACGTACTTTATTCACTCGCATATTCACGTGCTTCATCACGTACTTTATTCACTCGCATATTCACGTGCTTCATCACGTACTTTATTCACTCGCATATTCACGTGCTTCATCACGTACTTTATTCACTCGCATATTCACGTGCTTCATCAAAATGCAATGGGCATTTAATTAATAACCCGTAAAATATATGACTATTACGAATTCATTGGCTTCAAAATACAAAACTATTACAAAAATATCTTAAACTAGCAAATGTACTTGCAATTGCCAGGAATTTAAGATTCAAACCTTTGATTGCAATCGCACTGAAACTTACAGAAAATTCCGAAGGCCAAAGAACGCTTTAACAATACTCAGGCTCAATACCGTGCTTATAACAACAAGAACAACAACAAAAGTCGAAATGAATAAAAGAGCCGATAGTGTTAATATGAAAATTGCGAAATTATTTCGAGCCTTCATCATCGGGAGTAAAATTTACTAAAATTCTAAAATTAATCGTATGGATTCTGTTCGAAGTTTATTTGAAAGGGAATTTTTCGATATTTCCCATGGTGTTAGGATGGATAATATTTTTGGTCGCTAAGGAACTCATTTGTGTGAAAATCATATCAAAAGACTAAATCGATTTTTTAATAAATAACGCGAGGGGCACTTTCACGGGTCCTGAAGTGCCTGTGTACCAAATTTCATGGCCGTACGTTGCTTATATTTTCCGCTACAGATGACGCAGACGAAAAGACATTTTTCTTTATTAATATAGATGAAACGAACTAGCTGCACAAGAATAATGCTAATATGTTAATATATTTATGTCCAATTATATTGAGTCTTCTGAACATTCGATTGCGTTTAAAATCAATAGTGTTCTAGTATTTATAGACTCTAATAATCGTACCAAGTTATTTTTGAAACATCTCATTCGTTCGTGAGATATTGCGTCCACAGACACACACTAACATATATCCATACGCGTGCGCGCACACACACTAACATACATATGCATGCACACAGACACACACACACACTAACATATTTACATACGCACTCACACTAACATACAAACATACATACACGGACACACACAGACATCACCTGAAAAACGTTCGATTCGAGTTCAGGATACTTAAAAGTGCTCTTCTGGTGAAATATCAAATTCGAATTTTCGATCCCACAATACTTTCATTATAATATATGTATGTAAAGAAATTATAAAGGGGTTTAACAGGATTGTCAGATGAAAAATGGAGAAAATAATTTACTAGAGGAAATCTAAAATAGAATAAATAGCTGTATGAAATATTGAATCATTATCTAAGGCTAAACAATTATTGACTGGAGATTATGATGGCTTATTAAAGCAAAACAAGGGAGAAACCTTTGGGGAGACGTTGATGATATAGCATAACGTTCGTTTCACGGTCGAGTAGGGTTTTCAATGATGGTGAAATAATTTAATAGGTTTAACATTAACCTTTCAAACACTTTACCACATAGTTGAAAAGTATTTATGACTTTGTTCATTCTGTCTGTCTGTCTGTCCGTTAGCACGATAGCTGCCGTAAAAATGATTTTATCTGAATGAAATTTTAGTATGTTGTTCAGACGGTCTGTGGGACCTATGGGAATATAAATGAATAATATCACCCAATTAGTTTTGGATTGAAACCGGGTTGAAAAAATGAAATACATTGAACCCTATGGGACCAAATTTTTCAAACAATTTTTAAACAAATTTAAAATTCACAAATTGCTTCGAAAGTTTTAAAAAATATTCAAATTATCCCATAAAATATATAAAAAAAATTTGAGGAAAATATATTTAGTAGTTTTTTAAATAAAAATTAAAATAATAATTACGCCCTTTATATGAAGGGATCAGTAACTATTCTATGAAGATATCACGTGACGCACTTCAAAATGAAGTATGGCATCCAGCTTGTGTCAAAATCGAGATTTTTAAAGTTCTTTTAATTCATATTGAGTGTTGCATCCGTCCTAAAACCGCTTTATTTTTGCTTAAATTCTATGCATCTACATACTGAAACAACGAAATTACAATATATTTGAATTTAAAGGATCATCAAACTTTGATTATTTCTACAACGAAGCCTAATTTTCACTTATGGAGAATGTAAACACCAAAAGATGTAGAATGAGTTATATAAGAATTGCTGCATTTCTTTAAAGCAAAATTATTTAGCTTATGGAGTCTGCAATATAGATGATATGAAAGAAACATTCATTGATTTTACAAAGAGAACCAGGTGATTTTTTTGATGAAGTTTTAAGCATAAAGTTAAATTACTTGTACCTCCATGGTTTTAAATTTTTAAATAAAATAAATTATTATAGTATTGTGATGAATGGAAAAAAGTTTATGAATGAAATGCTGCTTTTATATAGAGGCGATTTATATTTCGATGACGTCATTTGAATACAGTTCATTTGTTTTCGATGAAGTTTTCAAATATAATAAATTATTGTAGTATTATGATAATTTTAAAAATGGTACCGAGGAATGTATCGCATTTTAGAGATGTTTAAACCAGGCAATTTATAGTTCAATGCCGTCATTTGAATGTAGTTCATTTTTTTTCGATGAAGTTTTAAGTTTTCAAATATAATAAATTAATATAGTATTGTGATAATTCTAGAACTATTACCGAGGAATGTATCGCATTTTAGAGATGTTTATATAAAATTGCATTGAAGTTGGAAAGTGTTTCATAATCAATGTTTTATACATGACTGATCTTTCTTGTTTGTCTTTGTAAGGAAATTGGTGGTATAGATCACATTATGTCCACTATCGTCCGCATACAAAAAACTTCCATCTTACGAAGCCTACCACAGAATTTATGCCTCTCTGGTTTGATAGGATTAGAAAGAATAAAAAATATAAAATTTTAACATTAAACAATGTATAATATAAAATAAAGTAATTGCTGATCAGATTATTAAGCACTTAATTTAGGAGTGGAATCGCTTGGGGTTTTTCAAAATTTATCTTGATCAATAAAATTAGGCTCATTTTATTGTAAAAATTATGTTTTGGTGTATTTCATATTCATGTATTATTTGCATTATTTATATTTTGCTATTTCTAAGTGATTATCGTTCGACTTTAAAAATTGTTTTTTGATTTATATTGTTTAAATTGATTTATTTTTTGCTGTTTCTTGCCTTATTGACTGTATAAGGAAATATTATTCAGTTATAAGATACAAAATTTTAATAAATTTCTCCCGGTCGTCCAATTGCTACTTTAAAACAGTCAGGAGAGTTGGACGGCATGGGTGGAGTAAGTGTAATGAGTGATGGTCATTTTTTTGAAATACCGGTCTGCATGGTAGACTGTCATTTCTCTACCCTGTAGATTTCAGCTTAATAGGAATAATCGCTTACTAAGCTAACAGTCATTTTTAAACTTCCTTTTAAAGTCTTCATAGTGCTTTTCAAAAAGACTCATGGCAATTTCATTATGAACAAAAGCTCCTGACTGAATTCTGGAGGAGTACATCTTCAGACATTTCTTCATCTCCAAATATATAAAACTGTTGCTTGTGATAATTATGCAATTAGAACTTCTTTAAAGGAAACAGACATATGCAAATTACGTGACAACTATTGTTCCGAAAGAATTTTGATCCTTTTTCATCAGATTAAAACAATTTCTTTACTTAACAAACGCCAAGCAAAAACGTAAGATGGCAGGCTAAAAATGTACTCTACTGTTTTTTGGTCCACCGCCTTACAGTTCTTCCTTGGCGTTTGTTTGTTAAGTAAAGATACTGTTTTAACCTGATGAAAAGGGATCAAAACTCACTCGAAACAATTGCTGTTATTCAATTTGTATGTCTGTTTTCTTTAAGGAAGTACTAATTGTCATCTTCCCCATTTTCTTGACGCAAGGTAGAGGGCTGATGTGGGTAGTAGAGTTATGTCGTTGCGGGATCATAAATACGAAAAAATCTGATGTGGGCAACACATGACTTTCCTTATATAATGTAATGCATTTATGAATTTACTACTTTTACAGAAAAAAATAGGTTTTTCTTATAGTAGATACTAATATTCTTTCCAAGATATCGAATTTTCGACAATTAGTCGTAATTTTCATTGATTTATCGTCATTTTTATCCATTTGGCGAGATTTTCGTTAATTTGGCAACATTTCAAATGTCGCCAAGTTGGCGTCATTCCGCCAAATTCGTCGCCAAAATCTCGCCAAGCGTTATGGACGAAGAAATAAGTTATTCTTATAGCAGATAAATGACTATTTGCGTTCAAATACAAAAGTATTACTCAAAGTATCTTTTTTCATGAATGGAACGAGCTAGATCCACGAGAATGATGTCACCCAATTTATCGCATGGTATTACATATGAAAAGTGAACATGTTTCTCAATAGGAAATATTTTTTTTTCATTTTATATGACTTTTTGATAATTTTTTTGAAAAATGTGCAATATCTCAAGAACGGTTCATGTTAGCGTTCTAAAATTTATGTCAATCGTTTTCTAATGAAAAATTACATAAGAAATGTCTATTTGCGTAACTTTATTAGTGGTTTTGATTTTTTGACAATTTTTTCAAAATTTTATTCGAAAATTTAGGGGGGTTCTGACCATTCGATTACGTATAAAAAAAATAGGCTTCCAGTGTGTATGGATTGCGATTTTTGTACCAAATTTGGTTCAAATCGGTCCATTCGTTCGTCAGTTATCGTCTCCACAGACTCACTGACACACACACACACACACACACACACACAGACATCACTTCAAGAATGTTTGATTCGTGATCAGGGATGCTTGAAACGTGCTCTCCCGTCGAAAACTCGAATTCGAATTTTCGACCCCGTCACAATACTTTCCTTATGCATTATGTATATAAAAAGAGTAACAAGCGTCTCATTTCGGAGTATGGTGGCAATTGAAAAGTATCATAAATGCGTTGTGTCATAACACGGCGTATGCCTGTATTTCTTCCAGTTAACTGGTTAACCGAAGTATCTGTTAACCAGAATTTTTAAAAAGGTTAAAATTACATAAAAAATTGATGAAATTTTACTTTGCGATTTCAAGAACTTTTTAAAGAAAAGCATTTAATCTAATTTAATAACCAAATTTAAATAAATTGTACCGTTATACATAAATCAATATTGATGCAAGTAATATTATTTATGGAATCAAATCTGTTATAGATATTTTTATGAAATAGCTTTATCAGAGTAAAGAAAAACAAGAAAGATCAATCATGCTTAAAGCATTGATTATGAAACACTTTCCAACTTCAATGCAATTTTATTTAAACATGTTTAAAATGCAATATATTCCTCGGTAATATTTTAAAACTTATCACAATACTGCAGTAATTTATTATATTTGAAAACTTAAACCTTCATCGAAAAAAATGAACTTCATTCAAATGACGGCATTGAAATATAAATTGCTTGATTTAAACATCTCTAAAAGGCGATACATTCCTCGGGAATATTTTTTAAATTATCATAATATTACAATAATTTATTATATTTGAAAACTTCATCGAAAACAACGGATATTCATACAAATGACGTCATAGAAAAATAACACCCCTGGCTCTCTCTATAAAAGCAGCATTTCATTCATACCATTTTCCCATTCATTTCATTCATCACAGTACTAAAATAATTTATTTTATTTAAAAACTTAAGACCATGAAGCTATAAGTAATTAAACTCTATGCTTAAAACTTCATCGAAAAAAAATCGTCCTTTTCTCTGTAAAATCAATGAATATATCCTTCATATCAGCTATGCAGACTCCATGAGTTAAATAATTTTGCGTTAAAGAAATACATCAATTCCTATACAAGTCATCCTACATATTTTGCTGTTTACATTTTACATAAGTGAAAAATAGGCTTCGTTGTAGAAATAATCAAATTTGGATGATCATTTAAACTCAAATATAATGTCATTGCGTTGTTTGAGTATGTAGATGTACAGAATTTAAGCAAAAATAAAGCGGGTTTAGGACGGATACAACACTCAATATGAATTAAAAAGAACTTTTAAAATCACGATTTTGTGACAAGAAGGATGCCATATTTTATTTTGAAGTGGGTCACGTGATCTCTTCATATCATGGTCACGTGATCGCTTCATATAAGATGTGCAATTATTATTTTAATTTTTATTTAACAAGAAAGATCAATCATGCTTAAAGCATTGATTATGAAACACTTTCCAATTTCAATGCAATTTTATTTAAATATCTCTAAAATGCAATACATTCTTTGGTAATATTTTAAAACTTACCACAATACTACCTTAATTTATTATATTTGAAAACTTAGACCTTTATCGAAAAAAATGAACTGCATGCAAATGACGGCATTGAAATATAAATTGCCTGGTTTAAACATCTCTAAAAGGCGATACATTTCTCGGTGATATTTTTAAAATTATCATAATACTACAATAATTTATTATATTTGAAAACTTCATCGAAAACAACTGACATTCATTCAAATGACGTCATAGAAATAATAACACGCCTGGCTCTCTCTATAAAAGCAGTATTTCATTCATAACATTTTCCCATTCATTTCATTCATCACAGTACTAAAATAATTTATTTTATTTAAAAACTTAAAACCATGGAGCTACAAGTAATTAAACTCTATGCTTAAAACGTAAACGAAAAAAATCGTCCTTCTCTCTGTAAAATCAATGAATATATCAGAATATGAATATATTCATATCAGCTATACAGACTCCATGAGTTAATTAATTTTGCGTTAAAGAAATACAGCAATTCTTATACAACTCATTCTATATATTTTGTTGTTTACATTTTACATAAGTGAAAAATAGGCTTCGTTGTAGAAATAATCAAATTTGGATGACCATTTAAACTCAAATATATTGTAATTGCGTTGTTTCAGTATGTAGATGCACAGAATTTAAGCAAAAATAAAGCGGTTTTAGGACGGATGCAACACTCAATACGAATTAAAAAGAACTTTAAATATCACGTTTTGAGACAAGATGGATGCCATATTTCATTTTGAAGTGGGTCACGTGATCTTTTCATATCCTGGTCACGTGATCGCTTCATAGAAGAGGTGTAATTATTATTTTAATTTTTATTTAAATAGCTACTAAATACATTTTGCTGAAATTTTTTTAAATATTTTATGGAATAATTTGAATATTACCTAAAATTTTCGAAGCAATTTGTGAATTTTAAATCCGCTTAAAAAATGTTTGAAAAATTAGGTCCCATAGGGTTCAATGTATTTCATTTTTTCAACCCGGTTTCATTCCAAATCTAATTGGGTGATATTATTCATTTATATTCCCATAGGTTCTACAGACCGTCTGAACAACATACCAAAATTTCATTTTGATTAAGTCATTTTTACGGCAGCTATCGTGCTAACGGACAGACAGACAGACAGACAGAATGAACAAAGTCATAAAGAATTTTCAACTTTGTTGCAAAGTGTTAAAAAAGGAGTAGCTCTGCTACTCGTTATAGATTGATGGGAAGTATAACCCCTTTGCGAATTTCAAATGGGAAAAGAACTTTTGGTATTTGTTTCTTCAAAATTATACAGTTTTGATAGATTATTAGAATGCAGGTTATTTCGTCCGAATCTGACTACAAATGGCGAAGTTAACGATGATGAAATGCTTGGTTGTAACGTTTTCAATTACTTTATTGGACGAATGTACGGTCAAGTAAGCGATAAATACATAATATCGTACAGCGCAGATGTTGATGCACAGATGTCGCATATATAAAATTAATTTCTTTATACTATTCTACCAGAATTGTTTCATAATAAAGGATAGCGAATACCTTACACTTTCGGGTAGATCACACAGTTTGGGCTGAAGGAAGGAAAGTGTAAAGAGTGTATATATTTAGAAGTATAATTGTATATTGGGTTCTGTATTGAGCTTGGCAGATACTTTTACTCGTATGACGTTAACAACTCAACTGAGCGTTGACAATCTCTTGACACTCTCTCTCGAAAATTCTGCAGAAATCATTTAAATCGTGAAGTCAATCTATAAATCCCGAGAAGTGTCTAGACCTCTTCAAAAGCTGGCAATCTGGTGATATTTCGTAACATTCATCACCAAAGTCGCTGATCTTGTCTCCAAAGTCAATTGACAAGGAGCTTCAAAGTATAACAATGTTCCTTCGTTGGCATGCGTAAAAATATGGTGGTACTTTCATTACATAATTTCGTTTCATCCCCGTCACATTACTTTCACGATTTACTCCGTCATTTCTGTTGCATAATTTTAATTCTCCCTGTCACATTTTTTCATGATTTTCTCCGTTAATTTCCTTTCTTTCGGTCACATATTGTCCCGATCTACTCCGTCAGTTCCATTCCATAATTTCGTTTCATCCCGTCTCATTTTTCACGATTTGCTCTGTCAGTTCCGTTACATACTTTTGTTTTATCCCGTTACGTTTTTTTTTTCATAATTTACTCAGTCAGTTCTGTTACATACTTCCGCTTCATTCCGTCACAATTTTTTTCATGATTTACTCCCTCAGTTCCGTTTCATAATTTCGTTTCATCCCGTCACGTGTTTCTTCATGGTTTACTCTATAACTTCCGTTACATAATTTTGTTTCATCCCCGTCACATTTATTTCATGATTTATTCCATCACTTCCGTTACATAATTTCACTCCGTCCCCATCGCGTTTCTTTCATGATTAGTACTCCGTACCTCACGCCTTAAGATGTTTCACACCAAAAAGTATGCGTTCATTCGCTAATCAGGAATCATATCTCCGTTCACTGAACTCAGTATTTTGTTATTCCTCCTTTAGACGGAATGATGGCATTTATACTTAGTGGCTTGGATTCAATGAGCTTTTGGCAGTTGGTTGAGAGAATTACACGCCAGATTTCCGGGATTGCTTTACGCAATTTAAGGACATTGGTGTTCTGTTGGCAGCGATTTTTACTTTCCTTATATACATAATGTATAAGGAAAGTATTGTGACGGGGTCGATAATTCGAATTCGAGTTTTCGACGGGAGAGCACGTTTCAAGCATCCCTGATCACGAATCAAACATTTTTGAAGTGATGTCTCTGTGTGTGTGTGTGTGTGTGTGTGTGTGTCAGTGATACTGTGAAGACGATAACTGACGAACGAATGGACCGATTCAAACCAATTTTGGTACAAAATCACAATCCGTAAACACTGGAAGCCTATTGTTTTTATACGCAATCGAATGTTCAGAACCCCGCTAAATTTTTGAATGAAATTTTGAAAAAATCGTCAAAAAATCAAAACCACTAATAAAGTTACGCAAATAGACATTTCTTATGTAATTTTTCATTAGAAAACGATTGACATAAATTTTAGAACGCTTCACTTTTCACTTTTCATATGTAATACCATACGATAAATTAGGTGGCATCATTCTCATGGATCTAGCTCGTTCCATTCATGAAAAAAGATACTTTGAGTAATACTTTTGTATTTGAACGCCAATAGTCATTTTTCTGCTATAAGAATAACTTATTTCTCCGTCCATAACGCTTGGCGAGATTTTGGCAACGAATTTGGCGGAATATTGCCAATTTGGCGACATTTTTAATTGTTGCCAAATTAACAAAAATCTCACCAAATTGATAACAAGAAAGATCAATCATGCTTAAAGCATTGATTATGAAACACTTTCCAACTTCAATGCAATTTTATTTAAAAAAGTCGAAAATGCAATACATTCCTCGGTAATATTTTAAAACTTATCACGATACTACATTGATTTATTATATTTGAAAACTTAAACCTTCATTGAAAAAAATGAACTTCATTCAAAAGACGGCATTGAAATATAAATTGCGTGGTTTAAATATCTCTAAAATGCAATACATTCCACGGTAATATTTTTAAATCTATCATAATACTACGATAATTTATTATATTTGAAAACTTCATCGAAAACAACTGAAATTAATTCAAATGACGTCATAGAAAAAATAACACGCCTGGATCTCTCTATAAAAGCAGGATTTCATTCATAACTTTCTCCATTTCATTCATCACAATACTATAATAATTTATTTTATTTAAAAATTAAGACCATGGAGCTACAATTCATAAACTTTATGCTTAAAACTTCATCGAAAAATATCGTCCTTCTGTTTATAAAATCAATTAATATTTCATTCATATCAGCCATGCAGACTCCATGGACTGAATTATTTTGTGTTAAAGAAATACAGTAATTCTAATACAACTCATTCTACATATTTTGCTGTTTACATTTTACATAGGTGAAAAATAGGCTTAATTGTAGAAATAATCAAATTTGAATGAGAATTTAAACTCAAATATATTGTCATTGTGTTGTCTTAGTATGTCGATGCACAGAATTTAAGCAGAAATAAAGTAGTTTTAGGATGGATACAACACTCAATATGAATTAAAAAGAACTTTAAAAAATCACGAATTTGAAACAAGATGGATGCCATATCTCATTTTGAAGTGGGTCATGTGATCGTTTAATATCATGGTCACGTGATCGTTTCATATAAGATGTGTAATTATTATTTTAATTTTTATTTAAAAACTACTGAATATATTTAGCTGAATTTTTTTTTATATATTTTATGGAACAATTTGACTATTACCTAAAATTTTCGAATCAATTTGTGAATTTTAAATCCGCTTAAAAAATGTTAGAAAAATTAGGTCCCATAGGGCTCAATGTATTTCATTTTTTCAACCCGGGTTCAATCCAAAACTAATTGTGTGATGTTATTCATTTATATTCCCATAGGTCCTACAGACCGTCTGAACAACATACTAAAATTTCATTTTGATTAAGTCATTTTTACGGCAGTTATCGTGCTAACGGACAGACAGACAGACAGACAGACAGACAGACAGACAGACAGAATGAACAAAGTCATAAACACTTTTCAACTTTGTTGTAAAGTGTTAAAAAACTACTAAATATATTTTGCTGGAATTTTTTTTTATATATTTTATGGAATAATTTGAATATTACCTAAAATTTTCGAAACAATTTGTGAATTTTAAATCCGCTTAAAAAATGTTTGAAAAATTAGGTCCCATATAGGGTTCAATGTATTTCATTTTTTCAACCCAGGTTCAATCCAAAACTAATTACGTGATATTATTCATTTATATTCCCATAGGTCCTACGGACCGTCTGAACAATATACTAAGATTTCATTTTGATTAAGTCATTTTTACGGCAGTTATCGTGATAACGGACAGACAGACAGACAGACAGAATGAACAAAGTCATAAACACTTTTTGTTGCAAAGTGTTAAAAATAGCGATGGCATATCAATTTTACCATAAGGTAACCAGATCATAAATGAGCCGAAGATTAAAAAATAAAAATAAAAACTTTGTAATGCAGGTAATTAAAAATATTTCCCAAATAAAGATACGAATATTATCTCTCGTAGAAGCTGCCTATAGAGGGCGTTCCAGAAGTACAGGCAAGTTTTCTTGCTGTAATTGCAGGTATCTACTATTCCATGCTGACGAGCATATAATAAGCTCAAAACTGGTCCTTGGATACTGCTATTTGCTATGGGAGAACGATCCTCACAAACATTGATTTAACAAAAAGTGATTTAACATTGCATAAAGAGCTGAGGAAATGTACATTCAACACTATGATATCAAATTGTCGAGAATTTTCCAATACTTCAGCTCATTTTCCTGAACTTAACAGCACGTATTTTTTTTCTCTTTCTATCTTCAATCGATAGTGGTGAAGATCATAAATTCAGTCGTGATTTTTTTACATTCGCTGTTAATTCAGTATATATGTAGCAGCCTGTCAACCAAAATTGGTACACCAGTGAAATATTCGACCTCTAAACAAAATCGAAATGTAGAAATCGATTCTTCAATGTATTTAGATGTTGTCAAGATCGTAGAGATCACAAAACAACCATTTTCAAGGATCTGTCATCTTTATGTGCATATAGAGACTCATATTGTGCATATAGAGACCTATATTGTGCATATAGAGACCCATAGAGTGAATAGCAATATTATGACCCTACGGGGGAGTGTAACATGAACGCATGAACGGTATAAACGAAACAACTTAGTACAATTACATTTAGTACAATTAGACTGAACAGCAAATTTTGACTTTTTGTGTGTCTGAAATTAAACGAACTTACTTTTATGTAACTGAATATTGCCGATCCGGTTGTCAAGTGATCAGGGGCATGCGTTTCCGTCTGATCACTGGATTGCCGGGTTGTGGGTTCGAATCCCTCCAGCGGGCATGGATGTTGTGTTGTCGGGGCGAAGTCAGACTTCTGCCCTTGGGAAACCTCAAAAAAGTGAAGCTGTATATTCTCTCCCCTTCGCCATAGGACCAGGGGTCTAGTGGACGTGGTGCATATGCGCTCCTTTACCACGGGGGATTTGTAACAACAACAACACTTTTATGTTGTTTGGTCTACTGAATATGAAAATGGCCGTTAAAACACCATATTAGCTCTAGTTATAGAAATATTTATAAAACTTTTTTTACCACATTTGCATATACATATATATAATATATTTGCATGTACATATATGTATTTGCATATACATATATATAATATATTTGCATGTACGTATATATAATATATTTGCACATACATATATATAATATATTTTCCTATACATATATATATATAATATATTTTCCTATACATATATATATAATATATTTACATATACATAATCCCCATATAAAAAAAAGAACTGAACATACTGAAACGAAAAGGTTAGGAACAGTTATTTACTTGTTTAGGGAACACATTTTCTTTTAGTTAAGAGGTTTCTTCTAGTCAAAAAGTTCTGAATAAAGGATTTCTTAGAGTCATAGAGACATTATACTACGGGAAACTAAATTTTAAAGAAACTAAAAACCCATCTATGACCGACTGTTTAGTCTGAAGAAGCCAGGCTAGAATCCCAGAAACTGGGGAAAAGCTCTGTGTATTCATGTATTAGTGTAGTAATTCAAAACCTACTTTAAACGGTGGCTTCTAGTCAAAATAGCATTCGTGTACAAAAAAAGTATAGAAAAATGTCAAAACAATTTGATCTAGTCCAATCCAAGACTTGAAAACTTCTACCAGAAAAAATATTTCATTTCAAACTCTTTAGTAAGGAAACTTTCTGGTTCTTACAGAGCAGCTGGATTTTTTTTTTTTTTTTTTAATTCTACAGAACAGCTGAGAGCATAATTTTCGAATGCATTTTTAAAACGCTGCAAATATCGATCTGGAAGATATTCCAAGGTATTACATGTTTTTTTTTTCTTTAAATTTATTTACCAAAAGAAGTATTCAAAATTTAAAATGTAATGTCACTGTTATATTTATGTTGTACACTATGGATTACCCCATGTCTGTACGAAATTATACCCACGAAGGGACTTGAGTTCTACCAACTGAACTAACTTGGATCAGAAGTGAACCCATGAACATTTAGCCAAGTTAATAATGGTGACGTATAACGTCTGTATAGTCATGGCAGGAAAAACATTCTTCCCGTGTTCGCCACTCCCTAATCTTTCCAGAAACGTCTTCATCTTACGGCCTTACAGTTATAGGACTCGCTTCTTCATTCCCTTTTACCACCATGTGCTCCTTCTTTTCAATCAGATCAATAAGAAGAGGGATATAAGAGCCTAAAAGTGCTCCCCCTCTTCCTACTTTTCTTTGTCTTAGAGTGGGTCGGGGACGGCTTGATAGGAACATATATTAAAGTGGAGGAAGAGCCAATATGAAGTTTATTACTGTATACGCAGGGGAAAAATTGACATGTGTTAGCCAATGAGGTTCTGGGATCGGAAAAATACGTTGCAATTATATAATATTGGGTTTATTTGAGTAAATTCATTGTAAAAATTTCTATGGCTAAATGGATCATTGTGGAAATAAGTTGTGCTCAAACATTTAGGGGGATGGACAAAACCGCCTATACTGTAAAACATTCCCTTGAGATGTTCTCGCTAGAAAAGAAAAGTTTGAAGAGTCTGTATTTTTTTAAGGAAGGCTTTTTAAGGCTTTTCTATCAAAATCCACCTACAGTGACGTGATGAATAATGAGAATTAAAAATCGGTTTCTGTCTGTCATGAGACTTATAACTCAAGAACAGCTCAACGGATTTACATATTTTTAACTGGTTAGTTAAGCTTAATAAGGAGCAGGTTTATGATTAAAAATGTTTCCTGTTTTGTACCGCTTTAATATATAAAATTAAAAACTCTAAAATACGCTTGCAAAATAAATAACCTCTGAAATGCGTAATTTATGTGGATGAAACTTTTTCAAGCAATTAGCCTAAATCCAAGGAATGTTTTAATACAAGTTTTACTCTTCTAAACCTATCCGTGAAAAAAAAAAAAACGAGAATTAAAATACATGTTTTTTTTTTGTCTGTAATAACTCGGAATTAGCTCACTGGATTCACATTCATGTTTCGATTGTTTTTTTAAGCTTAATTGGAAACAAATTACTTTTGTTAACATGTCATATTTTGTATCATGTTAATATTATGTTTGTATTATTTCATGAAACGATGGGTATTTCTGCTAGTCTACTATGAACTTCAAATACCAGTTACAGTAGCTCCCATTTCCATAAAAACAGAAGATCGCCACAGTAATCTAATTTAGGCGCGGTAGCCCAGTGGTTAGCGCGCGGGAATTGCACTCGGTAGACCCGGGTTCGATTCCCGCCACTGCCAAAACTGCCGCCGTGTTCACGCAGAGTATGATCACGTTAAACATGTGGGTCCGTAAGTCCTTCCGAGAGGTTGGTGGTAGGGGAAGGAGGGTACGGTCCCTGTGGATGCCTCCCCCACTGGGTTCCGGTCTAAATTGGGGGGCACTTCGCGGCCTTCCAAACAGTTACCTTACATCATTCTGGTAGGTCGGACGGTCTGGGTCGCAACAACAACAACAGTAATCTAATTCAGCCCAACTCTAGAACTGAAAATATAAACTGAAGAATTATTTCTTGTTAAATACTTTTATTATCAGAAAAAATTTCTGCTTCCTACTGGACAGCTGGAGTTATTTTATCTTGTAAGACAAATGGGTGAATATCATACAGTGTGGGTCTTATAACTCAGAGTTAGCCAATTTCGGAACAACAGTTGGACAGTTCTTAACTGTGAGGGAAAAAAACACTCCTAAATCTACCATGGCTTCGCCATTCACTTTACCATAAATTAAGATGTATAAATTTGAACAGATACACTTAATTTGATAGAAAATTTAGAAAGTAAAGTACTATAAAGTTCTATACGGATATTTCTCAATTTTATAAATTTCACCTTGAAAATACTAAATTATATTTTTCTCCTCAAAATTATGAAATTTCTCAATTATTGCAACATTTTTTACATTCTTTTAATCCTTAGAGGGGGAAATGGTATTATGTAAAAATGCACAGATCAATTTTTGCCATTCTTTCAAAGAAACAATTAACAGAATATGGTTAAACGATACAGTTATCACTGTTGAAATTACACCCTGATTGGTTTTTAAGGAGGATAGTTACGGCCTTGACAAGCATGTGCCTTGTGTCGATTGTTAGGCTGGTTTCCATATGAAATCTCCATTCCAGCGAGGTTCCAGCTATAGTGACTGCAATACCTATTATTGACTGGTATTCTAGGCACTCTAGCTCCAGCCATGGGAAAGCGGTCAGCTGAACCGTTCACTGCGCAGAACCTGAAAGTAACATGCCAGGCAAAGACACTAATCGCGGACGGTTTTGAGTACTGATTTCAAAAACAGACCCACCCCACTACCTGGAAGAGTCCGATGTGTTTTCAGCAGTGAGGGGAACCAACGCAAGAAACCCTTTAAGGAGGACAAGGGGTTATAAATAGGGCAGTAAAGTTTTTTGTTCAAAATTTGAAAAGAGTTTGGGCGATCGTGCAAAACTTTTAAAATTTTTTCGAATATTTTGTGAAAAATAAAATTAAATTTAAAACAGTGGATTACCCTTAAATTTAAAACTTTTCAATACAATAATTGACATTTTAAAAATTATGTAAGATTTATTTGAATTTTCTAGCCATTATGAAATAACATATGGTAAATTAAACGAATTTTTTGTTGGTTTAATGTCCTTATAGAAAGCAAAGCGTATCATCTGGGTGGGTTTTGGGTAAAGAGCACACACACACAGATAATAAAAATGTCCTGTAGGAAGCAGAAATGCAATTTTCTGATAGAAAACAAATTTCTTATCACATGAAGAATTTAGCAAGAAAACTTTCTTCCGTTTACTTGAAAATCTCGTATTGGATTGGATTACATTATTTTGGTTCTTTTTGTGCACTCCAGGACTACTTTGACAGGGACACAAAGTGTAAAATAGCTCTCCTCTAGTGCTCGAAATGCAAACCTGATTCCTATGGATTTGAAGGGCTGTGAATAAACCGTTTAGCCACAGGTAGTCCTTGAAGCTCGCAGAAAATTCCCTATGGGTAGAATGTCCACGTTTGCGACTTTAAGAAGTCTCTTGCGAAAAGTTTTCTTGATTCGAAAATCATTATACTTCTTAAAAGAAAATAAAAACGATCGACTTTCCCAATTTTTTTTTCTTTCCCATCAGTAAAGAAATTTCAAGCAAATGATTTACAGTGATGAGTGCCTACCATCTCAAATTTGTTCAGGAGATTTCAACATGGAGAATTTCGAATTCGAAAATTTTCATAAAACAATCTGAGTTCTCAAGGTCCCCCCTCCCCCCCCCTTTAAGTAAAATTTTTTTACTGGTCAAGCAAACGCTATTAGCAACATATAAATTGTGAGAGAGGAGGGGGGAGTCTCACACGGAAAATTTGTGAAATTTCAAAATTCAAAATAAATCTATTGTAGGAATTTTATGAAATATCCTACATTTTGTTTTTCGGGGAGGGGCGAAACCGCCTTTCCTCACATAATTTGGCCATGAAATCTAAGCTTCAATGTTAAACTGAGTTCTTCAAGCGACGACCATCGAACAAGGGCTATGTTTAGATGGAATATTTTAATTAATTAAATTACTTCAATTTATTTTTAAAATGAAAAAACATTGATACTTAATGAAATAACTGTGATAAAATATTACGCATAAATATTACTGAAATTATTTACAAAGGGCAGCAAAAATTATTTTGATGGAAAATTCACTATGTATTTTACAGAAGTTAGGCACGTTGTATACAACGTAAAAAATGAGAATTTTAAATATATGTGTTTTTCATTGAATTTTGTTTTTTTTTTTTGGGGGGGGGGGATGAATGATTAATTTATATATAATGTACATTTTTTAGTAAATTGTTTGAATTACCAGAAAAGTCTTTCAAATCGAACTCTTCAAATTTAATAAAGCATTTATGGCCATTAGAATAAACAAATGTAATCATTATGCAAAAAAGTTTCCCGTTAAATTCCAACTGCAACATGGAAATAAAATTAGTAAAAAGCCGTTTTTTAACACTTTACAACATAGTTGAAAAGTGTTTATGACTTTGTTTATTCTGTCTGTCTGTCTGTCCGTTAGCACGATAACTGCCATAAAAATGAGTTTATCGAAATGAAATTTTAGTGTGTTGTTCAGACGTTCTGTGGGACCTATGGGAATATAAATGAATAATATCACCCAACTAGTTTTGGATTGAACCCGGGTTGAAAAAATGAAATACATTGAACCCTACGGGACCTAATTTTTCAAACATTTTTAAAGCGAATTTAAAATTCACAAATTGCTTCGAAAATTTTAGAAAATATTCAAATTATTCCATAAAATATATAAAAAAAAAATTCAGCAAAATATATTCAGTAGTTTTTTAAATTAAAATAAAAATAATAATTACACCCTTTATATAAGGAGATCACGTGACCATTATACGAAGAAATCACGTGACCCACTTTAAAATAAAATATAGAATCCATCTTGTGTCAAAGTCGTGATTTTTAAAGTTCTTTTTAATTCATATGTAGTGTTGTATCCGTCCTAAAACCGCTTCATTTATGCTTAAAATATGTGCATCTACATACTGAAACAACACAATTTCAATATATTTGAGTTTAAATGATCTTCAAACTTTGATTATTTCTACAACGAAGCCTAATTTTCACTTATGGAGAATGTAAAGACCAAAAGATGTAGAATGAGTTGTATAAGAATTGCTGCATTTCTTTGACGCAAAATTATTTAGTTCATGCAGTCTGCAATATAGCTGATATGAATGAAACATTCTTTGATTTTACACAGAGAAGAAGACGATTTTTTCGATGAAGTTTTAAGCATAGAGTTAAATTACTTGCACCTCCATGGTTTTAAGTTTTTAAATAAAAAAATTATTAAAGTATTGTGATGAATGAAAGAAATGGAAAAAAGTTTATGAATGAAATGCTGCTTTTATAGAGAGAGCCAGGCGATTTACATTTCGACGACGTCATTTGAATAAAGTTCATTTGTTTTCAATGACCTTTTCAAATATAATAAATTATTGTAGTATTATGATAATTTTAAAAATATTACCGAAGAATATATCGCATTTTAGAGATGTTTAAACCAGGCAATTTATATTTCAATGCCGTCATTTGATTGAAGTTTTAAGTTTTCAAATATAATAAATTAATGTAGTATTTTGATAATTTTAAAAATTTTACTGAAGAATGTATCGCATTTTAGAAATGTTTAAATAAAATTGCATTGAAGTTGGAAAGTGTTTCATAATCAATGCTTTATGCATGATTGATCTTTCTTGTTTTATACTGCACAAATTCAGTTTCGCATTGCGCATAAATTATTTTCGTATTGCACAAATTGTGCGCTACTGCACGTTAACAACCCCACTGCATGTTTTTAATACGGAAACGTAAAAATGTATGTATTTTAAAATCAAAATTTTAATAAAGCTTTCATATCGACCTTGACTAAATCTTTCCGCCTTCGAGACTCAACTCATGAATTCGACATCGCAATTCCTCTTCCTCAGAACAAACATGAATAAAACATTGTATTTTTTTTTATTTTTATTTTAATCTTATCAGAATTCCTTCCATGTCGTTCGATATTTTTCACACACCCACCTACCCACCTCTTCATTCTTGTTCTTGTCATTCAAGAGATTTTTTAGGGGGCCTAATCGCATTCTTCACTACAGTGAGTGTTGGAAGTTGTGATCCCCCCCCCCCCCCCCACCGCACATACAGGCGCGATCTAACATATTCTTCCCGATCTACCCTACATTAATGTTGGGGATTTTATGGGTCCCTTGGTAGAGGAGACGCGATATGTTGGGAATTGTAATAGCTGTGAAGGGTTGGCTTGCGGCTTCTATGATGGACGTTCGAAGTGGTGAACTATGTGTTACAAAATTCAGCAACGCATGAATCGGATATCCATGTTATAGGTGATTAGAATAATTGTAAAGCCTGGAGAAAATTAACTGGTGTGTGGCGTTGGAACTTCTCATATCAAAATCCATTTTATTAGACTTTTTTTTTTTTTAATTTTACAAGCAAATTTTTGAAAATTCCATCCTAAAAGGCTTAATTTTTTTTAGAGTTTTACAATATACTCCTTCGAGGAGTAACTTATCCCCTCCCCCCTCCTCCAGAGGAGGGCTAATGGGCTAATGACGTCATAAACACAAAAATTATATCAAGACTACTTTCCGCTACAATGATTAAAACTGTTAAATTTCGTGAGTAACAGTTCGTGAATAATCTTTTTAATGCATAATTATGTCAAATTTTGTCCTATGCTGCGTAGTTTACAAAAAAAATTAAATTTCGAATAAATTTCGAAGTTTTCACTCGAATTTCAATAACTTCTATGTAGTCCTAGATATTTTGATGACAAAGCCGGATATAAAGTTTAGTAAAAATCCATTAATATTTGTTGCAGCTACTCTGTGCAAAAGAAATCGACCACAGACAGACTCACATCACTCTAACTCACTATAAAGTAAAGTGTTCAGGAGGTCCTAAAACATATATTGGCGTCGAAATCTTGAAATCGGAAATTTTGGTGAAAACAATACTTCTCTCTATACTATTCTATAATATGAGGAGATAAATATCAATAGAGTGAGCCTCCAATCGACTTTATCATTCGCATTCGTATTCACGTTTAATTCTACTCGCATCACAAATCTTTGTTGAAATGATAAAGATCCAAAATGAAAAAAAAGTCATATGGTGTGGAAATGGTTCTGCTGGAATTACATCCGGTGAAACAAACTCTAATAATTGAAGTTTTTTCACACAAAACAGCACATAAGATGGATACTTGTTAGAAATTAGATTCAAAATTTGTAGTTATAAAATAATTTCCTTTTCAATCTGACGACATGGGCAATTTAAAATGGCGCAATGTCGCAAAATCTTATAGGAAACTGAATATCTCTAGAACAGTTTTTCCTAGAGAAATAGGGAACTTATTTGTTTCGTCATCAAGTATTACGTGCACAACAAGCATTTACATAATACATCCATATAATAACTGTATAAGGTGTTTGTGTCATTTCCAGAGACTCCAGAAGCCTCCCCCCCTCCCGTTAACTTCGAAGCCTAAATTTTTGCACGCTTATGGTATCGATTACTGAACAGAACCTAACGGAGCCAAATTTTCTAACACCCATCCCCCTATTGGCCGAAAGTGGAGAAAATTGGGATTTTCAAAAAAAAAAAAAAGAAATCTAGATCCTCTTAAACTCCTTCCCTCGGTGATTTAGAAGGCTGATTCTTTGCACACGTTTTCAAACGTTTTTATAGACCTTACAGAAGCCTCCCAGTGACTCAATAAGCTGAATCCTTGCGTACTTATAGTACAGACCATAGGGCAGAACTTAATGTAGCTCGATTTTCGATTTCCCTTTCAGGGTCGGACAATGAAACGTCGTGAAAGATTTTCTAAGCCCTTCAGAAGCCATTGACAACCTGACTAAATCATTTTTCTATTAAGGCGACTATTTTCGACACAAAACAAACACATTGTTGAACAATAAAATTTGTTAGTTTCTCTGTATTTAACAATTTGAATTGCCTACATACTAGTTTAAGCATATTTAGATATTTATTTAAGATTTTGTCGATTTGTGCGAGTCACTTAGAGAAAAAGGTTGGTTCTGTTTCTTTCTAAATTGTGCCACTATTTAATCAGCACCAAAGTAAATCACAGGAGATACCTGTATATCAATGAAATCTATCTATAATAAAAAAAAGTAAATGTCGCTGCCGCCGCCGCTGTTTGACAGATTTCTCGTTTCTCGAGATTCTTTGCTTCGTACCGCAAAGACTATTGCATATAAAAATATGAAAATTGGTACACTTGTAGAAAAAGCTTTGGGAAATACCCTGAAATAAACCGTTTTTTTATATATTTTGTTGTTTAAGAAATATTTAATGTCAAAGTCAAAGACAAAATATTTGAGCTGAGAGTTCGCGTTCTGGATAGACTAACAATAGCATGACCACGTATTTTTGCAGGTTGGAGCCCCTATTTTTTAATTTCGAAGTAGTTTTTGAGATATTTTACCTTTTATGCACTTCTGAAGTGGACTTTTTTTTCGTATCTGCACGTCTAGCGATATACCGTAAAAACTATAGCATACAAAAATATGAAATTTGGTAAATTATTAGAGAAATAAAAGGGTAACACGATGAAATAAACCGTTTATCGATTTAAACGTTAGTTTGGCATGAAATAGCTGGCAAAGCGAGCTTATGATCAAGAAATTCAGTTTTTGGATTCCCTGGGCTATGAAAAATCCCTACTTTTCCTTCCTGCAGAAAATAGGCAGGGATAGAAAAGAGAATTTTGAAAGTAGACTTTTTAGGAAAGATAGATATGAAGCGAGCGCAGCGAGGAGGAAGGAAGGTTCCCGAAGGGGGTTGCGCGACCAGGGGGCAGAGCCAACACCCTCTATATTCATAGGGGGAATATAGAGGGTGTTGGCAGAGCCCACTAGTTTTATAAAATTTCGTAGAATAGTTTTTGAGTTAGAGTGGATACATGCATTGTATAAACATGCAGACACACACGGAGAACCACACATGCTTACACAGACGTCACTCTAAAATAGTGTGTTCTTTTTCTAAAGGGCCCCAAAATCTGTGAATCCTTTGAAAACTAGAGTTCCAATTCTCGACCCTATTTCAACGCTTCCTTCCCTATACATTATCACGTATTGTAGGGAAAATAATTATAATGGATAAAATTTGATAGGGATTATGATTTCCAGTGTCTAATAGCACAAAAATACTTTTTCTGATTATCGTATGTCTATCTTCTGTACTTCACCCAGAAAGCGGCAGGTCATCAATGCAGGTAAAATGAAGGATGATGTGTTTAAACCCCTCTTTGAAGAATTAGACAAAGGAAAACAATGGGATGTAGGCCACACGGATGTTTGTGAAATATTAAGAATTGAATGATAAATGGAGTCTGCTTAAGCAAGGGTAGAATTTTTATATTTAGTGCAATACTTTGTTAAACTTTAAAAATTGCATTGTGTTAAAGGCGTAGAAAATCCTTGGGATCATTTTGTCAATTATATGGGTATTATGCTTTGATTGAAACTGATAGTATTAATTTTTCTATCTAGCACGGTTAATGCTATATATAATGGACTGTACAGTGCACATAACTGTTTTGTATCATAGACAAAGTAGACAAATGCTGGGGGTCCATCTTTGCTCAATGTACCGTTTTTACCATAAAAGTTTCACCTGGGGTCCATCTTCTTTACTCAATGTACCTTTTGTACCGTAAAAGTTTCATCTGGGATCCGTCTTCTTTGCTCAATGTACCTGTTTTTCCATAAAAATTTTATCCAGCGTCCATCTTCTTTACTTAATGTACCTTTTTTAACAAAAATTTTTATCTAGTGTCCACCTTCTTTGCTCAATTTATCTTTTTTACCATAAACTTTTTATCCAGCGTCCATCTTCTTTGCTCAATGTACCTTTTTTTCGTTAAAAATTTTATCCAGCGTCCATCTCTTTTACTCAATTTATCTTTTTTACCTTAAACTTTTTATCCAGCGTCCATATTCTTTGCTCAATGTACCTCTTTTACCATGTAAATTTTATCCAGCGTCTATCTTCTTTGCTCAATGTATTTTTTTAACCATAAAGGTTTTATCCGGGGTCCTAGAATTTTGCATTTGCCTAAGGGCCCCCCGCTAAGTTTAAGGCGGCCGTAGGATTGTATTTTAAGACAAAACATTAAATTAATACAAATGCACTTGATTACAGCTGCGCTGGATAGCGCTACACGAGTGCTGCAACGGTGTGGGTTCAACTGAACTGTAAAACTGACGTGCGTTAGCGAGACACCTGACTTTCCCTACTGCGTTTATATTCATTGAAATGAATTGTATTTATTTTATTGCAGGAAAAAGAAATATATCGAATGAAAGAACATTAAAACTACATTTTTTTTTTCAAAATATTCCTCAATCAATACAAACTAAAATAAAAAATAAATATGCTGAAATGTATTCATTGAATGCTTATTGTATACTTTTTCTGTGACTTTGAATCACTCTCCATTACTCTAGGATGCACTGTTTTCGACATATTTCAGTTTGTTTGTAATTTTAGCGATCTGGCAATCTGTGTTGAAGACAAAATAGTATGAAAACCGCAATTTCGATTTAAGTAAAACGGATATCCATTTTAAGTGTTATTTTGTGCAATAAAACTCACATTTATGAAAGAAAAAGAAAGAAAGTAAAATAAAAAAGAGAGATAAGTAAAGAAAATAAAATAAAATAAGAGAGAAAGAAATAAAGAGAGATAAATAAAGAAAATAAAATAAAATAAGAGAGAAAAAAAGTAAAATAAAATAAAAAAGAGTCTGTAGGAAAAGTCATATGCTACCCTCATCAGAAATTCTGAGTTACCATAAATATGGGTCTGAATAATAATGCTGCGTTTGTAAATTTTGCAACAATGCAAGAATGAATACATAAATAAAATTGAACATTGTATTTTATTACAAATTTTCTACATCTGAGAGTTTAATAAAAAAAATATATAACCATGTTATGCAATGTTTTTCATTTAAAGTGGTAAGAGAAGCGGTTACATAAAGAATTAATATTATTTTAAGCTTATAAAATGTTTAAAATATATTATCCGAAAAAGGTTCCTTCCGTATCTTCCAAACTTTGTTTTCCAAATCCAAAAGATTCGAAGGATGGAGCAGATGGGACCGACCGGGATGACGCAGAAACTTCTATGAATCGATATTGATTGATTCGGAATCGGGATACAAGACGAGTTTAACTGAAAATTGCAAAATTCTCCTTCAGAAAACGCTGGGATTTTCTTATATGCAAGTGTTTTTCGAAGACTGTCTTACTCGGAATAAATAAGACTTTCTACTTGAAATGGATCAAGACTTAATGGAATGGATCAAGACTTAAATTATTGATAGTCTTTAATTTTTGTTTAATTAGTCTTTGATCATAGATCGAAATATTTCTGAAAAGAGAAACAAACACTTAAATTAAAAAGGAAATGATCGTAGGGGCAACTTTTTACTTCCAATATCTTATCCAAACAATAAAAATGCAAAGTAAAATGTTGAAAGAAATTTTATATAATATTTGGCTATTATGCTTTCCTTTCAAAATTATCAATTCAATGTGCGAATCATCTTTTTTGCATCCCAAAGAACATCGAACAAATCTCTACTTTTAACTTGATGTTTTATTTACTCCCCCCCGGGCCCCAGTAAAGCCAAAAATAAGAAAAATTATATTTTTTTATGCCTCTATGATGATCCCATTCGTTTGATTAAATGTATCACTCAGTTCCTTTAAATGTATTTTATATATTATACCGACCTCTTTTCAAACCCACCTCCACGAAATCAATTTTATTTTAATAAGCTAATTTTATCGGACTACAAATCTACACCGACATGTCGAATTTTCAGGTTGTCGCTTAATCAGGTCAGAAGTAAAAAGGTATTACGGACATATCTAGTTACAAATAGGACATATCTGGTTAATAGAGATTATGTTGTTCTTCAATTACGAAACCCTGAAAGGACTTGAAATATATCGAGGACCGTTTATTCGTTTTGTAATATAAAACAAGCATATATTTTTTGTAATATAAAACAAGCATATATTTTTTGTAATGTAATATAAAACAAACATATATTTTTTGTAATATAAAACAAGCACATATTTTATTGTAATATAGAACAAGCATATGTTTCAATTCAGTTTTATTCAAAGTATTTTACTTCTCTTCCCATTTTTGTAACCAAAATTTTCCTCATTAAATTTTAAAAATTATTTTCTTTCGTATTAATATATTTTTCACATCGTATCTCGAGTCTTGACCGTAACTGCATAATTTAGCTCAGCATTCGGTTAGGAACTGAAAATTCCGTAACTTTTAGGATTTGAAAACTGAAATACCTTCGGGAAAAGAATTTTGAAAGTATTTCCCTCTCCGTATCCTAAATGAAACTTCATCCTTAATCTGCATTTTCAGTGACCTCAGTTTGCATTCATATGTTTGAATACGTGAGCGTCTTAAAAATACTCGTAGTATATGACGAAGCGAAAGTTTGAAGATGAAATTATAATTAGACGCTCAGTTATGAAATTCCCAAGTTTTATACTTTAGCTAAGTTTTGTTAAGTTTTAAGCTTATCTAAAAATCATTTGTAATTGCGACTTACTTCATGATTGCAAGTGTTGTGGTGATTGTGACTTACTATCATTGGTGGCAATCAAATTTGCCAATGTTTGCCAATAAAAAAATTGCTTGAAGGATCTATTTCTCAAGATTTATTCTAGAATAACCTTAGATAGTGACTGATATGGATTCGAGAGGTTGGTGGCAGGGGAAGGAGGGTGCGATCCCTGTCGATGTCACCCTTATTAGGTTCCGGTCTAAATTGGGTGGCACTGTCCCGGGCGTCTAACCAGATACTTTATATCTTCGTGTAGCTTGGATGGTCTGGGTTGAAAGAAAAGAAAATATTGATATGAATTGAGCATTAAATTTCTAGGGAGGAAGGAAGTTCACTAATAATTTTCCATTTCCGTTTTTTTTTCTATTTCCGATTCAAAGTATTCCATTTTCTTCGAAACATCTATTTTTCAAGATTGGTGACTGGTATGGATTCCGCATCAAATTCTGGAGTAGGTAAAGTATATCATTAAGAATTTCCACTTTATGTTCTTTTTCAACTTCTACTTCAGAAATTTTTCTCGAAACATTTATTTTTCAGGATTATCTATAGATAGAACTTAGATAATGACTGATATGGATTTAACATTAAATTTTGGAGTAGGTACGATAATTTACTAAAGTCTTCCACCTCTATCTTAAGATGTCTATTTTGATTCAAAAATGTATGTTTTCCTTGCAATATCTGTTTCTCAGCATCGGCTATAGAAAACTGATATGGATTCAATATTAAATTTCGAAAGGGATAGGGGATAACTAAAGATTATCACTTCCAGTTTTTTACCATTTCCGGTTAAAAAAATTTCCTTGAAACATCTATATCTCAGTATTGGCTATATATGGAGTTTAGATTATTACTAATATGGATTTAGCATCAAACTTTAGGAAGTAGGGAGCTTACCAATGATATTAATTTCCAGTGTTTTCCCAATTATGATTCAATAAATTTCATTTTCCTTGAACCATCTATTTCCCAGAATCGGATCGGCTATTGATAGAGCTTAGAAGATGACTGATACGAATTCAGCATCAGGTTTCTGATGGGGCTGAGGGACTCAATAGGATTTTAACTTCCGGTTCTTCTCTACTTCCATTTAAAAAGTTTACCTTGAAGCATCTATTTTTTTGGATCAGCTATAGATAAAGTTTAGATGATGATAGATATGAATTCAGCATTAAATTTTGGTGGTAGTAAGGGTCTCACTAAGGATTTCCCCTTCCGGTTGTGGAAATGTCAGTTCCGATTAAAAAATATCCTTTCAACATCTATTCATAGGATTAGATATAGATAGAGCTTAGAGGTGATTGATATGGATTCAACATCGAATTTCGAAGGAAATAGGAGGGTTCACAAAGACTTTCCACTTCTGGTTCAGGAGATGTCGCTATCGGTTTTTTTCGAAAATTCTCATGATTGTTCGAAATAAGATAAAGAAGATAAAAAGAAGATAAAAGTTCTTAACAGCTTCGTTGGAAATGAAGTGTACACATCACTTACCACTATATGAGGGCTCCTTCATAAAGTTCTTGTTTATTTTATTTCCTCCAAAAATAGAGTATGTAAAAATAAATCATTGTGATGGAACTAAATAATCCTGTGATTAGTGTGACTGTAAAAAGTCACACATTGGTCAATTAAATCGTGTTTCTTCAGATTTTAAGATATACAAGGTTCCCAGAAAAGTCTGGATAATAATGCTTTTATTTAAAGCATCAATAAACGAAAGCACGAACAATGTTCAGCAAATAAATCGCTAGCTATCTTGCAATGTCATAAAATGGCTATCAGGTACAACAAACTATCAATTAAAACGATTCACATCATCAACTAATTCATAAAACAGAAGATTATATTGTCAAGACACTGGCGTATTCACAAATCACTTTAATTGTAGCACTGCAGCAACTCAACTAAACAATGACCAGCTTATTATGCCCTGTTTGTGGAAAGTTCTGGTAAAGGCACATATATGCCTGGACATGGCTGAATTATTTTTGTGATTTAATTAAACTTGAGAGAGGGGTGCATTTCCCGCCCACATATTAAGCTACTCAATACTTTCAGGTGAGTCGCGTGATCTGAACTGAAGGAATAAAGGGAAAAGCAAAGAGACGCATGAAGTTCTCAAACTCATGATGTTCTTGATAATCAAGAAACTCATATAGTTCTTAACTAATCAAGAAACTCATGAAGTTAACTAATCTACAAAATTAGAGAACAGAAATGGAACAAAATTCCAGAACTCGCCGATGGCAATATTTTGCCAAATTTGTCCCCAAGGCCAAACAAAACGGATCTTCAAATAATAACAGTGGTTGCCTGTAAATGTTTTTTCTCGGAGACGAGCAATATGCTGTGAGGATATTTAAAATATTCGTAACAGTATGAACACCTCCAGGCTAAATCCTGCATCTTATGCCCCTTTATTTACAAGGAAAGCAAAACTCTCTTTCACACTTGAAGAAACTTTGAAATGTCTAACAATACAAGGGAGAAATAATTCTGGGCCTTGGAGATTATGTTGCAACCCACATGGCTTGAATCTATTCAACTTCTTAAAAATAAGCCTGAGCAAAACTCTAGCCAACACTGACACGCTAATTCCCAAGAGCCTCTAAAGGAAGTTCCCATCACTGCTTTGAAATATTAATTTGAGAATATTAATAATGTATCACTTCCCGAGGAGAGCAATGAGATGTTATTACCCCTTCATCCCCCTTACGCTGAGGATTAAAACCTTTTCGGAGTTGTGACACCCTTTAGAACTCGTAATAAATGAATGTAGCTGAAAATGCCCAGAATGTATCTTCCCAAGCGTTTCTAATGTCGCTCTTTCTCTCTTGGTGTGTTCATCCTTTCGGGTTTGCCGCCCGCAATGCTGAATAACCGTAATAAAGACGCGTCCACCCCCTTTGGAGTGATCGTGCAAACCCGAACCAGACACACCCGTGGTTTAAGAGGACAGTTCACCCTTTAAATTCTGAAATGACGAATTTTCTCATTTTCACATTTACTCAATTTTCTCATTTTCACATTTACTCAATTTTCTCATTTTCACATTTACTCAATTTTCTCATTTTCACAATTTTCTCATTTTCACATCTCTTTTTCACATTTTCACATCCCATTCTCATATTTTCACATCTCTTTTTAACATTTTCACATCCCTTTTTCATATTTTCACATCTCTTTTTCACATTTTCACAATTTTATTATTTTCACAATTTTATCATTTTCACAATTTTATCACTTTCACAATTTTCTCATTTTTACATCTCTTTTTCACATTTTCCCAATATTCAAATTTTCACACTTTCCTAATTTCTCATTTTTACAATTTTCACATGTTTATATCTCTTTTTCACATTTTCCCAATTTTCTCATCTTTTTTTTCACACTTTACCAATTTTCTCATTTTCATAATTTTCTCATTTTCACATCTCTTTTTCACATTTTTCTCATTTTCACATCTCTTTATCACATTTTTCCAATTTTTCATTTTCAGATTTTCCCAATTTTTCTCATTTTCTCATTTCTACATCTCTTTTTCATATTTTCTAAATTTTCTCGTTTTCTTATTTTCACATTTGTTGTCTACTAAATTGCAGAAAGATCGATACCAATACTCTTTTGTACTTTCATTCTATCGTTAGATATTTAAATAATGCACTAAAGCCGCCATTTTGATGCTTACCTTAAAACCTCGCGCGTTAATCTCTAAACTCAGTTTTATACTATTCCGTGCAATATATTTTTTAATAAATTACTAAAATCTCTTGAAACTTTGGGAGTAGAGGGATGGTTGTGTAATGATACAGCAATTGAACTATTGCCTTTATTTTGTTTGGTAAAATAAATAAAAAGTTTTGTAAAAAAACAAATTTAAGCGCTAAAAATGGAAATAGCAAAATCAATATTTTAAATAACCTGTTAAACCTGTTAAAAATTATTGGATAATTTTTTTTCGAAATGAAGTTAATAATAAAATTTTATTACGCACAATTTCAATAAAAGGTCCAAGGAAATTTTGTTTATCAATTGTTAACAGAAAAAATAAATCAATGTTTACTTTCCTTATATACAATAATGTATAAGGAAAGTATTGTGACGGGGTCGAAAATTCGAATTCGAGTTTTCGACAGGAGAGCACGTTTCAAGTATCCCTGATCACGAATCAAATATTTTTGAAGTGATGTCTGTGTGTATGTGTGTGTGTATGTGTGTGTGTGTGTGTGTGTGTGTGAAAGTATGTGGGTGGGTGGGTGGTGAAAGTATGTGGGTGGGTGTCAGTGAGTCTGTGGAGACGATAACTAATGAACGAATAGACCGATTCGAACGAAATTTGGCACAAAAATCACAATCCGTAAACACTGGAAGCCTATTGTTTTTATACGCAATCGAATGCTCAGAACCCCCAAAATTTTCGAGTGAAATTCTGGAAAAATCGTCAAAAAATCAAAACCTTTAATAAAGTTACGCAAATAGACATTTCTTATGTAATTTTTCATTAGAAAACGATTGACATAAATTTTAGAACGCTAACATGAACCGTTCTTGAGATATTACACATTTTTCAAAAAAATTATCAAAAGGTCATATAAAATAAAAAATATATATATTTCCTATTGAGAAACATGCTCACTTTTCATATGTAATACCATGCGATAAATTAGATGACATCATTCTCGTGGATCTAACTCATTCCATTCTTGAAAAAAGATAGTTTGAGTAATACTTTTGTATTTGAACGACAATAGTCATTTATCTGCTGTAAGAATAACTTATTTCTCCGTCCATAACGTTTGGCGAGATTTTGGTGATGAATTTGGTGGAATGTCGCCAACTTGGCGACTGTTTTAAATGTTGCTAAATTAACGAAAAACTCACCAAATTGATAAAAATAACGATAAATCAATGAAAATGACAACTCATTGACGAAAATTCAATATCTTGGAACGAATATAGATATCTACTATAAAAATAATCTATTTTTTTTTTACTGTAACAGTAGTAAATTCATTGCATTATATAAGGAAAATCATGTGCTGCCCACATAAGATTTTTACATTCCTTATATAAATAATGTATAAGGAAAGTATTGTGACGGGGTCGAAAATTCGAATTCGAGTTTTCGACGGGAGAGCACGTTTCAAGCATCCCTGATCACGAATCAAACATTTTTGAAGTGATGTCTGTGTGTGTGCGTGTGTGTGTGTCAGTGAGTCTGTGGAGACGATAGCAAACGAACGAATGGACCGATTCGAACCAAATTTGGTACAAAAATCACAATCCGTAAACACTGGAAGCCTATTGTTTTTATACGCAATCAAATGTTCAGAACCCCCCTAAATTTTCGAATAAAATTTTGAAAAAATCGTCAAAAAATCAAAACCACTAATACAGTTTCGCAAATAGACATTTCTTATGTAATTTTTCATTAGAAAACGATTGGCATAAATTTTAGAACGCTAACACAAACCGTTCTCGAGATATTGCACATTTTTCAAAAAAATTATCAAAAAGTCATATAAAATAAAAAAAAAATGTCCTATTGAGAAACGTGTTCACTTTTCATATGTAATACCATACGATAAATTGGGTGACATCATTCTCGTGGATCTAGCTCGTTCCATTCATGGAAAAAGATGCTTTAAGCAATACTTTTGTATTTGAACGCCAATAGTCATTTGTCTGCTGTAAGAATAACTTATTTCTTCATCCATAACGCTTGGTGAGATTTTGGCGACGAATTTGGCAGAATGTCGCCAACTTGGCGACTTTTGGAAATTTTACCAAATTAACGAAAATCTCGCCAAATGGATAAAAATGACGCTAAATCAATGAAAATGACGACTAATTGTCGAAAATTCAATATCTTGGAAAGAATATTAGTATCTACTATAAGAAAAACCTATATTTTTACTGTAAAAGTAGTAAATTCATTACATTATATAAGGAAAGTCATGTGTTGCCCACATCAGATTTTTTTGTATTGCATTTAATCTATATTATAGTGTACTTGTCCCTCATTCATCTTCCCCACTACGGTGGTATCTTAATCGGGTATAGATGCAAGATATCAATATATTTGACTATGCAATATTGGCAGGATGCCAATTTTGCATAGTTGCAGCATTGTTTTGGAGCTATTTTGAACGTATTTCTAGGAACGTATTTTCTATTCCAGAACATTTAGCAGGCTACCAGTTAATGTTCTGTAAGTCAGTAAATCTTCTGCCCTCTCCGCTCTTTGTTAACTTTCGCGGCACACATTTTTCGCCGAAATTCGACTCAAACAGTTGCGAAATATTTTCTGGAAGATAAAATGCAATGCTTAGATTATATTAAAACTAAATTTAATACCCAATAAAACATAGAATATATTTTTTATTTTAATCCAAAATATTTTTGGTGCTGCCATCTGTTGTCGTAATTTAATCCATACCGATTATTTTTATTTTTTAATAAACATTTAAAAATATCTATTCCTTCTAATACAGTATTAAATACAACAACAGATCATATATAATAATGCCACAATCACGTAAAGGTAATTTCTCATTCTATAAATTTGATAAGGGGATCTGAATGTATATCACTGAGGATTGCAGTTTTGTCTTTAAGATCCTTTGTCCTCAAGTCCAAGTTCAATTACCTTTCCGTGATTGTGGTATTATTATATAGGAACTGTTGTATTTAATAGCGTATTAGAAGGAATGCACATTTAAAAATATTCATTAAAAATAAAAATTGTCGATATAAATTAAATTACGACAACAGATGGCAGCACCAAAAATATTTTGAATTAAAATAAAAAATATATTCTATGTTTTATTGGGTATTAAATTTAGTTTTAATATAATCTAAGCATTGCATTTTATCTTTTAGAAAATATTTCGCTACTGTTTGAGCCATATTTCGGCGAAATATGTGTGCCGCGAAAGTTAACAAAGCGCGGATGAGGCAGATATTTACTGACGCTCACCCTTAAAGCAACAGATATTCACAAAACATTATTATTAACATGCGCCAATCTCGAGATATTTTACGTTTACAACTAAAATGGTAATATATATATATATATATATATATATTCATTATCTTCAAATCATTAATCCATTTGCAAGTATTTTTAACCAAAAATATTTAAAATTCTTGTTCTGTAAAGAAATGTATACGTAGGCGATACATATTATTTCAAACTCGCTGAAAAATATTTCCATTTTGTTTGTCAGAAGCAAAATATTTATGGTACATATTTACACATGAGAAGCCAATTGCCCCAAGAACAGACTTTAGATGAGGAATCTTTTTAAAGCACAGAGGAAAAGCATGCAGTCATTCATCTTTTCATTGCTTATATAAGAAAGGCCCCTCTTCCGTTTCTATAACAAGATTACATGCCCTTTCATTGAGGTCGTTTTGAAGAGCATCATAGATCATCGAGTGCATAGTTTTTGTTTCGTCAAATAAATAAATAAATAAATAAATAAGTTACAAATCTATGTCATGACAGCGTATGATCTGGCTTAGAATGTTACTGTTTTCAAGAAATTTTGCACAGAAAAGTGCATATAGTAGCGTTTTGTAATCATTTGTTATCCGATGAAACACCAATTCTATTGAAATTTGAAATAAAATTTAGGGGGGTATTTCTGCTGAAAGTGTAACAACTTAAGTAGCTGTTTGTTACTTTGGTATTGATCCAGTATGAAAGATTAAGATGAGATTTTATTTTGTGAAAATAGATGAATTAAAATCAAAATGGCTGTCAAATGCTTACATAAGTCTAATGTATAGTTTTATACCTGAAGATAGTTAATATAGAAAACTAGAGGATAAGAGCAATCCTGATTCTGAAGCAGACAAATTCTGAAATTTTAAATAAAATATAGGGTGTTGTTACTGCTGAGGGTGTGACAGATTTAGTAGCAGCTGTGTTTGTTGCTTTGGCATTGATCCAGTATATGAAGATTAAGATAAGATTTCATTTTGTGAAAATAGATGAATTGTAAGAAAAATGGCTGGCAAATGCTTATATAAGTCGAATGTATAGTTTTATACTTGAAGATAGTTAATATAGAAAACCAGAGGATAGGAGCAATCCTGATTCTGTAGACAGACTCTGAAATTTGAAATAAAATGTAGGGTGCTGTTTCTGCTGAGGGCGTGACAAATTTAGTAGCAGCTGTTTATTGCTTTGGCATTGATCCAGTATATAAAGATTAAAATGAGATTTCATTTTGTGAAAATGGATGAATTGAAAGCAAAATGACTGGCAAATGCAAAGTCGAATATATAGTTTTATACAGAAGATAGTTAATATAAAAAACTAGAGGTTAGGAGCAATCCTGATTCTGAATACAGATTCTGAAGCTGACAGATTTTGAAATTTGAAATAAAATGTAGGTTATTGTTTCTGTTGAGGGTGTGACAAATGTAGTAGCAGCTGTTTGTTGCTTTGACATTGATCTAGTACATGCAGATTAAGATGAGATTTCATTTTGTGAAAATAGATTAATTGAAAGCAAAATGGCTGTCAAACGCTTACATAAGTCGAATGTATAATTTTATACTTAAAGATAGTTAATATAGAAAACTAGAGGATAAGAGCAATCCTGATTCTGAAGCTGACAAATTCTGAAATTTTAAATAAATATAGGGTGTTGTTTCTGCTGTGGGAGTGACAAATTTAGTAGCAGCTGTTTGTTGTTTTGGCATTGATCCAGTATGGCAGATTAAGATGAGATTTCATTTTGTGAAAAAGGATAATTTGAAGCAAAATGGCTGGCAAATGCTTACATAAATCTAATGTATGGTTTCATACCTGAAGATAGTTAATATAGAAAACTAGAAGATAGGAGCAATCCTGATTCTGTAGACAGACTCTGAAATTTGAAATAAAATGTAGGGTGCTGTTTCTGCTAGGGGCGTGACAAATTTAGTAGCAGCTGTTTATTGCTTTGGCATTGATCCAGTATATGAAGATTGAGATGAGATTTCATTTTGAGAAAATAGATGAATTGAAAGAAAGATGGCTGGCAAATGCTTATACAAGTCGAATATATTTTTATACCAGAATATAGTTAATACAGAAAACTAGAGGTTAGGAGCAATCCTGATTCTGGAGACAGACTCTGAAATTTGAAATAAAATTTAGGGGGTTATTTCTGCTGAAAGTGTAACAACTTAAGTAGCAACTGTTTGTTGCTTTGGCATTAATCCAGTATGAAAGATTAAGATGAGATTTCCTTTTGTGAAAATAGATGAATTGAAAGCAAAATGGCTGGCAAATGCTTATATAAATCAAATGTATAGTTTTATACCAGAAGATAGTCAATATAGAAAACTTGAGATTAGGAACAATCCTGATTCTGAAGACAGGTTCTGAAGCTGACATATTCTGAAATTTGAAATAAAATGTACGGTGTTGTTTCTGCTGAGGGTGAGACAGATTTAGTAGCAGCTGTTTGTTGCTTCGGCATTAATCCAGTATATGAAGATTAAGGTGAGATTTCATTTTGTTAAAAAAGATTAATTGAAAGCAAAATGACTTGCAAATGCTTATATAAATCGAATGTATAGTTTTATACCTGAAGATAGTCAATATAGAAAACTAGAGATTAGGAACAATCCTGATTCTGAAGACAGATTCTGAAGCTGACAGATTCTGAAATTTGAAATAAAATGCAAGGTGTTGTTTCTGCTGAGGGTGTAACGGATTTAGTAGCAGCTGTTTGTTGCCTTGGCATTGATCCAGTATGAAGATTAAGATGAGATTTAACTTTGAATATAGGTAAATTGTAGCAAACTGGCTTGCAATTGCTTATATAAGTCTAATGTATAGTTTTATACCTGAAGATAGTTAATATAGTAGAAAGAGACTTTGACTTTCCACGCGAAGCAAATGGGCATTTAACCTCTGAACTAAACTATAAAATTTTTCAAAAATTTCTTTTCTGAATTCACATCTATGCAATATACACAGTTATACCACCCAAATTGTGTCGAAAATAGCTTTTGCGGTTTTGGGATTACGAAAGGTCACTAATTTTGACAAAATTTTGTTTTATAACTAAACTATATACAATTTTCAGATTTTTTTTTTCTCCTTGCATATCTAAACAATATGCGCAGTATGTAACCCAAATACTGTCTAAATCGCTTCAGCGGTTTTCGAGTTTACGATTTCACAAAATCTCGCTTTATAACTAAACTATATACATTTTCGGGATTTTTACTTTTTTTAAACGTAGTACTGAGAAAGTGTCGTTTTGACGAAAATTTTCGATTTCGAAGAATTGATGCCAATATATGTTTTAAGGCCTCCTGAACACGGTTTGACTATTTTTGGACTGATGTCCATCTGTCTGTCTGTATGGTCGATAGCAGCCACAAATATTAATGGATTTTCACGAAACTTTATAGCCTTCTTTGTTATAAAAAATCTAGAACAAGATAGAATTTTTTTTTTAATTCGAGCGAAAACTTCGAAATTTGTTTGAAATTATATATTTTATTTATGCCTCAATGATCGCGAGACTGTATAGTTTCAATCACTATTGTGAGAAATAGCCGCGATATTATTTTTATATTCGTGACGTCATTAGCCCCCTCGGGGGGAGGGGGGGGGCAAGTTATCCGCCGCTGCATTTTCAAGTATGGGATCAATCGACCAAGTATGTTATTAAGTCATCAAGTATGGTGTCAATCTGTCCGGTATGGTTTTCAAGCATGGTATCAGATTTTTTAAGCCCTTCAAATTGAAGAATAAAACGCTATAATTGTAATCACATGGACTCATGGCGCCGATATTTCAAAATGTTTCTTGTAAAATTTGAAAAAATAAAGCTACTGAAAATGAATTCAGGTATGAGAAAGTCGAGTTGAGCCACATTCCAGTAAATTTAAATTTTATACATTTTTTTTTTCAACATTCACATCAACATAATTCATGAAACTTACCTCCCAAATTGGGTCAAATCGCTTCCGGGATTATCGAGATTACGAAAAGCCAAAGATTTGCGACACCCACCCACCCACAGACAGACAAGAGTAATTTTTGGTATTTAGGAACCTCACCAATGTGTTTCAAGTAAAATCTCGATTTATGATTAAATCACAATCACATTTTAAGCTACATCGGTTAAAGCAAAAAGTATTCTTAATATATACTGAAGTGATACAAGTCCCAATCACTATCACCATTGTTTTCCCTAGCTCAACAAGAGGAAAATAAAAATCTGATGTGGGCAGCACATGACTTTCCCTGCAGACTTATATTCACGTTCTATTTATTTAAATTAAATTTAATTCATTTTTAATTCAATTTTCGTTCTCACTTGAAAACTGGACTTATTTTCAAAAATGGTGTAGAAAAAATACGAAGAACTAAAATATCTCGAGAACGGCTAGTCCTAGTGTAATGGGGTTGGTCTTATTCTTTTCTTCGCTAAAAATTACGTATTAAACAAGCATTTAACGGCTATATTTGAGCATACGTAATTCTTAAGTTTAGATTTTGGTGATTTTTGCTGGCCATTTTGCAAAAAAAGGCAGGTTATTTTTTTTCGAATTATACCAAACTCTAATCAGCACCAGGGTGGCCTACAAGCGACTTATCTACCAAATTTTGTGAAATTCGGTCCATTAGTTTTTCAGTTAGAGCGGATACAAGCTTTTGCGGGCCATGTCGCAAAAAAAGGCTGGTTCTTTTAACCTGAGTCTTACCCAAAACTAATCAGCACCAGATTCGTGCACAAGTGACTTACCTACCAAATTTTATGAAATTCGGACAATTAGTTTTTTAGTTAGAGTGGATACAAAATCTGCGCAGACAGACACACAGACAGACACACAGACAGACAGTCAGACAGACACACACACAGACGTCACGCTAAAAATAGTTTTTTCGTATTCTAGAGGTCTCGAAACGTGTAGATCCGTCGAAAACTCGAGTTGCGATTTTCGGCATGATTCCAATACTTTCCCTATACATTACCATGTATTGCAGGGAAAGTAAGAATAGATAGATAATCCAGGGCCACATTTCCCTGGAAGAAAAGACATTGCCTCAGGTGCAAAATTTTAGGGGCGCTCGAGATGAGATTAAAAATTAAAAGTTGAACCCAAAGAGCTTGAATAAAAATGCGTCGGGAATCTTTTTAACAGACACGCTAAGAGGAACATAGAATTCCAACTAACCTCATGCCATAGAATTTCTTTAAGGCGGTCGTTTAATGAAATATTAAAGAATTTATGTTTCCAAGATTTTATGTATGAGAATCTTAGATTTTATGCTTCGTCGCAATGTTTTTGGGACGAAACATAAATTCTAGTTATTATTATTTTTCTTAATATATTTCTCTTTTTATGCTACTAATGCCTACTGCAAACGCATACTGTAGTAATATAAATTAAAATATATTTTGTAGCGCGAAATTCGCTACAAAATATATTAATAAACTTTAATTCATTAAAATCATTCATTTAAATCATTAATAAACTTTCAATCATTCATTTAAATCATTTTTAATCATTCATTTAAATCATTAATAAACTTTCAAAAACACGCATGATCAAATGATTGTTTTGATCCTTTTTCGTCATTTCGATAATAAAATGAATGCATAACAAAAGACTTGCATAAACGGCTTTAAAAGGGTTGCATGAGACAAGTGTACTTGTCACAAAGTTTATTGTGCAGGGAAATTCTTTTTTTTTTCACAAGAAGGGAATTATAGCTTCTTTCAAACATGTATCATTATTATATACATAAGAAAAACCCCTATTTTTGTCAGCATGTCACGCCTGACGAAAAATTTAGCAACATTGGCGATAAATTTGTTGAAATATTACTAACATTGCGAATTTATTAAACGTCACCATGTTGGCGATAATTTAACATTCTTGAAAATTAAATTAAATGCATTTGATAGTAACTTTGTGAAGTCTAAATATCCTTTCGATTATTATTTCCCTCAGTTTACATTATAATTTATGCTTCTTTAAACCAACCATTATACGTTATTCGGTTGTCACCGAGCTAATCAGCATTTCTGCGTTCCTAAAGTTAAATGGGAATAAGTTTCGAATCGTGAGAGATTCAGTAGAAAGAAGGAAGGATTGAAGTAAATAGGAAAGTTGAATGATTCTAGTAAGATTTTGGCTTGGGTGAGTGGGAATGCCGGAGAAGGCACGATATTGATGTGGATGAGTGCGGAATTTGGACGGTAGCCTAGTGGAAGGAAATCCATTTAGATACCATTATGACTAGGAAGAGTCTGGTATCCGGGGGTTTGGCTGCAATACTAGGCGAGGTAAAAGAATGCCAGTCGGAAGCATAAAAGCTTAAGAATCGTCTCCATTTAAGAGTTATCACCAGGCAAGTGAATTGTAGTATTTTGTATATTTGTAATTTATTCTGGACGTGTGCAATAATAAGTATGGTCTATGTTATCAGTTTCTTTAAAGGGCCAGCTGCTGTAATTTCTGTGAATTTCACAATAAATTGAGTTTGATTTAAAAACACTGCCGTCCTGTTTTATTGCCCTTGGATCGAAAGGTCTGAATATCAAGTACTTAAATTTAAAGTTAGGAGAACACTTTTGACATATCATCACTTTTGACATATCCATCATCGTTAAGGACCTTTAAGGAGGATAAAGAGACATTTGGTCTTTACAATTTATCTGAAAATAATAAACTTGCTATCTAACTGACGAGTTAGAGACCAGTCTTGTTGATTAATCTCTCCAAGGCAGTTTGAATACGTTATCAACCAATGCTCTTAACTCGGCTGCAGTAAATATAATCTTACTTCCTTGATACAATCTGTGGTAACCCAACCAATATACAGTAAAATCTCAACCATCACACTCAAATTTGAATTTGTTCAAGCTTTAAAACCATTAAGAATAGCACCAGAAGTCATAAGACGATACTTACCTGACGAAATCATTTAAATGGAGCTAGGGACTTCTGGTGGTAATGACTGCCAATAATGTAAACATTTAATCTATTCGTGACGATCTTGGAAGGGATTGCACCCCGTGAATTTGGAAATACTGCAAACTGATTTATTCCTCAAGCTGGCATATCACCCCCTAACTTAAATTACAATGAACATTCAGCAAGATAATTGTCATTGCCAATTTGGAGAGTATAGAGTATTCACTATTTAGTCTTTTCACTGAGACAAAAGTCATACAATCTTTGTTTGTAAAACTCAGTTTTAAGGTTTTTATAATTATGCCCTATATTGCGTCATTAATATTGTAGGCCTTGTAGATTTATACAACTGGCAAAATGTGTAATTTATTTTTCAGATTTTGCGATGTCCCCAAAAATTTTTTTATAACCATCTTCTTAGAATTACATAAAGTTAAACAATTACTCGACGATTAAAAAATATCAGCATAGAGCGTAATACCAACGAACTTTTTATATGGTTAAAATACCAGAAGTTTATAGATTAAATTCAAACCCCATTTCACGAATCAGAAGAAATTGTTAAACTTCTTAAAGCGAATCGATTATATCAGTGGTAAACTACTTCAAATTAAAAAGGAGGTGTTTAGACCTCTCTATAGTAAATACTACTGCATAGTCGCCTCTAATTCAAAATTTTCGAAATATTTTTTTTCCATTGATGCTAATTCAAATTTTTCGACATATTAGTTTTTTCCGTTGACCCAGAAGATGAGAGGGATCGAATAAGATGAAAGCGGAAATTCTAGCTAGAGTTGTGAGGTTTGTATAACTTTTGGATATGATTTCACTTAGTTTACGTTTTACTTTAAATTAACTGATTCTTACTGGTTCGGTTATGTAGGCTAATCCTGAGCCAGCTAACAATTTCTACGATCCTGTAATAGAGCAGAATAAAGTTTCGTTTTAGGTAAGAGACAATGGCTTGGTTTGGTTTGGGTTTTTAGCAGGTCCATGTGAGTGTGCGTAGTAGTTGGAGTTCCCACGTTTGCAAGCTCTAAGAGGGGAAGCAATAGATAGGATGTGTACAATCATAATCAACAGGATCTAATCCACAAAAGTGCCTTCTGAAGTATTCAGGAGTCCGTAAGCATCGGCCGTCCATATTATATTATTGCGAGTAGTCCAACTTCCATAGATCACCAAGCCCCAGGTTTATAGAAATATTCATGTTTAATCTCTATACAGGCATGAGAAATTTAATGTCTGTTCTGTATACAGACCTCTTTAGTTTTACAGCCAGTTGCTGTAGCAGTTATATTAGTAATAAACAGGTTAGATTGAAATAACTTAGCCTGTGTGGTTTCCCTTGACCATAAAACAACTTTGACTTAAGACAAAAGTTTATAGTTGTGCCATTCTTAGATAACCAATCTTTATGAAGCCATATGCAATACATATTTCACAATAAAGCTCGATCATGGTAGTAGTATAATGGCCACCATCATCTCAGCAAAAGGCTCATACTTTACAATGCCCTTTGAACAGAGGTTCATACTTTACAATGGCCCCCGAATAGAGGTTCATACTTTACAATTGCCCCAAGTCGGAGGTGCAATTCTGGAGCGCCTGGTCAACTATGACCGTATCTCCGAGCTGTATGTGAACCATCATGTTCTCTGTAATTACTTGAATTGCTCCAAGGAATTGGGGTTGTACACGGGAATACTCCGAGGAGTATAGAACTGTTACTAGGTGGGAAGTGATTTTCTTTTTTATTTTCTTTAATATATATATATATATATATATATATATATATATATATGACTTAGTTGAGGTAAGTATTATGACATTGCCATGAGGTTCTCCGTTTTCTAAGGTGTTCAAAATATTTTGAATGGACAAAAAGTCCTGGTTCCTCTTGAGCCCGGGATTGAGCGTCCACAATTTTCGGAGATTTTTCAGTTCTGCTATTCAATTTATCAAGTGTAGAGAATCAATTTATCAAGTGTATCTCTACAATTGCCTCAAAACAGAGGTTCATACTTTACAATGGCCCCGGAACAGAGGTTCATACTTTTCAATGGCCCCCGAACAAAGGTTCATACTTTGTAGAGTGGAAGTACTCGATAATAAGGTATACTGATTTTGAGTATATTTTATTATTGCTATTATTATTTTACATCGTTATTCGAATTTTAAAAATATTATTTTTTTTTCGTTGACCTGGCAGTCGAAACTAAAAACGGGATTGGTGAACGTGGCCGATCATATTTTAAAAGTGGTTTTCAGTGTTCTGAATATCTCTCCACATCGTCACCCCTAACTCGAAATATCAAAATTTCAGATTTTTACTTTCTCATACTATAGAGTATAGCATGGAGAAAATATTGTTCTCACAAAAATTTTCAATTTTGAGATTTTGATGCCAATATATGTTTTAGGACATTCTAAATGAGTTTTGACAATTTTTAGAGTGATGGTCATCTGTCTGTGCTCTATTTTTTGTGTGTACGATAGCTACCACAAATATTAATGGATTGTCACGAAACTTTTTATCCGGCTTTGTTAATGAAAAATCTAGAACTAGATAAAATTTTTTGAAATTCAAACTAAAACTTCGAAATTTATTCGAAATTTTGTACTTTTTTAACATGGCAGCATAGGACAAAATTGATCATAATTATGCATAAAATGGGTTATTTATGGTTTAATGATCACGAAACTTCATAGTTTCAATCACTGTAGTGAAAATTATCCACGATACAATTTTTGTGTTGTGATGTCATTACCCCCTTGGGGGAGGGGGCAAGTCCCTCCCCACGAGGAGTTATATCGTTAAATTTGATGTCAATCGAAATATTTTTTCAAGTTCTTTAAAATGAAGGGTAACAGGCTGTAATTGTGATTATTTGAACCAACAATACAGATTTTTCAAAATTCACCTATAAAATTTGCAAAAACGAAAAAGTCACTCTAGCTACTTAAAAATTAATTCTGGTATGAGAAAGTCGAGCGGAGTCACAACTCACACTGCAGTTAATTCCCTTGATCTTGAAGCTAAGACGGATCGAATGACACCAAAACCGAGATTCTGTCTGTAGTGGTGATTGGTAATTTTGATGCATCACCCCCTCACTCTGTCCAGTATATATTTTTATGACGTATTTTGATAAAAAAAAATAAAACAGTTTATAAAAACAACGATACTAACTCTTCGCCCATACGTTTCAAATTATCCAACAGCAGCTCTTTTTCGGTAACACAACATAAAAAAAGCATAAAAGGTCCTAAAATGTCTGAATCAACGACTGACACGTGGCGGAATGTTGATGACTCTTAAAGAGAGGAAGTCACCGGAATGACTTAGTGAGGGAACGACTCTCTCCCGTCCGTTTATTTGACAAAAGGGGATCAAGAAGTGAACCGCTGAAGAGCCACGAAGTGATGATTCAAAGATACGAATTTGTAAAGAAATGTGTTATCCTGTGTGAAGTGCTGCAAACCCCCTCCCCCCCCCCCCGGTCCCCTTCCAGATTAATGGGGCGTGAAAAAAGAGGGCAAAATTAAATCACATTTTCATCTTTTATTTTTAATGAATGCGTAGGGATGCAGATCTTGTGTCATCGGGTTAGATGGGAATTATTCGTACTTGTTCAGCATGAGTAGGGAAAAAGAATAAACAGTTTATCGGGGATGAACAGTTCAGTTGGGGAAGAAATTAAATATTATTTTTCAACTACATAATAATGAGACTCCTGGGTTGTGTTACATACTGAGCCCAAATACACTAGGGTACAGGTCGGCAACCTGCCGTCTGAAAGCTATATGTGATCCTCAATAGAATTACGTGCTGCTCGCGACGCTTGATGTATTCAGTATGTTTTCAACGGGGAGTAACGCACTATTTGTGAAGTACAAAACATATTCAACTTATTTGCGCAGTACAAAATTTATTTGTGCAGTACAAAACTTATTTGTGCAGTACACAATTTATTTGTGCAGTGCAAAATTTATTTGGGAAGTTCAAAACTTAGTTGTGCAATACACAATTTATTTGTGCAGTGCAAAATTTATTTGTGCAGTACAAAACTTATTTTTTCAATACAAAATGAATTTGTGCAGTACAAAACGTATTTGTGCAATACAAAACTAATTTGAGCAGTACAGAAATTATTTGTGCAGCACGAAATTGGAATTCGTGTAGCGTGAAAAACAGCTTTTTATTAAAAAAATTTCAGTGTTGCAGTTAATTTATGTTTTTTTAATAATAATTAAATTCATTTTAATGGCAGTTAATGTTTTATTAAAATTGAAATGTTTGGATTGAAATTTTTTTTTTCGTAAGTCAAGCTTTTTTGGTTACTGAAAAGTGCATTGAACGTTTTGTGTGCATAAATTAATTATTACTCTCCAAAAAGAAAAACAAGAAAGATCAATCATGCATAAACCAGTGATTATGAAACACTTACCAACTGAAATGCAATTATATTTGCATTTTAATCTGCTTCAAAAATTGTCATTGACAAAATGAATCTTTAACTTCATCGTAAAAGACAATGCTAGTTACACTAAATGAACTTTGTTCAAATGATGTCATCAAAAATATAATTTGAGAAGTGTTGACGATGCTTTGCAATTAATATTACTTCACAATTATAATATTTCATTATTATAGAAACTATATCGTTTGCTTATCTCATGATAAATTAGTTCTTCGAAATTGTTGTAACTATGACAAATCATTTCATTTTATAAATCACCAGCCTCTCTATCTTAAATCAATGAATATTTCATTCATATCACTTATATTCCAGTCTCCAGAGCTAAATAATTTTGCGTGAAAAAAATCAACAATTCTTATAAAACTCACCTAACAATCGCTTGATTTGTTTACATTCTGCATACGTTAAAATTGGGCTTCGTAGTAGAAATAATAAGATTAGTGATCATTTAAAGTTAAAAATATTATAATTGCATTGGCACAGAATCATTATCCCCGAGCGTTAACCACTGGACTGTCCCACCCCTCAGGGATCCTTTGAAATACAGGGTTCCTAGAAGTCCATGGGTGCACCCATTAGATCTATCTGTAGTAAAGTTAACCACGCCAGCTTGTGTCTGCAACGCCTCCTAGCGGAGAATTTAAAAAAAAAAGGATGTCGAACTCGACAACAAAGCGAGATGGGGGGAAATGTCAATTACAAATTTGTAGAAGATTATCTAATAAGTAGGAATTGACATGAGGAGCGCACGAAATAAGTATATGGAAGGCGATAAATACCTGTCAAAAAGTCGTATCATCTTAGGACTCTAACACGGTGGCGCCTGCACTGCTTGCTAAAGTATGCGGTAATATCCTTTCTCGAATCCAAATACGCATTGTTGCTGACGGACAGCATTTTGAACATTAGATTCCCATGCATGTAAGTGTTGATTATTTTGGCATTCCTGAAGAAAGCAGCCACTCGCTAATAGCCCTGCTGTGTGAAAACATGCCTTTTGTAACTTTTATTTTGAATTTGCACTCATTCAACACTGATCTGCAACTTTGCAATTAACTTTTTTCGTCAGTCTCGTTTGCTTCCAAATTCGTCCTCCCAACATTTAAAGTTCTCCGCTATGGGTGCCGCAATCCCTTTTATTCAATCGAACATGATCCCTTTACTACAGAAAAACCTAGCATGTACACTCCTTGACCATTCTTTACAAAGTTATTAAGACTTTCCTGAGAAGCCTGAAATTCTTAGTAGCTCATTCAATACATATAGCGTCGACTGGCCAGGCGGAGATCTGTGGTTTGAATCCCGGTTGGGACGAACTTTTTTACAATACTATCTATTGTAAGGAATTAAAAATTATGTATTTATATTATGCTACAAATATTATGTATTTATATTATGTGACAAATTCAAATAGTTAAGTATTACTACTGCCCCTAACGGGAATCGAACCATGGATCTTAGTATTGGCCAGCTGACTCTCAACCGTTGAGCTACTGGGAGGGAATTGCAAGCCCTTATTCTCGAAGTGACCTCTGCAGTCTCCACTCTCTAATGTCAAATTGGCGTGCAACTGACAGTCTGATTAACCACCTCCTGCTATTACTTTCCCTGCAATACATGGTAATGTATAGGGGAAGCATTGGAATCATGCCGAAAATTGCAACTCGAGTTTTCGATGGATCTACGCGTTTCGAGACCTAGAATTACGAAAGAACTATTTTTAGCGTGACATCTGTGTGTGTGTCTGTGTGTCTGTGTGTGTGTCTGTGTGTGTGTCTGTGTGTGTGTCTGTGTGTCTGTCTGTGTGTCTGTGCAGATATTGTATCTACTCTAACTAAAAAACTAATTGACCGAATTTCATAAAATTTGGTAGATAAGTCACCTATGGGCGAATCTGGTGCTGATTAATTTTGGGTACGATTCGAGATAAAAGAACCCGTCTTTTTTTACAAAATGGCACGCAAAAGCCTGTATCCACTCTAGCTAAATAACTAATGGACTGAATTTCACAAAATTCGGTAGATTAGTAGCTTGTGGGTCACCTTGGTGCTGATTAGATTTTGGTACGATTCAGAAAAAAATAACCTGCCCTTTTTTCCAAAATGGCTCAAAAAATCGTCAAAATCTAAATTAAAGAACTACGTATGCTCAAATATATCCATTAAATGATTGTTTCATACGTAATTTTTAACGCAGAAAAGAATAAGACCAACCCCATTACACGGGGACTACCCGTTCTCGAGATATTTTAGTTTTTTCGTATTTTCTCTACGCCACCTTTGAAAATAAGTCCAGTTACCAAACGAGAACGAAAATTGAATTAAAAGTGAATTAAATTTAATTAAAATAAAGAGAACGTGGATTTAAGTCTGCAGGGAAAGTCATGTGCTGCCCAAATCAAATTTTTTTTTACCTCAGGTTAGCCTGCTGATGCTATTTTTATCCTCGAGGTAAGCTTCCTGCGTGATCGTTGTCGCACTGATTTAAATCGGCGTTCTATATCCCAGCGTCCACTAAATCCGTGCCAGTCGTACTAGGGTTACTTCAGATCTCCGATATTTCCCTACTAACCTACAGGGTGGATATTTCCGGACGCCATTGTAAAAAATCTGATGTGGGCAGCACATGGCTTTCCCTGCAGACTTATATCCACGTCCTCTTTATTTTAATTGAATTTATTTCACTTTTAATTCAATTTTCGTTCTCATTCGGCAACCGGACTTATTTTCAAAGGTGGCGTAGAGAAAATACGAAAAACTAAAATATCTCGAGAACGGCTAGTCCTAATGTAATGGGGTTGGTCTTATTCTTTTCTTCGCTAAAAATTACGTATTAAACAGGCATTTAATGGATATATTTGAGCATACGTAGTTTAGATTTTGACGATTTTTGCGGGCCATTTTGCAAAAGAAAACAGGTTATTTTTTTCCGAATCATACCAAAATCTAATCAGCACCAGGGTGACCCACAAATGACTCATCTGCCGAATTTTGTGAAATTCGGTTCATTAGTTTTTTAGAGTGGATACAAGCTTTTGCGGGTCATTTCGCAAAAATAGGCGGGTTCTTTTATCCCGAATCGTACCCAAAACTAATCAGCACCAGACTCGCCCACAAGTGACTTACTTACCAAATTTTATGAAATTCGGTCCATTAGTTTTTTAGTTAGAGTGGATACAAAATCTGCACAGACAAACAGACAGACGGACAGACACACAGACAGACAGACAGACACACAGACACACATACAGACGTCACGCTAAAAATAGTTTTTTCGTATTCTAGAGGTCTTGAAACGTGTAGATCCGTCGAAAACTCGAGTTGCGATTTTCGACATGATTTCAATACTTTCCCTATACAGTACCATGTATTGCAGGGAAAGTAAAAACATTACTGCCCAAACCGGGAATTGAACCATGGATCTTTGCTCTGGCCAGCCGACGTTCTACCGTTGACCTACTGGGACGAAATTGCAAATTTTTATTTCCGAAGTGAACTCTGCAAATTTACAATGCAATATTCTCAATACAGAGTATTTTGTTAAAATGAAAATATGAAAAAATTAAATAAACGAAAAACATTACTAAAAGTGTGTGAAATGTTTAAAATGTTTTATTCAAGGGGGGAGTACTTTCCGCATTATAAGCATCCGTGTGTTTCGAATCAAAGAATATTTGAAGGATGGGGACAGATGGGGAGCTCAGAAACTTCAATAAATCGATAGTGATTGATTTGGAATTGACACGTATAGTAGAAAAATCACAAAAGGCTTCTTCGTAAAGCGTTTGAATATTTTTCACAGCTGTTTCACGAAGATATATAAACTATATAAACACGACTGTGCACTTGGAGGAATGGATCAAGTGTTGTTTTAAATGGCGCCTGAACAGCTTAACCTTTCAGATTAGATGCAGAGGATAACTGGGGGTCACAAAAATACCGAGTTTCGAATTTTCTACGACTTCACGATTTATGACAGATGTTTAAAATTAGTAAGTCTTGCGTTGGGCAAGATATCATCACGGATGAAAAAAAGAGGATGAATAAAGATGACTTACAGAAATTTAACTTCGATCTGAAATCGGTTAAAGAAACGCGTAAGATACCCTTTAAATACTCGTATATAATAAAAGATCTCATTTGTTCTGTCGAATATGAATTGCATTTTCTTAACATTTTCTATGAGAGGGTAATATAATATTCATATTACAATTGTTTTTACAAATACAGTCAGCAACCATACAGATGAAGTAGAAAATGCTTAGAAAAAAAACTACGAATATGTACGTGTTCGGGGGGGTTATTTATTGCAAATTTCTGTCAAAATATTGAGTTCAAAAACTTGGTGAAATACTTATTTTTCGATATAGTTTTATAGGTAACTAGCAGTATACCTGTTCTTCGTACGGAATATATAATATAAAGGAACTTAAAATTCACAATTATGTGCAAATTCCTGTAGTGACATTTCTATTCAAAACATTTTATTAAATTTTTTTTATTTAATTCCCATAAAAAGAAAACAAGAAGCATAAGAATCTCTGTTCTCTATACAAATTTAACTTTAGAAGAAGATCTGAAGAATATAACACCCATGTCCCGTTTGTAAATAATTTACAAAAAATATAAAGTTGGATCGATTGCATGTTGAAACGAAAGCGCTATGAAATTGGATCAACATATGCCAAAATGAAAGCTCTAAAATGCTATTAGAAGATATACACGTTCCATATTTATTCTGTTACAACAAATGGCTAAATACAATATATGAGTTCGAAATATATTTACCAAAATAAAGCAAATGACTTCAGAAATTGAAAATATCAACTATCTTAGTAACCATTCAGCCAAAAACAGTAATTTATGTAATCTAGTCAAAAATGTAATTTCGATAAAATTTATTTTTATATGCATTTCTTAATTATTTAAATCGGCAAAGATTTAATTAAAAATCGTCTGCTATATAATCTCATTGGATTTAATTCCGTTGGATCGCAACATGGTATCATTTTCTGAAAATAAATTTGCGGAAAAAATATCGTCTGCATAATGGATATCTATCGAAGATTTAATTGTATGTTTTAAACCTTTTCCAATATAGTTGAAAAGTGTTTGTGATTTTGTTCATTCTGTCTGTCCGTTCGCACGATAGCTGCTGTAAAAATGACTTTATCAAAATGAAATTGTAATATGTTGTTGAGACGGTCAGTGGAACATACGGGAATTTAAATGAAAAATATCACCCAATTAGTTTTGGATTGTACCCAGGTTGAAAAAGTGAAATACATTGAACCCTATGAGACCTAATTTTCCAAACATTTTTTAAGCGAAGTTAAAATTCCTAAATTGCTTCGAAAATTTTAGGAAATATTTAAATTATCCTATAAACTATATAAAAAAATTCAGCAAAATATGTTCAGTAGCTTTTTAAATAAAACTTAAAATAATAATTGCACCCATATTGTATGAAGAGATCACGTGGCCCACTAAAAAAAAAATTATGCCATCCATCTTTTCTTCCCAGTGTAAAAATCGTGATTTTTAAAATTCGTTTATATTTATATTTAGTGTTGCATCCGTCCTAAAACCGCTTTATATTTGCGTACTTTCTGTGCATCTATCTTCTCCGCCGCCAACGCAATTACAATATTTTTTAGGTTAAATGATCATCAAACTTTGATTATTTCTACAACGAAGCCCAATTTCAATGGATGCAGAATGTAAGCAAGTGATTGTAAGATGAGTTGTATAAAAATTGCTGAATTTTTTTCACACAAAATTATTTAACTCTGGAGTCTGGAATAAAAGTGATATGCATGAAATATCCATTGCTTTTACATAGAGAGTCAGACGATTTATATTTCGAATTTTGAATAATAAATTTTTACATTTCTTAATAATGAATGTTTACATTTGAATAAAGTTCATTTTTATCGATGAAGTTTCAAGTTTTCAGATACAATAAATTATTGTAGTACTGCGATCATTTAATATATATCAGCGCTAAATGTATCGCATTTTAGAGATTTTAAAAAAAATTGCATTTCAGTTGGAAAGTGTTTCATAATCAATGTTTTATTCATGATTGATCTTTCTTGTTTTATTAATATCTAAACAACCTCTGGTCTTAAAAATTCAAAACATGGACTAAATTTTAAGTGGGGTTATTCCAAGATTATCCACAAATTTTCACGAAACTCGGTGCAGCCGTTCTCCCGTGATGATGAGACAAACAAACACATACATACATACAGACAGACAGATTTTCAATTTCATTTATAAAGATTTATATAGATGAATCCCTACTATGTATACGTAATCTAATATATTTAAACAATTAAATGTTTAGAAGATTCTTAGATATGACATCATAAACTGTTCTATACACAATTGCTAAAAATTGCAAGGTATTTACAGAGAATCCCTTGCATGACCGGGCTGGTGTACAGCTGATAACATAACTGCACGTAATCCAGGAGACCCAAGTTCCATTTCCGGTCAATTTAGTTTTAAGATCAATAAATAAAAGTATATAATGTTCAACAATTGTAGACTAAATTTAATTATCTTATGGCATTAGACCAGAGAAGGTGGAGATATTATCTCTGTTCTGTTTCCAAATGGAAGAGTGCAAGACCTTTCGACTGAATTCCGTACGTGATTGGAGTGGTGTAGCTAATGGAGCAAATGCGCACAATGTAGATATTCGGATTTTCTGTTCCGGCCTAGTGAGATTTTGAGATGAAAGTAAATATATTGTTCTGCAGTGTCTTCTGCGCACTTGGTTCAATTACTGGAAGCTCGTAGAGTGACGCCAGTGACGTTAACCACTGGGCTGTCGCGCCCCTTACACCTTTCCCTTGCGTTTCTTGAAGTCAATATTTTGATTTTTGTTACATTTTTTTTTCTCTATTTTTTTTCTACTGCTCAGAATTTATACTTTCCAATCGCCGATATCAAAAAACTCCTGATCTAACTAGTATTCGAACCCACAGATCTATGCCTAGCCATCCATTGTACTGCTGAGATGGTGATATTTTCATGAAAATAATTTTACTTTCTCGTGCGTAGTATTGAGAACGTATTGTTTTCACGAAATTTTTTGAATTCGAGATTTTGATGCCAATATGTGTTTTAAGACCTCCTGAACACGTTTCGACTATTTTTGGAGTGATGTCCGTCTGCTTGTCTGTCTGATGTCTGCGGTCGATTTCTTGTGCACACAATAGTTGCTGCAAACAGCATTGGATTTTCTACGAAACTTTATATCCGGCTTTGTTATTGAAAAATCTAAAACTAAATAGAATTTTTTTTTAATTGGACGAAGACCATTTAAAATTTTATATTTTTAACACTTTACAACAAAGTTGAAAAGTGTTTATGACTTTGTTCATTTTGTCTGTCTGTCTGTCTGTCCGTTAGCACGATAACTGCCGTAAAAATGACTTAATCAAAATGAAATTTTAGTATGTTGTTCAGACGGTCTGTAGGACCTATGGGAATATAAATGAATAATATCACCCAATTAGTTTTGGATTGAACCCGGGTTGAAAAAATGAAATACATTGAGCCTTATGGGACCTAATTTTTCAAACATTTTTTAAGCGGATTTAAAATTCACAAATTGATTCAAAAATTTTAGGTAATAGTCAAATTGTTCCATAAAATATATAAAAAAAAATTCAGCGAAATATATTTAGTAGTTTTTTAAATAAAAATTAAAATAATAATTACACATCTTATATGAAACGATCACGTGACCATGATATGAAACGATCACATGACCCACTTCAAAATGATATATGGCATCCATCTTGTTTCGAAATCGGGATTTTTTAAAGTTCTTTTTAATTCATATTGAGTGTTGTATCCGTCCTAAAACTACTTTATTTTTGCTTAAATTCTGTACATCTACATACTAAAACAACAAAATGACAATATATTTGAGTTTAATTTCTCATTCAAATTTGATTATTTCTACAACTAAGCCTATTTTTCACCTATGTAAAATGTAAACAGCAAAATATGTAGAATGAGTTGCATTAGAATTACTGTATTTCTTTAACACAAAATAATTCAGTCCATGGAGTTTGCATGGCTGATATGAATGAAATATTAATTGATTTTATAAACAGAAGGACGATTTTTTTCGATGAAGTTTTAAGCATGAAGTTTATGAATTGTAGCTCCATGGTCTTAATTTTTAAATAAAATAAATTATTATAGTATTGTGATGAATGAAATGGAGAAAGTTATGAATGAAATCCTGCTTTTATAGAGAGATCCAGGCGTGTTATTTTTTCTATGACGTCATTTGAATTTATTTCAGTTGTTTTCGATGAAGTTTTCAAATATAATAAATTATCGTAGTATTATGATAGTTTTAAAAATATTACCGTGGAATGTATTGCATTTTAGAGATATTTAAACCAGGCAATTTATATTTCAATGCCGTCATTTGAATGAAGTTCATTTTTTTCAATGAAGGTTTAAGTTTTCAAATATAATAAATCAATGTAGTTTTGTGATAAGTTTTAAAATATTACCGAGGAATGTATTGCATTTTCGACTTTTCTAAATAAAATTGCATTGAAGTTGGAAAGTGTTTCATAGTCAATGCTTTAAGCATGATTGATCTTTCTTGTTTTTAAATGGCAGCATAGGATAAAATTTGACATAATCATACATAAAAGGGTTTATTTATGGCTCAATGATCAGGAGGTTTAATAGTTTCAATCATTGTTGTAAAAGATATCCGCGATGCAAATTTGTTTTGTTCGTGACGTCATTAGCCCGCCGCAAGTTACCGCCCCCCCCCCCACCTCCGGGGAGGTACACTGTCAAGTATGATATCAATCGAAAGATTTTTTCAAGCTCTTTCAAGTGAATGATAAACACGCTATAGTTGTAATCATTTGGACCCACTATTTTTCAAATCTATTTTTCAAATTGTTTCGTGCAAAATTTGAAAAACAAAACAAAACAGGATTCTGGTATGACAAAGCCGAGTTGGACCACACTTCAGCCAATTTGATAATAATTTCGATCATTAACGGATCTATTTGAGCGAAAATCCCTCAAAATGAGGCTTCAACGTTTAATAAAAAACTAAATTTGGATTTCTAAAAAAAATCTCGTATGAGGTCTTTTTTTTCGGGAGCCAAGGTACTCCTGTACCAAATTTCATGGTCATATGGCACTAAGATTTACCTCTACGTACAATATAACCAGGAACGCACATACACACAGATACATCTTATTTTATTATTATAGGTAGTTATCTAACCGTAGTGGCATGCAGTCTATATTCTCCGTGTTCGAAGGATTCCTGTTGTAATAGTGAAGCATACCTAGCTACATTATCGAGTTATCTTACTTGTCTCAAGTCAAATGTCATATCAAGTTGAACGTTTAGAATATAGACAACTAAGGAATTTGGCTATGTTATAAAGTCTTCTGTTGTCGGGGTCAAGCTTGCCTACAAGCAACAGCACCCAGTCTTGCTGGTTTTGTTCGGACTTTCCTTGCTGTAACAGTAAAGCTTACCTGGCTGCGTTATACCGTTGTTGTTGAGACCCAGACCGTCCGACCTACCAGAAAGGTGTAAGGTAACTGTTTGGACGGCCGGAAGGTGCCACCTAATTTAGACCGGAACCCAGTGCAGGAGGCATCCACAGGGACCCTACCCTCCTTCCCCTACCTCCAACCTCTCGGAAGGACTTACAGACCCACATGTTTAACGTGATAGTACTCCGCGTGAACACGGCGGCAGTTTTGGCAGCGGAGGGAATCGAACCAAGGCCTACCGAGTGCAGACCGAGACCCAGACCGTCCGACCTACCAGAAAGGTGTAAGGTAACTGTTTAGACGACCGGAAAATGCCACCCAATTTAGACCGGAAGCCAGTGGGGGAGGCATCCACAGGGACCGTACCCTCTTTCCCCTACCACCAACCTCTCGGAAGGACTTACGGACCCACATGTTTAACTTGATCGTACTCCGCATGAACACAGCGACAGTTGTGGCAGCATGCAAATCCAGTGCGCAAACCACCGGGTTACCGCGACCGAAATGTGCTAACAGCACTCAGTGTTCCCAAGTATTCACCCACCCAAGTACTAACCGCGCCCGATGCTGCTTGACTTCGGTGATCTAACGAGAACAGGTGTTTTCAGCACGGTAGGGCCGTTATGTCTTGTCTGAAATCAAATGCTACAATCATTAGTCTGGATTGCCCTTGTTCTAAAATAGTATCTGTGCTGTGCGGTATAAAGTTTGCATATAAGCAGCAGATCCAGTCTTAATTGTCTTTGTTCGTGTTTCAATTGCCTTGGATACCATTCCTCCGATGAACACAAGGTGTTTCCTCTAAAGTAAGCCGCCTTACCGATTATAGTAAAGAATTTATTTGCACTATTAAATGTCAAAGCAAACACACATTCAATATGAACGAACACATTCTGAAGTCCCTCAAGTCATCAACTGAATAAACGGATCGCTCTCGCTAGTTACAGGCTTTTACAAATCCAAAATACGTTGCCAGAAGGCTGAGAACAAATATAGCTGCAAATACAATGCAAATACAATAAAATAAAGAGTCACCTCGCAATCAGTGGCAACTCGTCAGGTGACGCAGGTGAAGCGATGCTTCCCTTAAGGTTATCAGTTGAATGGGTTATTATTATTTGGCGAATTTTTCAGACTCGGTTGGCTGTTTTTAGATAATATTTGGCAATATTTGGGCCAGTAGCGTGATGCGTTTTGATGATGTTCGTTGTTGAGGAGGAGGGGGGAATCCCGCTACTGAATCTCCTTCACCCATTCCTGAAGTCACAAACCGCCAGTGTCCGCAATTGTTTAGCCGTGTGAATCGATATTTTTACGAGTCTCCTGTTTTTAAATAATGTATCAATGTCCTTTTACTAAAAAATCTGATGTGAGCAACACATGACTTTCCTTATATAATGTAATGAATTTACTACTTTTGCAGTAAAAAAAAATAGGTTTTTCTTATAGTAGATACTAATATTCTTTCCAAGATATTGAATTTTCGACAATTAGTCGTCAGTTTTATCCATTTGGCGAGATTTTCGTTAATTTGGCAAGATTTCAAAAAGTCGCCAAGTTGGCGACATTCCGCCAAATTCATCGCCAAAATCTCGCCAAGCGTTATGGACGAAGAAATAAGTTATTCTTATAGCAGGTAAATGACTATTGGCGTTCAAATACAAAAGTATTACTCAAAGTATCTTTTTTCATGAATGGCACGAGCTAAATCCACGAGGATGATGTCACCCAATTTATAGCATGATATTACATATGAAAAGTGAACATGTTTCTCAATAGGAAATATATTTTTTTTTATTTTATATAACTTTTTGATAATTTTTTTGAATAATGTGCAATATCTCGAGAACGGTTCATGTTAGCGTTCTGAAATTTATGTCAATCGTTTTCTAATGAAAAATTACATAAGAAATGTCTATTTGCGTAACTTTATTAGTGGTTTTGATTTTTTGACGATTTTTTCAAAATTTCATTCGAAAATTTAGGGGAGTTCTGAACATTCGATTGCGTATAAAAGCAATAGGCTTCCAGTGTTTACGGATTGTGATTTTTGTACCAAATTTGGTTCAAATCGGTCCATTCGTTCGTCAGTTATCGTCTCCACAGACACACCGACACACACACACACACACATACTTTCACACACACACACACACAGACATCACTTCAAAAATGTTTTATTCGTGATCAGTGATGCTTGAAACGTGCTCTCCCGTCGAAAACTTGAATTCGAATTTTCGACCCCGTCACAATACTTTCCTTATACATTATGTATATAAGGAAAGTAAAAATGCTTTTTCATCTCTATAATGTTACATATAAGGATTTTCTGAATGTGCTCGTAGAAGAAAAATAAATGTTTTACATAAATTTAAAACCACACCAATAACTTCCTCGTGTCTTGTTACCTCTAAAACATCTCATATTTGCACTTTACATATTCCCTTACTCGAATTCTATGCGGGATAAACAGACAACCCATTTTATATACTGTTACGATGCACCCTCTGGATTCGTGAGTGTCAATCATTGGGAACCTCTGTTGTGCATAATTTGCCCCCAGAATTTTACCGCTGTACTATAAGTATTCCGCTAAATACAGAAGATAGTACAAATTTCACAATCTGTAACCAGAAAAATCAAGGCATTTGTTAAATGAAAGTGGCAATAATTTTCATTTGTGACATTAATCAGGAATTTTCCCAGCCTGCCAATTTCGGCTGTAATGATTTAGAAAGGTGTTTGTTTCTGAAGTTTCTCCCCACCTGCGGCCTCTCTGATAAACGGGGACAGGGGAAAACCAAAACATCGCTTTGCACTTCACCCCATTCCAATTAATTCCCAAACAAGATTAAGGGCAACGGTGGTGATTAAAACAACTGTACGCCCCCTCACCCAGGAGGGTGTTAACAGTCGCTGGAATGACAGGAAAACATCCGATGAGTTCCTTTAAAATATTTTCGTCACATTTCCGATGTAATGAATTTGATTACGTGCGTGTATATTTAAGTTATGTGTAGTCCTAATAATGAATTTCATTTTGTCGCTTTATCCAATGCATGAGAAAGCAAAATTTTTACCATACATTTCGTGCTGCACTGACACTATTATTTAAACCATTATTTACTACTATTAAAAACAATTTTTTAAATTTCCAATTCCAGGCGAATAATATAGTGCCCAGTTACCACGATGGGCAATTACTCTACAACATTTTCAGACGTCTATTTCTTGTCAATGTGAAAAGAGAATTTCTATTCTGACTTTGTCACGACCATGTCCCTGGTTGTAGTGGTTAGATATTATACCTTTAAATCCTTAAACAAGCCTTGTCTTAAAGGCAATAAATGAAAACTCGTAAATACAGCATAAATACAAAAATAAACTAGTATATAAGTTTCAAAGGCAAATAACAACCTTTTTCTTCAAGACCGGGAAAAAGCGTGACTTAAATTCATCAGGTCATTAGCAACTGAGAATAGCACAATTTGCTGAAGGTAGGAGGGAATAAGGTGCCAAAGCCGCGGGAAAAAATGAAAGGGAAAAAAAACTAAAACGACAGGCAGGAAAGAACGAATGGACTAAATCTCAGAGGAAAAAAAGAAGAAAATAAGGCTGTAAGAGCACGGATAGCAAGCAGTACGAAGAAAAACAACTGAATTGAGAACGAGAGAAACCCAAGACGTTTAAGCCAGCTGTAAAAGATAAGTAGAAAATATTAGAAAAGACAGAAAAACCAGATAGAACAAACAGAAAAAAATAAAATTCAAATATAAAGTAGCCAAAATGGTATCGGAGGCTATATCAGCTACTTCGTCAAATAAAACAGTGGAAAAAATAGTGAAAATTCGGAAAAAATAAATATATAAACGATAAACGAAGGAAATCGACCGTTTATCGTTCGTTCCGAAATGGAAAAGATTTTACTAGATTTTTCTAAACTGAAGGGAAGAAGGGACAATGATCGTTAACAAGGGGATCTGAGTGAGAAATAAATATATATATATATATATATATATATATATATATATATAGTAAATGCTATAGTTAAGAAGTTTAGATTAGCTGGATTTTCATGAATTCTATTCATAGTATCTTATATTAGCCAGACATCACCTTTATCTTGTATTAACAATACTTTTATTTTTACATCCACTTAAACATAAGTCTTACTATTATATGCCCCACTTTTTTGTAGCTCTTATTGTATATTATCACTTTTCCTTGCTTTTCGCATTACTGTTTTTTATTTCTTACGAATGGCAACAGTAGATCATTTCTTTTTCCTTTGCGAATGGCAACACTGGTCTCTTCATTCTGGTTTCCAGGATTCGACTGATTCGGGCGTATGCAGTGTTTTTTACAGGTATTCTCGTTTTCTTTTATTTTTCCTTCTCTTATGTATGTTGTCCAAGTAGAAATAGTTTATAGATATATTCTATCTATTTCTTCAGAAACATACATATTTTGTGTTGTATATATACTATATAACTCTTCGACAAAATACTTGGACCCGATGAAGAGTTTTGACGAAGTGAACATTTTCATTTTTTAGGCCTAGCCCTTGTCCACGAGTATAGCATTAATGCTTGAATTTTTTATGTTTTTCTATTATCGTTTCCATACCATTGAAATTTGTTGATTTTCTTTAACTTGATGACTCGAAATATGTATTTTTTCCCCATTTGATTGAAGATTTGCTTTTTTATACTTTTATTTTGTGGGTTTGTTAGAAAGTTAGGTTTTTGGAGTTGCAGCTTTTCGCTTTTCTATCATTGGACTTTCAAACTATTATTTTATATATATATATATATATATATATATATATATATATATATATATATATATATATATATTTCACAACAAATGATGTGTTTAGAATATTCTTAAAGTAGTATAATTTTAAAAAATCGTTCGATACAGCAATTTCTGCTGTTCTCACCATTCATTCCCTCTCGTCGCAATATTCCAGCATTTTCTCTAAGTATACTAACATATCCCCTTATTAGGAAATATATACTATATAACGCAATAATGCTTTAATAATCGGATAGTTCGACATCTAATAAAAAATACTCAACCAAGCCTCCTAATTAAAATTTAGGCTGACTGGAAAGCTTTCCCAAAATATAACATTATCGTCATATAATCACTATATATAATGTAACGAAAGAGAAAATAGTTTTTACTTTCCTTATATACATAATGTATAAGGAAAGTATTGTGACGGGGGTCGAAAATTTGAATTCGAGTTTTCGACGGGAGAGCACGTTTCAAGCATCCCTGATTACGAATCAAACATTTTTGAAGTGATGTCTGTGTGTGTGTGTGTGTGTGTGTGTGTCAGTGAGTCTGTGGAGACGATAACTGACGAACGAATGGACCGATTCGAACCAAATTAGGTACAAGAATCACAATCCGTAAATACTGGAGGCCTATTGTTTTTATACGCAATCGAATGTTCAGAATCCCCCTAAATTTTCGACTGAAATTTTGAAAAAATCGTCAAAAAATCAAAGCCACTAATAAAGTTACGCAAATAGACATTTCTTATGTAATTTTTCATTAGAAAACGATGGACATAAATTTTGGAACGCTAACATGAACTGTTCTCGAGATATTGCACATTTCTTAAAAAAAATATCACAAAGTCATATAAAATAAAAATAAAATATTTCCTATTGAGAAACATGTTCACTTTTCATATGTAATACCATGCGATAAATTGGGTGACATCATTCTCGTGGATCTAGCTCGTTCCATTCATGAAAAAAGATACTTTTGTATTTGAACGCCAATAGTCATTTATCTGCTGCAAGATAACTTATTTCTTCGTTCATAACGCTTGGCGAGATTTTGGCGACAAATTTGGCGTAATGTCGCCAACTTGGCGACTTTTTGAAATGTTGCCAAATTAACGAAGACTTCGCCAATTGGATAAAAATAACGCTTAATCAATGAAAATGACGACTAATTGTCGAAAATTCAATATCTTGGAAAGAATATTAGTATCTACTATAAGATAAACCTATTTTTTTTTACTGTAAAAGTAGTAAATTCATTACATTATATAAGGAAAGTCCTGTGTTGCCCACATCAGATTTTTGTGAATATAAAATCAAATACAGAGTGAATCACAAAATTGTAGAAGAATTAAGAATTGACCGAGTTTTGCAATTTTATTAAACTCTAATCAAGGCAATGGCGGATATTTCCACTAGCGGTATAATAAAAGATTTTTAATAATAAAAGGTTTCCACCAATTGCTTTCCCTTTCAATTACTTTTCCTCCGACTTCATAGCTCTAAGCTGCGGTTGGCTTATACTAGGTTTAAGAGAAGTAATTGTGCCAATATTGGCTCAGCCAATAATTAAATATTGTGTTATCTTTATTGTGTGCGCAGTTATGCGGGAAGACAGCAATAGGAAATAAACGTAAGGTTACTTTTGGGATTTATTCTTTAGGTGGACGGGTAACTTACTTGTTCTTGCCATTACTGTGACAATAAAATGAGATTTTTCTCTGGAATATATTCCTTTTCTTTCTCCTTTAGTTATACAGGATATTCTACGTATCGATAAAATGTAGTGTTACTTTCCTTATATACATAAGGTATAAGGAAAGTATTGTGACGGGATCGAAAATTCGAATTCGAATTTTCGACGGGAGAGCACGTTTCAAGCATCCCTGATCAGGAATCAAATATTTTTGAGGCGATGTCTGTGTGTGTGTGCGTGCGTGCGTGTGTGTGTGTGTGTGTGTGTGTGTGTGTGAAAGTATGTGTGTGTGTGTGTGGCTCAGTGAGTCTGTGGAGAAGATAACTGACGAACTTATGGACCGATTCGAACGAAATTTGGTACAAAAATCACAATCCGTAAACACTGGAACCTATTGTTTTTATACGCAATCGAATGTTCAGAACCGCCCCCCCCCCTAAATTTCCGAGTGAACTTTTGAAAAAATCGTCAAAAAATCAAAACCGCTATTAAAGTTACGCAAATAGACATTTCTTATGAAATTTTTCATTAAAAAACGTTTGACATAAATTTTAGAACGCTAACACGAGCCGTTCTCGAGATATTGCACATTTTTCAAAAAATTATCAAAAAATCATATGAAATAAAAAAAAAATATTTCCTATTGAGAAACATGTTCACTTTTCATATGTAATACCATACGATAAATTTGGTGACATCATTCTCTTGGATCTATCTCGTTCCATTCATGAAAAAAGATACTTTGAGTAATACTTTTGTATTTGAACGCCAATAGTCATTTATCTGCTGTAAGAATAACTTATTTCTTCGTCCATAACGCTTGGCCAGATTTTGGCGACGAATTTGGGGGAATATCGCCAACTTGGCGACTTTTTTAAATGTCGCTAAATTAACGAAAAACTTGCCAAATGGATAAAAATGACGCTAAATCAATGACCACTCATTGATAATGACGACATGGAAAATGACGACTCATTGACGAAAAATCAATATCTTGGAAAGTATATAAATAACTACTCTAAAAATAATCTATTTTTTTTGCTGTAAAAGTAGTAAATTCGTTGCATTATATAAGGAAAATCATGTGCTGCCCACATCATATTTTTTAGTGATGCATCAATATCGCTGCTCAATGCATTGATGCTGTATCGTAACAGCATTACCATACTGATTATAACTTGATTACATAAATGAGATTAAAATTATACTAGGTGTTTCAAAAAGATTTCATGACTAGATATCTCTTTAGCCCATGGTTCCAATTTAAGAAATGCTTTAATTAAGGTAGACATCATCGTGCATCGTAGGGTTATCATAGTATGAAAATTTGATATTATACCGTTCAGTAGAAAAGTACAAACTGTAACTTTTTATAAAAGTCCCCCTTGAAAACAAAAACGATTATAGAAATAACAAATATTTTCATTATCATACTATTAAAATTACTCCATGTTTCATTAATTAAGTTTTCGACGACAACTAGAGAATGCATGAAACTTTTCATAAAATAGGTAAATATATGTACGTAGTCTTCGAACTGAAATTTTATCTAACGAAATTCTATTTTTGTATTACCCTGAAATCTGTATTTTCTCTTTATTTTCCGATCGGGTTAAAATGGTTTAAATCATACAATTTTGACAATTTTTTCACGGCCAATTTCGCATATTAGAGAACTGGATTTATTTTTTTCTAAAGATCTTTAAATGAATTAACAACTATTTGCTAGTTGGAACTTCCGATAGCAGGCTCATATAAAATGTTAAATTTTATACATTTTTTACTAAAACATGTCACGATAGCAAAACTGTCGTCGTCTGAAAGTCTATATTATTTAAAGCATTTCTTAAATTACAACCATGGATCCACGACTGATCATTCAAAATGTATCAACACGGGCTATCGTTTTGAAACAACTTGTATGTCACTGCCGACGTAACTTAAAGCTAAAACAAGCTATAGTAACACGTGAGACCTTCTTGAAACAACTTGTATATCACCATCGACGTAACTTAAAGCTAAAACAATGCTATATTAACACGTGCGATCTTCTTCAAACAACGTATATCACTATCGACATAACTTAAAGCTAAAACAGGGCTATATTAACACTTGCTATCTTTTTGAAACAACTTGTCTATCACCATCCACGTAACTTAACGCTAAAACAAAGCCATATTAGCACGTGCGATCTTCTTGAAACAACTTGTACATCACCATCGAAGTAACTTAAAGCTAAAACAAGGCTATATTAACACGTGCGATCTTCTTGAAACAACTTGTACATCATCATCGAAGTAACTTAAAGCTAAAACAAGGCTATATTAACACGTGCGATCTTCTTGAAACAACTTGTACATCACCATCGAAGTAACTTAAAGCTAAAACAAGGCTATATTAACCCGTGCGATCTTCTTGAAACAACTTGTACATCACCATCGGGGTAACTTAAAGTTAAAACAAGGATATATTAACAGGTGCGACCTTCTTGAAACAACTTGTACATCACCATCGAAGTAACTTAAAGCTAAAACAAGGCTATATTAACACGTGCGATCTTCTTGAAACAACTTGTACATCACCATCGAAGTAACTTAAAGCTAAAACAAGGATATATTAACAGGTGCGACTTTCTTGAAACAACTTGTACATCATCATCGAAGTAACTTAAAGCTAAAACAAGGCTATATTAACACGTGCGACCTTCTTGAAACAACTTGTACATCACCATCGAAGTAACTTAAAGCTAAAACAAGGCTATATCAACACGTGCGACCTTCTTGAAACAACTTGTACATCACCATCGAAGTAACTTAAAGCTAAAACAAGACTATATTAACATGTGCGATCTTCTTGAAACAATTTGTATATCACCATCGAAGTAACTTAAAGCTAAAACAATGTTATATTAACACGTGCGATCTTCTTCAACGTACATCATCATCGAAGTAACTTAAAGCTAAAACAAGACTATATTAACACGTGCGACCTTCTTGAAACAACTTGTACATCACCATCGAAGTAACTTAAAGCTAAAACAAGGTTATATTAACACGTGCGATCTTCTTAAAACAACTTGTATATCACCATCGAAATAACTTAAAGCTAAAACAAGGCTATATTAACACGTGCGATCTTCTTGAAACAATGTATATCATTATTGACATAACTTAAAGCTAAAACAAGGCTCCAGTACATTATTTCCAAATTACAAGTATATTATTATTATTAAATCGACAAAAAAATACTTTTCACTTAAAATTAAATTATACGATATAAGCCTTTTATTTCCGACGCGAAACATCTTAGGGCGCGAGATAGAGTAAATCTTGAAAGAAATCTGATTTAGATAAAAAGGAAGTGGAAGTATTTGTAATGAAAGTGACATTGTGTTGCTTCGAATATGTAAACAGAAAACCATTGTTGTAATTGGAATGTCCGGGTCACTTCACCTTAGCGACAAAATCGGTAACCTATCAACATATCAACGCGACATATCAACATATTTTGCTGAATTGTTTTTACACATTTTATGTGATAATTTGAATATTTTTTTAATTTTCGAAGCCATTTGGGAATTTTAACTACGCTTCAAAAATGTTTGAAAAATTAAGTTCTATATGGTTCAATGTATTTCGTTTTTTCAGCCCGGGTTCAACCCGAAACTAATTGCGTAATATTATTTATTTTCGCTCCCAAACATCCCACAGACCGTCTTAAGAACATACTAAAATGCCATTTCGATAAAGTCATTTTCAAGGAAGTTATCGTGCAAACGGACAAACAGATAGAATAACCAAAGCCATAAATGCTTTTTAATAATGTTAGGAAATGTTAAAAGACATTGGGAAAACTGATTTAAATTTCTATGCCTGTATGAAAAATATTTGTAATCTCAAATGTAAAACCATGTACTGATTTGAAAGTTTGAACCTGGCGACCAGATCCATCGTAAACAGAGACTACAACTTATCAGATGATAGTTCTACGTCACTAAAAGTAGGAAAATTCGTGAAAATCGCCGCCCCCCCCCCTCCCGAACGAATCAAGTTCTAGTCCGCTGGTTTTCGAATATATCGTTGTATTTGTTCTTTTCTTTTCCGAATTTTGACTCATAATATCATATATCCGGAATTTCTGAATCAGAAAAGTCTGACGGATTTTCAGAGTCGCTGGAGCAAAAAGAGAAATGATATTTTCTCAGACGACAGTTTTCTAGTTCATTTTATTTCGAACTTAGCTCAGAAAGTGTAACGTGACTGTTATCGATAAATCCATTTCAGTTTCGCGACGAAACAATATGTTTAGAATTACTCGGAAATAATTAGAATTATAGTGGAACTGACGTATTTAGTTTCTACAGATTCTACATCATTTGAAAAAAGTGTTTTCTTTTTGCTTTTGTTGCATAGTATTGTTACAGCGAATCCTCCGGGATAGTGGGTGTAATCTCAGGCTACAAGAATCAGTTCAAATCTCTGGATAACTAACACGTTTGTTTACAGGCACAGGGTAAACAAGAACAATACAGCAAATGGCTCGATAGCTATCTCACATGATCAGGAAACTACTTTCAGGCACGGTAAAAGAGCAATTAAATGCCCTCATTTCGCAGAACAACATATACTGTTCTAAAAGCATTAACGCATCTCACTATTCAACGTAGCTCATTTCACGCCCACTGTTCCCCAACTGAGCGACGATTCCCTTTATATACTCTCAGTACAAACTTCCAGAAGAGGCTGGTAACTCTAAAAATATTCATTATTACTTTCCTTATATACATAATGTATAAGGAAAGTATTGTGACGGGGTCAAAGATTCGAATTCGAGTTTTCGAAGGGAGAGCACATTTCAAGCATCCCTGATCACGAATCGAACATTTTTGAGGTGGTGTGTGTGTGTGTGTGTGTGTGTGTGTGTGTGCGTGCGCGCGCGTGTGTGTGTCAGTGAGTCTGTGGGGACGATATCTCACGAACGAATGGAGCGATTCGAATGCAATTTGGTACAAAAATCACAATCTGTGAATACTGGAAGTCTATTGTTTTTAAACATAATCGAATTTTCAGAACTCTCCTAAATTTTCGAGTGAAATTTTGAAAAAATCATCAAAAAATCAAAACCTTCAATAAAGTTACGCAAATAGACATTTCTTATGTAATTTTTCCTTAGAAAACGATTGACATAAACTTTAGAACACTAGCATGAACAGTTCTCGAGATATTGCACATTTTTAAAATAAATTTATCAAAAAATCCCATAAATTTAAAAAAAATATATTAACTGTTGGGAAACATGTTCACTTTTCATATGTAATATCATGCGATAAATTTGGTGACATCATTCTCTTGGATCTAGCTCATATTCCATTCATGAGAAAAGATACCTTGAGTAATTCTTTTGTATTTGAAAGCCAATAGTCATTTACCTACTATAAGAATAACTTATTTCTCCGCCTATAACACTTGGCGAGATTTTGACGACAAATTAGGCAGAATGTCGCCAGCTTGGCGATTTTTTTAAATGTTGCCAAATTAACGAAAATCTCGCCAAATGGATAAAAATGACGCTAAATCAATGAAAATGACGACTCATTGACGAAAATTCAATATCTTGGAAAGAATTAAGTATCTACTATAAGTAAAACCTATTTTTTTTACTGTAAAATTAGTAAATACATTGCATTATATAAGGAAAGTCATGTGTTACCCACATCAGATTTTTTTTAAAGAGTTCTCATACCTTAAGAGGACGGTGGACGTTGAAATGAGCAAAAATTGACTAAAAAAAGTTTTCTTTTAATATATAGCATTATTCTGCACATTCAATTGCGGTAGGTGCAAAAAACCGCTAGTATCTAGTAACTGCTAGTTACCACTATCTACATAGTATTTTTGTCTTATTTACTTTAAATGCATTTTTTTTTCGAAGAGAAATTTCCAAAGGTTTTATATTTTTAAAACGTTCCATGCGTCTTAATTTTTGTTTGAGATGCATGAAATTTGACAAGACACATTTCATGCTTTTTAATGAAACTGGGTATGCATTTTATAAGTGGACTTCATTAAGGTATTTAAAAGTGAATAAGAACCTAATTAAATGAAGAAAATTAAGTTTTAATGCAGAAAAATATTTTTAAAAAATTAACTTTCTAAGTGATTTAAAAATAAATACCCAAATTTGTTCATAGTGTGTTTTTAAGTGATCATAATGTAAAAATAATCCAAAAATGTGAACAAATGGAACGCAAGAAGCATTTTTAAATTTTCGTTAGAAAACATAAATTAAAAAAATATATATAAAATTATAACAAAATTGAAAAGAATTTAATGGTATTTTATATAGTAATGAAGAGGAATATTTATACAAATGTTCGTGTTTTCAATTCAATAAATAAATAAAAAAAAATTCTAACGTCCACCGTCCCTTTAAAAAATCTTCAAAAGTTGCCAAATTGAATATAAATCGCGACCCTGACAAATTTGGCGACAAATCTAGCAACCCTGTCACGAGTGTTCAAATATGGCAACCCTTCATTAACGTAATAGGAATCGGTGTTTGTAAAAGTGGTTTTCGCTTTTGGTTCCCAAAAGAGAATCCAGCGAAGGCAGATTACATGTTCGTAACAGTATAATGTATTGGGAAAGTATTGTGAATGGGTGGAAAATTCGAATTCCAGTTTCTGAGGTATTTGCACATTTTGAGCATCATTGAGCTGGAATCGAACATTTTTTAGGGTTGTCTGTATGTGTGAGTGGAAGGTGTTAGCTCATGCGTGCGTATCTGTGAGTAAATACACGTGATATCTTCCGAGAAATTGAGCGTTTTCAATGAAATTCGATACATTTCCTCAAAATTTACGAAGCACAAAGTTGCTCAAAATAACTCTCAAAAATTTCGAATGATTTTCTGAAAAATTCCTAAAAAAATCGGAACATTTAAAAATGCTAAATAAGCACTCATTTTATACCTAGCTTATCATTAGAAAACTGTATATAATTATACGCAATTTAGAATGCTGGGGTTGAAGGCCCAGACCACTCAGCTGGCCCAAAGGCTTACAGCAGTTTTCTGAGTGGCCGGCAGAATGCAGGTGTGAATCCTTTTTGAGATAGCGCACGTTTTACGAATAAATGCATTTAAAAATTAAATAAAATTAAAAGAGGTATTAAATTTCGATAAGTAAATTAATTTTTCGTTTGAAATAACATGCTACAAATCTATTAATGTTATTATCGTAGATCAAACGCCGCTTTGTTCAAGAAGACACATTTTAAAATAATTTTGCATTTTCATGCCAAGAAATTCGCCAAATCGCATGGACTTTACGTAATATTAACTAAACGTCATTGGCATTTTAATGGGGATTTTGTTCGTTAGTGTAAATATTATCTTTTGGACAATAAAGTCGCCAAGAGCGCTGAATTTCAATTTACGCAATATCATTTCAATGCCAAAACATTGTAGTACGGCTTTATCCGTTTTACATTTGGTGACTTTTAAATATAATGGCTAGATAATTGCCCTAGTGACAGATCGACCTTTTCAAATTAATTAATAACAAGAAAGATCAATCATATATTAAACATTGATTAAGAAACACTTTCCAACTGAAATGCAATTTTATTTAAACATCTCTAAAATGTGATGCATTCAGCGCTGATATTTTCACATTATTCCCACGAATACATTCAGCGCCGATATACACTCTTTTGCGAAAAAAACGAAGCACCATGAAGAAAGTGACTGCTTTTATTGAAATTAAATATGTGTACAGCTCATACACAGGAAATGAAATTATTACAAAGTCATGGCCGCTGGATCCATCAATGGTTAGCAATTGCACATTTAATTTTCAAATCAGTAATTGGTGAAACGCCTCTTGGCGGCAATGCATGCTTGTATACCTCTAGGTAAGGAGCGATAAAGGTTCCTAATGTCATCTTGCGATACGTTCTTTCAGGCATTCCTCAATTGTTGCTCCAGATCTGCTACATGTCGGGGTGCCCGAATCTGGAGGCCTAGCATGTCCCATACATGCTCGATTGGCGAAAGATCTGGTAACCTTGCTGACCAAGGAACAGTATCACAGAGACAGTCCACAGATATGCAAGCCGTATGTAGCGTGGCAGTATCTTGTTGGAAAATGGCCCCAGAATGACGTGCCATGAAGGGTCACGCAAACGGCCGCAGAATTTCATCAACATATCGTTGAGCTGTTGAAGTTATATGCAGGATGCTATCTCTTACGACCTGCTGTCGTAAGAGATAGCACCCCACACCATCACACCAGGGGAAATGGCTGTGTGCCTGTGTAAAACAAAGGCTGATTGGGACCGCTGGCCCTGGCACCTCCACACACGTACCCGATGGTCATCTGTTGAATGACTGAAGCGTGATTCATCGCTGAAAACTATGCTATGCCAGTCTGCTGACAGCCATGATCCTCGTCTACAACACCACTCCAAACGACTCTACCGATGTTATGGGGTTATGAGCAGCCCTCTTAAAGGCTTCCGTGAGCGTAATTCCACCTCAGCCAAGCACCGTGAAATGGTGGAAGATACCACGGGTGGTAAGGAAGAGGCTGTAACAAGTTGAATGTCGGACAATGATGCCGTCGGGCCAATTCTGGCCTGTCGCACAATCACCCGATCTTACTTCGCATTCGGTCACCTTGGCCTTCCAGAATCTTCATTCCGTCGATGAGTTCCTTGCAGCAACCATTGCTGCCAGCACCTTTTCACAGCAGTGTCCGTTCGATGCAGGTGGCGGTCTATTGCTCGGTATGACCAGCCAGATTCACGCATACCGACTATACCACCACGTTCGAACTTGTCTGATTGCTTATAAGATCTTCGGCAACGTCGTAACGGCATTATTGGTTGTGTCTCCACAGAACTGCAACGCCGCTAACGAGCAAAGATAAACCGTCTTCATTTTAAACCTGTTTTATAGGATGCCAGTTGCGCAGTAGAATCGCGCGCTATGATCGAAGTTAACACTCATTGGTCTTGCAAATTTAATCATTTGCATACTTGGCATAAAGGAATCTGCATGCGAAATTTCGAGATGATCGGATTATTTTTTAGGGTTCTTCGTTGTTTTTTGCAAAAGAGTGTATTACCATTATTCCCACTAATCTAGCATACCCCTTCACGGATAGAAAAGCACTTTCTTAATAGTTGTGTGCTTCAACGCCAAACAAATTCGGTTATTTTCCCTTAAATTCCGGATATATTAATAATATTTGGATTTGGATTTTGCTCTCTGATGTAAGTAAATGATTTTACTTGACCAACAGAGTCACGTAAAACATATAAACTTTTATTTTGTAGTACAATTTCCTTAACGTGAGTACAATGAAATTATTTTCTAAATATATCAAAGCAATTCATCTCGTTGTGTAAAGAAAATCATGTGCTGGTAACATCAGATATTTACTTTTCTTACATAGTATATGTATAGGAAAAGAATTCGAATGAGGACAAAAATTCGAATTCGAATTCACGATGGATTTATACGTTCAGGGCACAGTAAAACACACATTAACTATTTTAGCTAAATGTTTAAACTCGAATTCAAACTGTTGTCCTCATTAAAATATTTTCTTTAAAGTGACTTAACCATGGTTTCTTTCAGGCATACATCCGGGGAAGCGAACCCTCCCCCCCCCCCCCCTCCTTTTATGTTACCAAGACATTTTATGTTACCAAGCCAAACATTAATAAATTCAGTCTATAGTGAAACAGAAAGTTATGTTTCTTCAAGAAAATCATATGACACAGTGAAACATATTTTTACACTTAAAAACATTCTGCAACCTTTGTTCATTTTTTTTTTTCAGCTACATTGTTTATATTTTCGACAAACTATCAGAAAAGTCGCAATGACAGGCGTTCATGAAAATTCCAACTTCATTTATTCAGCTGATTGTCGTCTGCCGAAGCGTTAATTTTGTATTTATGTATAATAATAAAAGTTTGAAAATCTGATGAAAGAATAGAGATAATTTTCAACTAAAAAAAAACCCCAACATTACAAAATGCCTTACAAATAAAAGTATCAAACAGAGAATCATCAATCAAGTGGAAAATAGAAATGCAAACCTCTAGTCATCAAGCTGAAGACAAACAAAAAACATCAATGGAAAGGAATCGATAAAATAATATCAAATAAAATCCAAGCAAGAATGTTTTACACGAGGACAAGCTCTGGGCCTAATAATGAATTGTTCATTTCGATAAAACTCTTTATCAAGTCCAAGTATTTTATAAAAATGAACACAAAATACAATTTCTAATATCAGTGATAGATTATATCTATAAACTTTGATAACTTGGACAACATGCATAAAGATTGAAAAATAATAGGGAACAAGAATACCTGAAAAAGCACTGCATACGTCTGATCTATTTGAGCCTTGAATAAAGAGACCAATGTTGCCAATCTCAAAAACTAAAAAGTTGCGAACTGCTGTTGCCAATCGCGAGAAAGAAATAACTGTAATGCGAAAAGACGATAAAAGGTAAGTTCAACAGTAAGAACATGTAAATACATGGTAATGCTTATTCAAGAGAAAGTAGATGTCTGGCTAAAATAAGATACTAAGGAGAGAATTCAAGTATAATCTACCATTCCAAACTTTTTAACTATACTATGTACTAAATAAGCTGAATATTTATACTATAATTTGCTAGTAATTTTAAGTTTATTAATATGCATAGCATGAAATTTTTTTATCAGGTAATCTATAAATTCTAAAAAGCAGATTAAGTATAATATTTCTAAACATATACATTACCATAAATATCAGGAACCCTACTCTCCATTGCAAACAGCTGATTCCCCTGAAACTTTCAGTAACATGCTTGCAAATGTTTTACAGTGTATGTAAGTACATTTTCTATGCAACAGCATTTTTTATTCAACTATTAAACCATTTATAAACTACTCAACTCATCCCAGCTAGAGTTTTTATTCTACAGTTTTAATTTCACACATGTATTTTAAATTTTAATTACTAGATCACGTTAAAAACTATTTTACAGTGTTCCTTTGTTATGGAAGTTCTGTTAGTGAATACGAAGCAATTCTTCTAAAAATTTTGCAAGTAAAACTTCACATTTCAACCTAGTTTCCACTTATTTGGCAGAATTTAAATCATCATATATTTACATTCTCATATACGTAGTATTGAGAAAGTGTTGTTTTCACGAAAATTTTCGATTTCAAGATTTTAATGCCAATATATACTTTAAGACCTCCTGAACATTTTAAAACTATTTTTTGGAGTGATGTCCGTCTGTATGTCTGTGGTCGATTTCTTGTGTGCACAATAACGGTCACAAATATTAGTGGATTTTCACGACACTTTATATCCAGCTTTGTTATAAAAATATCTAGAACTAGCTAGAATTTTTTTTTTAATTCGAAAAAAACTTATTTGAATATTTATATTTTTTTATAACATGGCAGCATAGGACAAAAGTTAACATAATCGTACATAAAAGGATTCATTTATAGGTCACGAAACTTTATGGTTTAAATTATTATTGTGAAAAATAGCTTTGATACGATTTTTGTTCGTGACGTCATTAGCCTCCCTCGGGAGGCAAATTTTTCTCCCCCCTGGGGGAATATTATTAAGTATGGTATCAAACGAAAGATTTTTTCAAGTCCTTTAACCTTTAACTTACGGGTAGGACAGCGTCAACCCCAAATGAAGAACCTCTCAAAAAGACAGGTATTTGACATACCCTATCCCAATAAGTTCGATCCCCCTTTGCAGATATTGGCGTCCGGGGATCAAACTGTTTGGGATAGGGTATGTCAAATACCTGTCTTTTTGAGAGGTTCTTCGTTTGAGATTGACGCTGTCCCACCCGTAAGCAAAAGGTTAAAGTGAAGGATAATACGCTATAATTGTAATCATTTGGACCCCTGGTAACTATTTTTCAAAAAAATTCCTTATAAAGCAGCTACTAAAAATGGTTTTTGGTATGACAAAGTCGAGTGAAACCAAACTCCAGTTAATTTTATTTCGCGCTTGACTATTTACAAAATGAGATTTTGTAGATGTAGTTCAATTGGCACTATTTTGAAATCCCACCCTCCTTATTTATTTAGCTGGAGAAAATTCATTCTTGAAATGTTTGAATAAGTAATTACTATATATTTAATAATTACTTCTATGTATGTTTAAAAATGATATTAGAGAACGTGCCCCCTCTAAAGATCCATTTGCCACCCGTCCAAAAAGTCCTGAAAGAAACACTGCGGACTTTATATTTAACTTAAGTATGTGAGTAAAGCTTTTAATATGCATACGTATGAAGAGACACGCTCTGAGTCGCATCTATTTTATTTCTTCAATAACAGATTATTCTTGGTTAAGCATGTAATCATATCCAAAGTTTAAAATAGTGCTATACTTTCTTTTAAGCGAAGCACTCAATAAATGCCGAATATAATACCAATTTCTCCTCATGCGGTCACTGCTAAACACTGTGATCTTCTTGAGCTATCAAACCTCCACCATCTAATATATTTTCCTCCATCCTGACGAAATTCGAATACAGCTAGGGGTTTTCATATTTTTCTCCAGTCCCGGGAGGAGGAGGAGGAGGAGAAGAAGAAAATGGCAGATGATAAATGACACAGATTGACCATCCTTTCCTTTCACAGAGTTATAACTTAATGCTGAAAATAGTGGGGGTTTTCAGCTTGGCGGCAGACCATCAAAAATCGGGAGTAGTTGGACAGTTTTACTATAAGAATCATACCAAGACAGTAAAATCACAATATAGATTTGTCGTCTAATTAGTCACAGATTCTGAAATACACTCGAATCCTACGTAGTGCTGATTCACTACAACACAGTATCTGTATATATAAAGAAGAAAAGTGTGTATGTATGATCCACCATAACTGGAGAACGGCTGAACCGAAATTCATGAAATTTTTCTTGGTAGTCTTGAAATCACACCACAAAAAACATAGACCATGTTTAAAGTTTTTACGACCAGTGGTTCTCGAGTTATTAGTGAAAGACGACACTTTTTCCTAGGAGTTCTACTCTCTAACTCCATGATTCACAACGAAAAAGGTTGGGCATTGTTGGTTTAAAACGTGAAAGTCAATTAAATCTCTGAGTTTTGTGGGAGTTTATTGAACGTATTAGACACTTTTGAAAATCGCAGGTTTGAGATATGAATTTAAATGGAAACTATCACCATGGTTTTTTTCTCACAGGCTTACTCAACACTGAGTTTTGTGGGAGTTTATTGAACGTATCCCTTTTGAAAATCGTATCACTTTTGAAAATCGCAGGTTTGAGATATGAATTTAAATGGAAACTTTCAGCATGGTTTATTTCTCACAGGCTTACTCAACACTGAGTTTTGTGGGAGTTTATTGAACGTATAAGACACTTTTGAAAATCACAGGTTTGAAATATGAATTTAAATGGAAACTTTCACCATGGTTTATTTTTCACAGGCTTAATCAACAACGAAAAGCATTAAGAAATCGCAAAAAAGATCAATCATGCATAAAGCATTGATTATGAACCACTTTGCAACTTCAATTTTATTTAAACATCTTTAAAATGCGATACATTCAGAGGTAATATATCACAATCGGCCCTATATGTTCCGGTGTAATTTTTATCATAGCTTTGCATATGGTAAATCCCGAGCAACTCCGGGTAATCGCTGCTAGTTTAAATATAAAAAAATTAAATAAAATGACAAAAATTCATCTAAAACAATACTTTAATAAGATAAGCGCCTTTTCCAGTAAACACTTAATCAGTAAATAAGAGTTCCACATATGATTTGAGCCAGCCAATGACCTATAAGTTCACGTTTGCCTCAAATATGTCATTTTTCCCATTTTTTTACTCACAAAAAAATTGATCTGCAACTTACAGTGAGGGCGACCGTTGAGTTATAACAATAAAAACTCAATCAGTTAATACAATAGTTCCGTATACAATTTGAACCACTTACAGTCAATGACGTATCAATTTAAGCTGTGCCCTCATCAAGTCATTTTCCCATTTTAATAAATGGAAAAATGACTGTTTTTTCATCCACAAAAACAGCCTACAACTTCCAGTGAAGGTGGCTATTACATTTACAAGTCATTGTTTCCCTTTCTTTGCCCACAAAAAAATTCTGATGTGGGCAGAACTTGATTTTCTTTATATAATGCAATGAATTTATTTCTTGCGCAGTCAAACAATAACGTATCAGATCCACGGTACTGTGTTTTTAACGTTGAATTGTACAATTTGTGATTTTCCGGATACCAAAATGTAAAACTGTTTCAAAGTACCCAATTTTCTTATATTTCGTGCGACTCTAAATAAGCAGTTATCAATACTGATAGCATCCTCATGCGATATAGTCCATATATTAAAATATTTTAATAATTAATTCATCAATTAAGCATCATTTTCATTAATTTATCGTCATTTTTGCCAATTTACGTCATTCTGGAGCAAACTACCCCAAAGTTGGCGATACTGTGTTAGATTTACTAGATTCGCCAAATGCATCACTAAGTGTTTCAGACAAACGGAGAGAAAAGCATTTTTTATATACTAAAAGATGCATCCGTCATATGACGGAAAACAGAATTTGCGAAACTTTACTTCCCATTTGGAGTCATTTTTATCAATTTGACGACATTTTTGTCACTTTGGCAACATTTACAATACTCGCCAAGTTGGCGACATTCCGCTATATTTCTCGTCAAGCGTTGCGAATGGAGAAATGGGTTATTCTTATAGTCTAATCTTATGTTCTTTCCAAGGTATTATCAATTAGTCGTCATTTTATAAATTTAGCTTCGAATTCATCAATTTGGCGACTTTTTACCTATAGGGTGAGATTTTCGTCAATTTAGCAATATTAAAAAATCAGCAAGTTGATATTCCGACAAATTTTTCACCAACATTTTACCAAGCATTACGAGAGGGAAAATAGATTATTCTTACAGTAGATTCTTATATTCTTTCGAATTTCATTTATTCGTTCAAATACAAAAGTATTACTCAAAGTATATTTTTTCATGAATAGAACGAGCTAGATCCACGAGAATGATGCCAACCAAATAATCGCATGGTATTATATATGAAAAGTGAACATATTTCACAGTAGTTAATAATTTGTTTTTATTTTATGTGATTTTTTGATCAATTTTTTTGAAAAATGTGCAATATCCCGAGTACAGTTTATGCTAGCTTCCAAAAGTTTGTGTCAATCTTTTTTAATAAAGCATTATATAAGAAATGATTAATTGAGTAACATTATTAAAGCTTTTGATTTTTTAATGATGTTTTCAAAATTTCACTCGAAAATTTAGGGGGTTTTGAACATTCGATTGTATCTAAAAACAATAGGCTTCCAGTATTCACGGATTGTAATTTTTGTACCAAATTTCGTTCAAATCGCACCATTTGTTCGTGAGATATCATCTGCACAGACTTACTGACACACACACACACAGATATCACCTCAAAAACGTTTAATTCATGTTCAGGGATGCTTCAAATGTACTCTCCCATCGAAAACTCGAATTCAAATTTTCGACCCCGTCACAATACTTTCCTTATACAGGGTACTTACACTATACTACACACACTTATACTATACAGGGTGCCCCAAAAAGATTGAAACGCTCTTTAATTCTTTACCTGTTGGAGATAAGAGGGCAACGTAAATTGCAAAAATGTTGAAAGTAAGGTAGGAAATAAGACTACGTTAATGAAATAGTCCTCCCATTAATTTTCGAAAAATACGCTTTTTAAATTTTTATACGACCCTCTTAGACAATTTTGGTCAATCATGCAACAAGATCGTTGAAAAAACCCGTATATTTGTCTGTATCTTTAAAATCAACTTAATTATGATAAAGAAAAAGATCTGACTTATGCCACTTTTCCGTACCATTTGAAAGGCTGTTTAATCAGTGAAAATAGGGATCCTAAACCAATTGATGATGGAAATTGTTTAAATCATAATACATTAATATGTGTCAAAAATTTTTATTGGCTTGTATCAATGTGAAAAGTACTGAAAAATCCGTGATTTCATCGTGTGCCTACGCGGAATTCGCAAAAATGTCTCCTATGTATTATCATCCAGTTTATCTTTTTTGTGATATATCAAACATTTACATTTCTAATTTTATATAGGGACCCCATTCACAATGTTCAATTTTCAATTAAATATAACTCGCTCAATTTTAAAGATGCCGATATACGGGTTTTCTTAATGATCTTGTTGCATTAAAAATAAAAATTTTCTGGTTAACCCAATTTGTCTAAGGGGGTCGTATAAAACTTTAATAAGTGTAACTTTTTGAAAATGAACGGGAGGACTATTTCAGTAACGTAGTCTTATTTCCTACCTTACTTTCAACATTTTTGCAATTTACATTGCCCACTTATCTCCAACAGGTAAAGAATTAAAGAGCGTTTCAATCTTTTTGGGGCACCCCTGTATAGTGTATAAAGAAAGTAAAAAGAGTTACAACTTTCAGTGAAGGTGGACATCGAGCCATTACATTAAACACCCAGACAATTAATGAGATGGTTCCACATGCGATTTAAAACACGCATAGTCAATGACGCATGATCATTGACTGTAAGTAGTTTAAATCGGTTATGGAGCACCCCCCATCTTCCAGTGAGTATGCGACCATTGAACCACTGTAGCAAACATTAGTAAATGAGAGCTTTTCACATTCGATTCGAGTCACATCCAGTGACGTATAAGTTTATGCTTTTCCTCCACCATTGCCTAATTACTTTCCTTATATACATAATGTATAAGGAAAGTATTGTGACGGGGTCGAAAATTCGAATTCGAGTTTTCGACGGGAGAGCGCGTTTCAAGCATCCCTGATCGCGAATCAAACATTTTTGAAGTGATGTCTGTGTGTGTGTGTGTGTGTGTGTGTGTGTGTGTGTGTGTGTGTGTGTGAAAGTATGTATGTGTGTGTGAAAGTGTGTGTGTGTGTGTGTGTCAGTAAGTCTGTGGAGACGATAACTGACGAACGAATGGACCGATTCGAACCAAATTTGGTACAAAAATCACAATCCGTAAACACTAGAAGCCTATTGTTTTTATACGCAATCGAATGTTCGGAACCCCCCCTAAATTTTCGAATGAAATTTTGAAAAAATCGTCAAAAAATCAAAACCACTAATAAAGTTACGAAAATAGACATTTGTTATGTAATTTTTCATTAGAAAACGATTGAAATAAATTTTGGAACGCTAACATGAACCGCTCTCGAGATATTGAACATTTTTCAAAAAAATTATCAAAAAGTCATATAAAATTAAAAAAAATATTTCCTATTGGGAAACATGTTCACTTTTCATATGTAATACCATGCGATAAATTAGATGACATCATTCTCGTGGATCTAACTCATTCCATTCTTGAAAAAAGATACTTTGTGTAATACTTTTGTATTTGTACGCCAATAGTCATTTATCTGATGTAAGAATAACTTATTTCTTCGTCCATAACGATTGGCGAGATTTTGGCGACGAATTTGGCGGAATGTCGCCAACTTGGCGAGTTCTTGAAATGCTGCCAAATTAACGAAAATCTCGCCAAATGGATAGAAATCACGCTAAATCAATGAAAATGACTACGAATTGTCAAAAATTCAATATCTTGGAAAGAATATTAGTATCTACTATAAGAACAACCTATCATTTTAATGTAAAAGTAGTAAATTCATTATATTATATAAGGAAAGTCATGTGTTGCCCACATCAGATTTTTTTCTCTCATAATGTTCTCTCATAATGTTTGAACCTTCAGACAAAGACGAATCAAATCACGTTTTGTCTACATATCGTCATTTTTTTCCCCACTTTTCACCAATAATGTCTGGAGAACAGCCTACAACTTCCAGTAAAAACAGTACATCCAATATGGGTCAGAAAAACGTTATCTTGAAAGTGAAACTGCTAGTAATCCGACATTTCGGAACTGGGAAACTGGTGATCGCCAGGTTGACTTCAGCGTCTCTGAATATTTTTACTACTTCGACAATCAGAACAATTTTAAAATATACTGGAAAAGAGACCTCAAATTTACTTAATAATGATACTATACATTGTTCATTAAAGTACTCGTATGTAATTTATTTTATATACTTATTTATTTTATTTATTTATTTATTTTTAATTTATTATTATTTTTTGAGAAGACAGTATTGAAATAATTTTTGATAAATATTAAAAATACTAAAGTGTTAAATATTAACGTATTAAATATTAAAGATTTAAATATTAAAGTACTGAAATAATTTTTGCATATTCTTAAATGGTATCCTATTCCCTACAAAGCGAGTATAAATTCTGTAGCTTCTTGTCTACTAGATTCGGAGATATAAGCGTCCACAATGTTTGCATTTTCCGTAACGCTCCGATTTCAGCCAGATACCCCGACGGTAGATTTCATCCCCGTCGAAAAAAGTGTTACATAAGTTAAAAATATGATGTGGGCAGCACATGACTTTCCTTATATAATGAATTGAATTTACTAATTTTACAGTAAAAAATAGGTTTTTCTTATAGTAGATACTAATATTCTTTCCAAAATATTGAATTTTCGACAATTAGTCGTCATTTTCATTGATTTAACGTCATTTTTATCCATTTGGCGAGATTTTCGCTAATTTGGCAACATTTCAAAAAGTCGCCAAGTTTGCGACATTCCGCCAAATTCGTTGCCAAAATCTCGCCAAGCGTTATGCACTAAGAAATAAGTTATTCTTACAGCAGATAAATGACTATTGGCGTTCAAATACAAAAGTATTACTCAAAGTCTCTTTTTTCATGAATGGAACGAGCTAGATCCAAGAGAATGATGTCACCCAATTTATCGCATGGTATTACATATGAAAAGTGAACATGTTTCTCAATAGGAAATATTTTTATTTTTATTTTATATGACTTTTTGATAATTTTTTTTAAAAATGTACAATATCTCGAGAGCGGTTCATGTGAGCGTTCTAAAATTTATGTCAATCGTTTTCTAATGAAAATTTACATAAGAAATGTCTATTTGCGTAACGTTATTACTGGTTTTGATTTTTTGACGATTTTTCAAAATTTCTCTCGAAAATTTAGGGGGTTCTGAACATTCGATTGCGTACAAAAACAATAGGCTTCCAGTGTTTACGGATTGTGATTTCTGTACCAAATTTCGAATCGGTCCATTCGTTCGTCCGTTATCGTCTCCACAGACTCACTGACACACACACACACATACTTTCACACACACACACACACACACACACACACACACACGCACACACAGATCACTTCAAAAATGTTTGATTTGTGATCAGGGATGCTTGAAACGTGCTCTCCCGTTAAAAACTCGAATTCGAATTTTCGACCCCGTCACAATACTTTCCTTATACATTATGTATATAAGGAAAGTAATAATGTATAAAATTTAAAAACAGAAAAGTTTTTCAAAAAATTGCGATTAAACTTAGCTGGAATGTGAAATAACATATGGCACCTTCAGCTAGGCTTGCTAGCATGAATATGGATGACATTTAAAAGTGCACCACAATCAATTTAATTGGTGAGTAATTTCTTAATAGACAAGAAGGATCAATCGTGCATAAGCATTGATTATGGAAAGATTTCCAACTGAAATGCAATTTTATTATAGACATCTCTAAACTGTGATGCATTCAGGGCTGATATATTACTTTCCCTGCAATATATGGTAATATATAGGGAAAGTATTGGAATCACACGGGATCATACGGATCTACACGTTTCGAGACCTCTAGAATACGAAAAAATCTGATGTGAGCAGCACATGACTTTCCCTGCAGACTTATATCCACGTTCTCTTTGTTTTAATTAAATTTATTTCACTTTTAATTCAATTTTCTTTCTCATTCGGTAACCGGACTTATTTTCAAAGGTGGCGTAGAGAAAATACGAAAAACTACAATATCTCGAGAACGGCTGGTCCTAGTGTAATGGGGTTGGTCTTATTCTTTTCATCGTTAAAAATTACATATTAAACGAGCATTTAATGGATATATTTGAGCATACGTAATTCTTTAGTATAGATTTTGACGATTTTTGCGGGCCATTTTGCAAAAAAAAAGGCGGGTTATTTTTTTCCGAATCATACCAAAATCTAATCAGCACCAGGGTGACCCACAAGTGACTCATCTACCGAATTTTGTGAAATTCGGTCCATCAGTTTTTCAGCTAGAGTGGATACAAGCTTTTGCGGGCCATTTCGCAAAAAAAGGCGGATTCTTTTATTCCGAATCGTACCCAAAACTAATCAGCACCAGACTCGCCCACAAGTGACTTACCTACCAAACTTTTTGAAATTCGGTTGATTAGTTTTTTAGTTACAGTGGATACAAAATCTGCACAGACAGACAAACAGACACACAGACACACATTCACACACACAGACGTCACGCTAAAAATGGTTTTTTCGTATTCTAGAGGTCTTGAAACGTGTAGATCCGTCGAAAACTCGAGTTGCGATTTTCGACATGATTCCAATACTTTCCCTATACATTACCATGTATTGCAGGGAAAGTAAAAACTATTTTTAGTGTGACGTCTGTGTGTGCGTCTGTCTATCTGTGCAGATTTTGTATCCATTCTAACTAAAAAACTATTGGACCGAATTTCATAAAATTTGGTAGGTAAGTCACTTGGGGGCGAATCTGGTGCTGATTAGTTTTGGGTACGATTCAGGATAAAAGAACGCGCCTTTTTTTGGCGAAATGGCCCGCAAAAGCTTGTATCCACCCTAGCTGAAAAACTAATAGACTGAATTTTACAAAATTCGGTAGATAAGTCACTCGTGGAACACCCTGGTGCTGATTAGATTTTGGTACGATTCGGAAAAAAACAACCTGCCTTTTTATGCAAAATGGCCAGCCAAAATCGAAAATTAAAAACTACGTATACTCAAATATATCCATTAAATGCTTATTTTATACGTAATTTTTAACGAAGAAAATAATAAGACCAACCCCATTACACTAGGACTAGCCGTTCTCGAGATATTTAAGTTTTTTTCATATTTTCCCTACGCCACCTTTGAAAATAACTCCAGTTACCAAATGAGAATGAAAATTGAATTAAAATTGAATTGAATTTAATTAAAATAAAGAGAACGTGGATATATATATATAAGTCTGCAGGGAAAGTCATGTGCTGCCCACATCAGATTTTTTTAAATTATCACAATTAATACATTTTTATACATTTTTTTAAATTGTCTACTGTAATGTATTGTATTTGAAAGTTTAAAATTTAAAATCGAATTATAAATCGTCTGCTTCTCTCTGTAAAATCAATGAATGAACATTTAATTCATCATTTCATTCATATCACTTATATTCCGGACTCCAGAGATAAATACTTTTACTTGAAAAATTTTCAGCAATTCTTATACAACTGACTTTACAATAGCTTGATTTGTTTACATTCTGCATAATTAAAAATTTTTAGATGCACAGATAATACGCAAAAATAAAGCGGTTTTATGACGAATGCAACACTAAATATAAATTTAAAAGAACTTTAAAAATCACGATTTTTATACTGGTAAATAAAGATGGATGCCATATTTTATTTTGAAGTGGGTCACGTGATCACTTCATATTATATGGGTGTAATTAATATTTTAATTTTTAATTAAAAAACTACCAAACATATTTTGCTGAAATTTCTTTTATATATTTTATGCAATAATTTGATTATTTCTTAAAATTTTTGAAGCAATCTGTGAATTTTAACTTCACTTAAAACATGTTTAAAAAATTACGTCCCATAGGGTTCAATGAATTTCATTTCTTCAACCCTGGTTCAATCCAAAATTAATTGGGTGATATTATTCATTTACTTAAATATCACGATTTTTACACACGGAAAAGAAAATGGATGCAATATTTTATTTCGCAATGAGTCACGTGATCTCGTCATATATCATGAGTGCAATTATTATTTTAATTTTTATTTAAAAAACTACCTAACATATTTTGCTGAGATTTCTTTTCACATTTTATGTCACAATTTTGTGGCTGGCTGCATTGCGTTATATTGCGTGTGACCCTGGTGCTGATTACTTTTTGGTGCAATTCGGGTTAAAAGAACCCGCCTTTCTTTTGCGATATGGCCCGCAAAAATTGTCTGTATCCAATCTAGCTGAAAAATTTATAACTCAAATATTACAAAATTTTGTAGATAAGTCACTTATGGGTTACCCTGGTGCTGATTAAATTTTGGTACGATTCGGAAAAAAATAACCTGCCTTTTTTGCAAAATGGCCCGCAAAAATCGTCAAAATAAAAAATGAAAACTACGTATGCTAAAATATATCAAGTAAATACTTGTTTTATATGTAATTTTTAACAATGAAAAGAATAAGACCAACCTCATTACACAAGGAGTAGCCGTTCTCGAGATATGTTAGTGTTTCGTATTTTCGCTACATCACTTTTACGTCACTAGGGTTACGCACGCGGTCCCCCACAATTTGAATATTTCCTAAAATTTTCGAAATCATTTGTGAATTTCATGCTTAAAAACTCTCTGAAAACTTAGGTTCCATAGGATCCAATGTATTTCATTTTTTACTTTCCCCGCAATATATGGTAATGTATGGGGAAAGTATTGGAATCATGCCCCAAAATCGAAACTCGAGTTTTTGACGGATCCACATGCTTCAAAACCTCTAGAATACGAAAAAATTATTTTTAGCGTGACGTCTGTGTCTGTGTCTGTCAGTCTGTGTGTCTGTGCAATGTATGTATCTACTCTAACTCAAGAACTACTGGATCGAATTTCATAAAATTTGGCAGGTAAGTCACTTGGATGTGACCCTGGTGCTGATTAGTTTTTGGTACGATTCGTAAAAACAGAATCCGCCTTTTTTTGCGAAATGGTCCGTAGAAATTTCATTTATCCGCTCTAGCTAAAATACTAATTGACAAATTTCACAAAATTTGGTAGATAAGTTTCTTGTGAGATACTCTGGCGCTGATTAAATTTTGGTACCATTCGGAAAAGAACAACCTGCCTTTTTTACGAAATGGCCCGAATGGCTAAAAAAAAATACCAAGTCGTGTATTCTCAAATGTATCGATTAAATTCTTGTTTTATATGCAATTTTTGAAAAGGAAAAGAATAAGAATTATACTTTACCATAATTATAATAATTACAATTATAATTATATAATTATAATTATACTCCATTATACTTTAAAACTAATCGTTCTCAAGATATTTGAGATTTCTTGCATTTTTGTTACGCTGATTTCGGAAAAATTACCAAATAAAAACACAAATTGAATTAAAAATTCAAATTTAGTGTTATTTGGTTTAATTAAACTCAATCTAATGAATTATTAAAGAAATAAAGGAAATATGAATTTGAGTCTACATTAGATTTTTATTTTCCCTGCAATACATGGTAATGTATAGGGAAAGTATTGGAATCATGCCGAAAATCACAACTCGAGTTTTCGACCAATCTACACGATTCGGGACCTCTAGAATGCGGAAGAACTATTTTTAGCGTGACGTCTGTGTGTGTGTCTGTCTGTATGTCTGTCTGTCTGTACAGATTTTGTATCCACTCAAATCGCAAAAATCTAAAATTAAAAACTACGTATGCTCAAATATAACTATTAAATATTTGTTTAATACGCAATTTTTAATGAATAAAAGAATAAGACCAACCCCAGTACACTAGGACTAGCCGTTTTTGAGATATTTTAGTTTTTTTTATTTGCTTTACGCCACCTTTGAAAATAAGTTCTGTTATCAAATGAGAACGAAAATTGAATTAAAAGTGAATTAAATTTAATTAAAATAAAGAGAACGTGGATATAAGTCTGCAGCGAAAGTCATGTGCTGCCCACATCAGATTTTTCAACCTGGGCTAAATCCGAAACTAATTAGGTGATATTACTCATTTTTACTCCCGCAAGTCCCATAGACTGTCTCAACAACATACTAAAATTTTAATTTTAATAAAGTAATTTTTACGGCAGTTATCGTTGCGAACGGGCAGACAGAATGAACAAAATCATAAACATTTTTCAACTATGTTGGAAAGCGTTAAAAATGCATAAGCAATTTTTGCTTGCACGGACGGAAAGAGAGTACCATTTATGAATATGCAAAAATAATTTCAATATTTAAGTATTAAAAAAATTTATATTTAAAAATTAGCTTGGAATTTTCAATTAAACTGATTGTAAAAGGCATAACCAGGACACAGCTTATTCTAATTTAGGTAAAAGGCATAACCAGGACATAGCTTATTCTAATTTAGGTCTTACAAAAAAGTTAAAATAATATATATCTTTAAAATAAAGAACACGATAATTTCTAATTAACAACCAATCAATTTTCTTAATTTATTTATTTATTTTGAAAAATGCATGCTACAGGAAGCAAATCCCAGTAACAACAGGCAGAACAATACACAGAAGAAATCCGCAGAGGGCAGATACAAACAAGAACCATACATATAGAAACAGAATAAAAAATCTGATATGGGCAACACATGACTTTCCTTATATAATGAAATGAATTTACTACTTTTACAGTAAAAATATAGGTTTTTCTTATAGTAGATACTTATATTCTTTGCAAGATATTGAATTTTCGGCAATTAGTCGTCATTTTCATTGATTTAGCGTCCATTTTATCTATTTGGCAAGATTTTCGTTAATTTAGCAACATTTCAAAAAGTCGCCAAGTTGGCGACATTCCGACAAATTCGGCGCCAAAATCTCGCTAAGCGTTATGGACGGAGAAATAAGTTATTCTCATAGCAGATAAATGACTATTGGCGTTCAAATACAAAAGTATTACTCAAAGTATCTTTTCTCATGAATGGAACGAGCTAGATCCACGAGAATGATGTCACCAAATTTATCACATGATATTACATATGAAAGTGATCATGTTTCTCAACAGTTAATATTACTTTTCAATTTATGGGATTTTTTGATAAATTTATTTAAATAATGTGCAATATCTCGAGAACGGTTCATGCTAGCGTTCTAAAGGTTATGTTAATCGTTTTCTAAGGAAAAATTACATAAGAAATGTCTATTTGCGTAAATTTAGGTTTTGATTTTTTGATGATTTTTTCAAAATTTCACTCGAAAATTTAAGGGGGGGGGTGAATATTCTATTACGTTTAAAACAATAGGCTTCCAATATTCACGAATTGTGATTTTTGTACCAAATTTCATTCGATTCGCTCCATTCGTTCGTGAGATATCGTCTCCACAGACTCACTGACACACACACACACACACGCACGCTCACACACAGACAGACATCACCTCAAAAATGTTTGATTCGTGATCAGGGATGCTTGAAACGTGCTCTCCCGTCGAAAACTCGAATTCGAATTTTCGACCCCGTCACAATACTTTCCTTATACATTATGTATATAAGGAAAGTAAAAACACCGACAGCAAATAAACACTTGTAAGTTTATAAAAGAACAGTAAAAACACAAAAGAATTACAATAAATGATTTTTGAAACTTGTTAATGAAGAAAAAAATATCGAAATCATCAGGCAGGCTATTGTATAATTTACAGAAATTAAAGGAAAAACTTCTAAATTCATTGTAAAAATGAGTTCCAATTTTTGTCTTCATTTATAAATTTTTCGACACATTACAATAGGTAGGACAAAGAAACTAATGGAGTCAATTGCTTTAAACAAAAATATTCTACCCAAATTCTTTAGAAATCCATTCCCGCACCGAAAAGCCTGCAACGTCCATTGCACAACATCTAGATTGGTCTCCCATCCGATTGGACTCTGACAAAGTGAATCCGGTGTTCTTTGAACTCCAACATCAGCTAGGTTGGTCTCCATCCGAACAGGACGCTCGACTCTAGTGAATATGTAATGTAGTTGCATAACTTCAATATCATCATCTAGAACGGTCTCCAGCCGAAGAGAACGCTCGACTCTAGGGGGATAGAAGCTAACGGCTCCCCCCTAGATTGGTCTCCACCTCCGATTAGACGCATCCTAGTGGATCAGAAGTTGTAACTTTACGGTGAATGATCAGATATGTTCTACTAATTTGTGTACACATATGTATATATACATGTCTTCTATATATATGATATTTTTGTAATTATTTTTTAAAATTGGTAGATAAAACTGGTAGTAAGTTTAAATCCAGAAATTTTATTTGTTACATTTGAAAAACCTGATGTGCACATGACTTTCCCCGAAGACTCATATTCAAGCTCTCTTTACTGTTCAAAAGTTTAACACCTCAAAATAACAGGCGTAATTATTTAAAATTAAACTGAATTTTTACAGTTTTAATTCAATTATCGTTATATTGGCAACAGATTATTTTCAAAAGTGCTTTTGCGAAAATGCGAAAGGAATAAAATATCTCAAGAACGGTTAGTCTTAGAGTAATGGGGTTGGTCTTGTGCGTTTCATCTCCAAAAATTGCGTATAAAACAGGCATTTAATTGATATATTTGAGCATACGTAGTTTTTTTATTTTAGATGTTGACATTTTTTGCTGGCCATTTCGCACGAAAGGCAGGTTCTTTTTTTGTCGAATCGTACCGAAATCTAATCAACACCAGGGAAACTCACAAGTGCCTTATCTACCAAATTTTGTGAAATTTGGTCAATTAGTTTTTCAGTTAAAGTGGATATATACATTAAACAGACAGACACACTCACACGCACATAGACGTCAATCTAAAAACAATTTTTTCGTGTTCTAGAGGTCCGAAAATGTGCAGATCTGTTCAAAACGCGAGTTGCAATCTCGAGAACGGCTAGTCCTAGTGTAATGGGGTTGGTCTTATTCTTTTCTTCGCTAAAAATTACGTATTGAACAAGCATTTAATAGTTGAGCATACGCAGTTTTTAATTTTAGATTTTTGCGATTTTTGAGAGCCATTTTGAAAAAAAAGGCAGATTATTTTTTTTCGAATCCTACCAAAATCTAATCAGCACCAGGGTGACTCACAAGTGACTCATCTACCGAATTTTGTGAAATTCGGTCCAGTAGTTTTTCAGTTAGAGTGGATACAAGCTTTTGCGGGCCATTTCGCAAAAAAAGACGGGTTCTTTTATTCCGAATCGTACCCATAACTAATCAGCACCAGATTCGCCCACAAGTGACTTACTTATTAAATTCTGTTAAATTCGGTCCATTAGTTTTTTAGTTAGAGTGGATACAAAATCTGCATAGACAGACAGGCACACAGACAGACACACACACACAGACGTCACGCTAAAAATAGTTCTTTCGCATTCTAGAGGTCTCGAAACGTTTAGATCCGTCGAAAACTCGAGTTGCGATTTTCGGCATGTTTCCAATACTTCCCCTATACATTACCATGTATTGCAGGTAAAGTAAAAATCACAGTACAGGAAATCAAAGCAAAATCTTCAAACATATATTTAAAAAAAAAAATTCAGGCTGAGCAAACAAATCATTAGTATTACAGCATAAATTAAAAAATCTGATGTGGGCAACACATGACTTTCCTTATATAATGAATTGAATTTACTAATTTTACAGTAAAAAATAGGTTTTTCTTATAGTAGATACTAATATTCTTTCCAAGATATTGAATTTTCGACAATTAGTCGTCATTTTAATTGATTTGGCGTCATTTTTATCCATTTAGCGAGATTTTTGTTAATTTGGCAACATTTCAAAAAGTCGCCAAATTGGCGACATTCTGCCAAATTCGTCGCCAAAATCTCGCCAAGCGTTATGGATGAAGAAATAAGTTATTCTTACAGCAGACAAATGACTATTGCAGCTCAAATACAAAAGTATTGCTCAAAGTATCTTTTTCCATGAATGGAACGAGCTAGATCCACTAGAATGATGTCACCCAATTTATCGTATGGTATGACATATGAAAAGTGAACATGTTTCTCAATAGGAAATATTTTTTTTTATTTTATATGACTTTTTGATAATTTTTTTGAAAAATGTGCAATATCTCGAGAACGGTTTGTGTTAGCGTTCTAAAATTTATGCCAATCGTTTCCTAATGAAAAATTACATAAGAAATGTCTATTTGCGTAACTTTATTAGTGGTTTTGATTTTTTGACGATTTTTTCAAAATTTTACTCGAAAATTTAGGGGGGGGGTTCTGAACATTCGATTGCGTATAAAAACAATAGGCTTCCAGTGTTTACGGATTGTGATTTTTGTACCAAATTTGGTTCGAATCGGTCCATTCGTTCGTCAGTTATCGTCTCCACAGACTCACTGACACACACACACACACACATACTTTCACACACACACACACACACACACACACACACACACACACACACACAGACATCACTTCAAAAATGTTTGATTCGTGATCAGGGATGCTTGAAACGTGCTCTCCCGTCGAAAACTCGAATTCGAATTTTCGACCCCGTCACAATACTTTCCTTATACATTATGTATATAAGGAAAGTAACAATATTGCAATAGGAAACTATCAGGACAAGACACAAGAAACGGGAAAATCGTAAACTGATTGGGGGATGGGGGGGGTGACATAAAATAGGGATGTCACTGTATTAATTTTCCATTACGTAATCACTTCCTTCTGAACAATCAAATCTCAACCATCATATAGATTTTTTTTGTTCTCTTGAGACGAAATTCGAGTCTTGGGAGGTTCAAGATTTTTCCAGTCTCCCCTGCAAAGGGGGGGGGGGGGATACGAATGATAAATGACACATATGAGCGTCTTTCCTTTTCACAGGGTTATAACTTAATGCTGGAGATAGTGGGAGTCTCCGTGCGTGGCTCAGTAGCAGCACACAAGATCAAAATTCTTTTCGAATAAGAATATCTGAACGGGTGGAAATGTAGTAGGGATTGAGTTAGTACAGGATATTCTCTTTATATATATATATATAGATAAATATATATAATAAGAAAAACTTGAAAGTCCAATGAAAGAAAAGTGAGAAGCTGTAACTCGACAAACCTAACTTTCAAACAAGCTTATAAAATAAAACTATAAAGCAGCAAATTTTCAAGCAAATGGAAAAAAATACCAATTTCGAATCAAAATTAATCAAAATTCAATGGTATGGAATCGATAAAAGAAAAACAGATGAAATCCAAGCAATAATGCTATATACGTGGACAAGGTTTAGGTCTAAATCATGGATTTGTTCACTTCTTCAAAACTCGTTTCAAAGTCCAAGTGTCTTGTAGAAGCAAACACAAAAATGTATGTTTCTGAAGAAATAGATAGATTATATCTATAAACTATTTATATATATATATATATATATATATATATATATATATATATATATATATATATATATATATATATATATATATATATATATATATATATATATATATATACATATATACATATATATATATATATATATATATACATATATATATGTATATACATATATATATATATATATATATATATATATATATATATATATATATACATATATATAAGAAAAAAAGGTTTGAAGATCCAATGAAAGAAAAGTGAGAAACTGTAACACGAAAATCCAAATATCTAACAGGCTTACGAAATAAAAGTATAAATCAACAAATCCTCAAGCAAACATACATATATATATATATCCTGTGTATATATATATATATTTATATATGTGTGTGTGTATATATATATATGTATATATATATATATATATATATATATATATATATATGAGCGTTACCCGGGTTGTAAAAGCTACTTTAAGCGGGAAAGGGGTGTCGCAATCCACCCCTACCATTCTTATGTAATTTATATGGTCACTCCCGTTCTATCTATCATTCATGTATTCTACTAGGGAATTTGAGCAGCATTTGCGCCTCCTCCTTTGTAGTGAATCGTTCTTTTAATTTCAGGCTTATTTGGGATATATCCTATTTTAGTCTCACTTTATCGTAATAGTATATACGTATATATATATATATATATATATATATATATATATATATATATATATATATATATATGTGTGTGTGTGTATATATCCATGTATATATATATATGTGTGTGTGTGTGTGTATATATATGTATATATATATATATATATATATATATATATATATATATATATGTCTTTATGACCTGCATTACGCTTTATAATTTTCTCTTTATTTTTTAATTTCTTTTATTTCTTTGTATTTTGTAGGAAAATTTTGGAATAGTGCATTATGAGTTACTATTTACATTCTAACATTAGATTTACAATTTTATATTTTTATTATTATATATATATATATATATATATTATTTTCAGGGTTTCGTAGTTAGCAAATTGAACCCTTATTAACGAGCTGTTTGTATTCGACCCTACATTTTTTAAATTCTTACCTGTTCAACCGACAACCTTCATATTTACAAACTTGGGAATAACCCCGTTAAAAAGTTAAAATCAAATTAAATGGTTACTTTTTGCATTAATTTTTAACTTATTTGTTGCTTTAATTTTAGCTTAATTTTAACTTTATTTAATTTCTTTTTTTTTTTTTTTTTTTTATTGCTGTAAAAATGTAACGAAACAGTTAAATTAAAAACTTATTTTTTACGTGTTTTTTCCGCGGAGGAAACATTATGAACTCAAGACGAGAGTGTATTACAGATAAACAATTTGAAATGCAATTGTTGCTAAAATTTATTAAAGTTGTTTGAAATTTTGTTCAATATAGATTTGTTCTGTGCTGTAATTGGTCAAATCGATTATTGTGCTGTAATTAGTTAAAACCATTATTGTGCTGTAATTGGTCAAAACCATTATTGTGCTGTAATTGGTCAAAATTATTATTGTGCTGTAATTGGTCAAAACCATTATTATGCTGTAGAACTTCAATTTGAAATCAGAATTGCAAAAGTAGCGGTTTAATTAAATTTTGTTACTTTTCCGAATAATTTGATTTTAATCAGATGCTTTTCTGTGCTATGCATTTTATGTTAATTAGTTACTTTACTGGGGAGTAACATTTAATTTAATTTAGTTAATATTGGTAGTTAACTTTTCCCAAGTCTGCTAATTTCATGCAGGTAGAGATTCATCTTCCTATAAAAGTAGACTTATTCAAAAGTTCAGGGGAGATGAGAAGAGGGAAAAAAAGGGTCATCGGAAAATACGCTTAAAGAATTTCTTCGTTTGATGTATGACTTTATTTGTTCAAGTCTACGAAAAATATCAAATTCTTCATTTTTTATTTCACTGGAAGGGGGGGGGGGTTCAAAGGCGAATAAAACATCAAACTCTCTTGTTTTTTTCAGATTGGTAAAAATTTATAAATGTCAAATCTGAAGCAATCTTTAGATATACACCATCCAAACTCAAATACAAGAGAAATAACAGAGGAGCTTCAAGTTGATAAAAGGGGGTAACAAAATGTGTGTATTGGGAAGGGAAATTAAAATGGAATGAAAATATTCAAGTAAGTGTATTTACAAAAACGAACGCATCGGGAATAAAAGAAAAATATATTATTTTATTATTACAGTTACTGAGGGGTGAGGGCGTGGTAAAAAATAGTTTTTCCTTAGTTGTACAAAAATTAACGTACAAACAATTATGGAATTTTGTTCATACATATATAACCCATATACAGAAATAATAACAGAAAAGATTCAATGTGATTAAGAAAAGACGGTGTACTAAAGAATGGGAATATGAAAATTAAAATACAATAAAAATATTCAAGTTAGTCAAAAAATCGGGTTTATAATGACTAGTTGGTAGAAAATTTCACGAAATGGTTTATTTTTACAGTCACGAGAGAGGAGGGAGAAGGAGGAATTTTCGTTTTTCATTAGTTGTGAAAAAAATAATGAAAAAATAATTATGAAAAAATATCAGAGAAACTGGGAAAACCAATCGGATGCTTTTAGTTGATTTAAAGAAGAGGGGCTTGGTGGGAGTAGTAAAATTAAAGTGCAATAAAAACATTCGAGTGAAGTATTAGAAAATTGAGCGCATTGAAGCTAAGAACATAACATTTTTCATTTTTTGAAATCACTAAGGGTGAGAAAAATGGGAGTAAAAAATAGTAAGTTTTATTTTTTAACACTTGCCTACATAGTTGAAAAGTGTTTATGATCTTGGTCATTCTGTCATTTTGTCTATCTGTCTGTCTGTTTGTCTGTCTGTCTGTCCGTTCACAAGATAACTGCCGTAAAAATGAATTTATCAAAAGGAAATTTCAGTATGTTGTTGAGACAGTCTGTGGGACATACGGGAATAAAAATGTAAAAATGAATAATATCACCCAATTAGTTTCGGATTTAAACCGAGTTGAACAAATGAAATGCATTGAATCCTATAGGACTTAATTTTTCAAAGATTTGTTAAGCGAAGTTAAAATTCACAAATTGCTCCAAAACTTTTAGTAAATATTCAAATTATCACATAAAATGTAAAAAAAGAAACAGCAAAATATGTTAGGTCGTTTTTTAAATAAAAAATGTTTAATATAGGAAGAAAAACAAATTCACTTATATTCTAACTCTTGCTATATTCTCCAGAAGGAAAACAGAGGTATATTTTATAATAAATATTTTTCCAGGAGTTTAATTATTTTTTATCATGCAAATGAGTAAATTATTTTCAAAAATCAAAAATCAGTAGGTAATATAGTACGAAATATAGAATTAGCACCGTTATAAATAGAAACGGGCGAATAACACCTTTCTCGAATTCGAGAATTCTAACCAGGCTGTGTAGCGTTAGTTGTTTAAAGAGTTAGTTGTTAGTCGCCAATTTAATTTGGAGCAAATGAGCACTATTTTGTAACAAGAACGATCAATCATATATAAGGCATTGATTAGGAAACACTTTCCAACTGAAATACAATTTTATTTAAACAACTTTAAAATGCGATACATTTAGCGCAGATATATTTTAAATTATCACAGTACTACAATAATTTATTATATTTGAAAACTTAAAACTTCATCGAAGAAAAATGAACTTTATTCAAATGACGTCATCGAAATAAAAATCGTCTGGCTCTCTATGTAAAAGTAGTGAATATTTCATTCATACACTTTTATTCCAAACTCCAGTGTTAAATAATTTTGAGTGAAAAAAATTCAGCAATTCTTATACAACTCATCTTATCGCTTGTTTACATTCTGCATCCATTAACATTAGGCTTCATTGTTGAAATAATCAAAGTTTGATGATCATTTAAACTCAAAAATATTGTAATTGCGTTGGTGCAGAATATGGATGACCAGAAAATACACAAAAGTAAAGCGGTTTTAGGACGAGTGCAACACAAAATAAAAATTTAAAAAAACTTTAAAAATCATAATTTTGACACTGGGAAAAAAAGAGATGAATGCCATATTTTATTTTGAAGTGCGTCACGTGATCTCTTCATATGATATGGCTGTAATTATTATTTTAATTTTATTGAAAAAATTACCGAACATATTTTGCTGAAATTTTTTTATATATTTCATTGAATGGTTTAAATATTTTCTAAAATTTTTGAAGGAATTTGTAAATTTTAACTTTTCTTGAAAAATGTTAGAAAAATTAGGTCCTATATAGGGTTCAGTGTATGGTTTCATATTTTCAACCCGGGTTCTATCTAAAACTAATAGTGTGATACTGTTCATTTACATTCCCATATGTCCCACAGATCGTCTCAACAACATACTGAAATTTCATTCTGATAAAGTTATTTTTACGGCAGTTATCGTGCGAACGGACAGACAGACAGACAAATAGACAGACAGAAAGAATAAACAAAGTCATAAACACGTTTCAACTATGTCGTAAAGTGTTAAAAATTTTAAAATATTATATAAAATGGTTCTGCACTTCTGCGCGACTATCAAATTGTGGGTTGCAATCAGAAATAATTTAGCCATCCGCAAACCCAGCAAGCTTTTAATATAACGATAAATCTATATATTTTAATTTTCTGCAATTTCTGAATGAAATTCTAGCACATATTAAAAATATTTAAGCGTGATTTTTAACAAGGAGATGCGTATTGGCATGCATTTAATTGGTATTCCTATTTTTCAAATGTTTGTAAAAATTATTTAAACTTCAAATGTTATTAAATTTCTGTTCTTATCTACATTTAAAACGTGTTTTAATATTTATTAACTGCGCAGGCTCTTTTTTGGCAACTACAGCAAATAATATAGTTCGCTTAGAGGGGTACCTCAAATCCGCGTGCGATATACTCTCAACTAATAATGGAACTGTAGATCATATTTTAAATAGGACGGTTTTTTACCATAAGCAAAAGACGCAATTGCCAGACATCCTCTAATATTAAGAAGCCTATTTTACTTACCATTTCAATTTATTTTTAAAATTGCTTTTATCCTTTTAAATTGGTACTTTTGGACTCGAGAAAACGTTTCGTGCCCATTTGTGCAAAAAAGAAAAAATCTGATGTGGGCAGCACATGACTTTCCTTATATAATGCAATGAATTTACTACCTTTACAGTAAAAGAAATAGATTTTTCTTATAGCAGATACTTATATTTTTTCCAGATATTGAATTTAGGACAATTAGTCGTCATTTTCATCGATTTAGAGTCATTTTTATCCATTTGGCGAGATTTTCGTTAATTTGGCAACATTTCAAAAAGTCGCCAAGTTGGAGACATTCCGCCAAATTCGTCGCCAAAATCTCGCCAAGCGTTATGATAATGATAATATTAATAAGTTATTCTTATAGCAGATAAATGACTATTGGCGTTCAAATACAAAAGTATTACTCAAAGTACCTTTCCTTATGAATGGAACGAGCTAGATCCACGAGAATGATGTCACCCAATTTATCGCATGATATTACATATGAAAAGTGAACATGTTTCTGAACAGTTAATATTCTTATTTAATTTATGGGATTTTTTGATAAATTTATTTGAAAAATGTGCAATATCTCGAGAATGGTTCATGCTAGCGTTCTAAAATTTATGTCAATCGTTTTCTAAGGAAAAATTACATAAGAAATATCTATTTGCGTAATTTTATTAAAGGTTTTGATTTTTTGATGATTTTTTCAAAATTTCACTCGAAACTTTAGAGGGGTTCTGAACATTCGATTACGTTTAAAAACAATAGGCTTCCAATATTCACGGACTGTGATTTTTGTACCAAATTTCATTCGAATCGCTCCATTTGTCCGTGAGATATCGTCTCCACAGTCTCACTGACACACACACACACACACACACACACACAGACATCACCTCAAAAATGTTTGATTCGTGATCAGGGATGATTGAAGCGTGCCCTCCCGTCGAAAACTCGAATTCGAATTTTCGACCCAGTCACAGTACTATCCTTATACATTATGTATATAAGGAAAGTGATAAAGAACGCTGAATCAGTTTTGAATAATTTTCGAATTCCATGAAACAAATGTCTTTGAGTTCGAGCCTGAAATACCCTGATATAAATTAGCCAATAATTGTATTAATGACGTGCATGTATTCCCGTGTAGCTTAAACTAGTGGCGTTGACAGAGAGGATAGTGTTGGGAATCATTCACTCCTTTGGGTAAACAATGATATTGTATCTATATATGGTTCATATTAAAAAGCGAAAGCAGACACTGTACACCATGCAAATTGACCGCAAGACAGTAGCCGACCTGTTACGGTTATCAGCGCTCTCCTCCTTCCTGGAAATTGGGTATGCCTATAGCTATGAGAGATAGAACGAATTACCACTAGAGTTTAGTCGAATTACCACTAGAGTTCAATCGAATTACCACTAGAGTTTAATCGAATTACTACTAGAGCGATAGAACGAATTATCATTAGCGGGAGAATTCGAAAATTCGGCCCGTTAGGTTCTGTCCGGAGATCAATACTATATGTGTACAGAGATTCAGTCTTCTCGGTCACAGTGATGTTTCTGTAGGGCCTGGAAAGACAAATTACACGTTTGACAATTATTATACAGATTCTCCGCATCTGGAGGGGGAAGTCTATAATTCGGCCTCATTAATTATAGGGTCACACTGAAATTTTTGAGACAGGGGCAGACGATATGCGCTAGAAAAAAAAATTACTGGTCGGATATTTAAATTTGAACTCTTTTATGTTCGCAGACAATAAATTGTGGCAGAAATTATAATTTAGCTATCGTAGAACATATTTTGAAGGAAAAGAAAATAGAGTTGACACGATAGCTTTATCGAGCTATGATTTTCGATGATTTTAAAGTGAGGTTAAATCAAGAAAAATGTCTTCAACGTCTACAATTAGCATATGTAATTGATGCTGCATCTCGTGCCAATATATTCAAATGGTTTATAGAGTTTAGAAGAGGTCGAAATTCTCTCCTGGATGAAAAACACACAGGGAGACCTTTGTCAGTTGCAGTCCCAGAAAATGTGTCGGCTATTCGAAAAATAGTAATCGATGATAATCGCTGTACCTACCAAATGATACAAAAGGAACTTAACATTGGATCCGCAGCTATATATATAAAATTATTCATGAAGAACTGCATATGAAAAAATTAGTTTGTCGCTGAGTCCCTCATAATTTAACAGAACACCAAAAAGAGAAGCCTGTCAGAATCAGTAAAGAACCCCTAAAATCACTTAACGATGGTAGACACCGCATTACTTCTAAAATCATAACCGGTGATGAACCGTACATACCGTTTTTTGACGTTCCAATAAGTCAAGAAAGTAAAGTATGGGTCTTTGAAGATGACCCCCAGTCAACAATGGTGAAAAGATAACGAGTATCGAAAAAAGTAATGTATGCCGTGTTCTTCAGAAGTACAGGTCTGGTCAAAGCTATAAAGCTAGAGAGATAGAAGACAGTTACAGCTAACTGATACATCACTAAGTGTCTTTCAGAAATTCTTCAGGAAGTGAATGTTAGGGGACTCATGCTTTACCAATACAATGCATCTTCTCATTCACCAAGAATGACATAAGAATTTCTTGAACAAAAAAACATCAAAGTGATAGAACACCCACCTTATTCTCCTGATCTTATTATGTGTGACTTTTGGTTACTTTTTAATCTAATAAAATTTACGTGGGCGTCGTTTACATTCTGAAGATGAGATTGATGAGGCTATAAAAGCATATTTTTCATCGATTCCAAGAAATGGATGGCTTGAAGCGTATAATGTTTGGAAAATTCGCCTACAAAAGTGCATTAATGTTGGAGGGGAGTACTTTGAACACTCCTAAGAATTGGTAAGTGTAACTTGTACCACTTAGCCGTATCTCAAGAATTTCAGAGTGACCCTTGTATGTCCTATGGTTGATAATATAAGTGTAGAAGACCCAGACCATCCAATTCGTCCTAGGACATGAGTAGCAATTTGGGCGGCCAGGAAAAGATAATATAAGTGTTGTTGTTGAGACCCAGACCGTCCGACCTACCAGAAAGGTGTAAGGTAACTGTTTGGACGGTCGGGAAGTGCCACCCAATTTAGACCGGAACCCAGTGGGGGAGGCATCCAAAGGGACCGATAATATAAGTGTCGAAAGCCCAGGCCAACCGACTCATCTGAAGACTAAGAGTAACAAAATGGAAGGCCGGGAAAAGATAATATAAGTGTTGTTGTTGAAACCCAGACCGTCCGACCTACCAGAAAAGTGTAAGGTAACAGTTTGGACGGTCGGGAAGTGCCACCCAATTTATACCGGAACCCAGTGGGGGAGGCATCCACAGGGACCGATAATATAAGTGTCGAAAGCCCAGGCCAACCGACTCGTCTGAAGACTAAGAGTAGCAAAATGGAAGGCCGGAAAAAGATAATATAAGTGTTGATGATGATGAAACCCAGACCGTCCGACCTACCAGAAAGGTGTAAGGTAACTGTTTGGACGGTCAGGAAGTGCCACCCAATTTGAACCGGAACCCAGGGGGGGAGGCATCCACAGAGACCGTACCCTCCTTCCCCTACCACCAACCTCTCGGAGGACTTTCGGACCCACATGTTTAACGTGATCGTACTCCGCATGAACACGGCGGCAGTTTTGGCAGTGGCTGGAATCGAACCCGGGCCTACCGAGTGCAACTCCAGCGCGCTAACCAATGGGCTACCGCGCCCGGGATAATATAAGTGTTGAAGACCCAGACCGACCGACTCGTCAACAAGGACATGAGCAGCTATTTGGTCGGCCGGAGGGATAATATAAGTGTCGAAAGCCCAGACCAACCGGCTCGTCCGAGGACTTGGAATAATATAAGTGGATATATAATATTGGAATAATATTGGAGGGATAATATAAGTGTGTAAAAATTTATTCGAAGTCACCGGATTGCTTTTTAACGAGATGGGTCGGTCTGGAAAGATAAAAATATGTTAAAGGATTGTTATATAGATATATAGACATCCATTCCATGTAACATATCAGTTGGCATAAAAATATTCTATATTTGTAATATTTAAAAAACACATTTTTTAACACTTTCCAACATAGTTGAAAAGTGTTTATGACTTTGGTCATTCTGTCTGCCTGTCTGTCCGTTCGCAAGATAACTACCATAAAAATGACTTTATCAAAATAAAATTTTAGCATGTTGTTGCGACGATCTGTGGGACATATCGGAATGAAAATAAATATCGCCCAATTAGTTTCGGATTTAACCCTGGTGGAAAAAGTAAAATACATTCAACCCTGTCGCACATAATTTTTCAAACATTTTTAAGCGGATTTAAAATTTACAAATTGCTTCAAAAGTTTAAGGAAATATTTAAATGATCGCATAAAATGTGTAAAAAAAATTTCAGCAAAATATGTTAAGTAGTTTTTTTTAAATAAAAATCGAAATAATAATTACGCTCATGATATATGAAGAGATCACGCGTCTCATTGCGAAATAAAATATAGCATCCATTTTTTTTTCCGCTACGTTAAGTTCGTTTAAATTTATATTTAGTGTCGCATCCATCATAAAATTTCTTTATTTTTGCGTATGATCTGTGTATCTATATTCTATGCAAACGCAATTACAATATATTTGATTTTAAATGATGAAATATTCATTGATATCACATAGAAATGCAGACGATTTATATTTCGATGACGTTGTTTGAATAAAGTTCATTTAGTGTAACTAGCATAGAGTTAGAAAGAAGGAGATAAAACACCTATAGAAGAAACGCTTAAAAATGCCATAATGTTTTGAGAATTGTATCTAGGTGTTGCTAGTGTTAATAAAGCAGTTACTATTGCTAATTGACACAACAGAAAGGCGTAGTATTTAGTATATGTATTTTTGATTCTTTTAAATTAAGTGTTCCCTAATTATGAGTATAAATAACCAGTATTTTTTTGTAACTGTACGATAGAGTATACGGAATCTATGGAGACAAAAATAAATTGAAAGGTAAAAATTTTTGAATACGTAGGAATATTCTTTATTGTTTCAGTTCTAACTTGCATTTCGCTAATCATTTATTTTTACAAAATTTATAAAATATTTTAGGCCTTTCGCCATATAAATGCATGCCATGCAGGACTACTTATCGTATCCCAGCGCCACCTGAATGATAGTCTCACACAATATTGGCGTTTTCTTAATGAGGTTTTAATTCCTTATTTTTACCTCCATGTTTACCAGCATTGTTTTTTTTTCGATGAAGTGTTAAGTTTTCAAATATAATAAATTACTGTAGTACTGTGATAATTTAAAAAATATCAGCGCTGAATGTATCACAATTTAGAGATGCTTACACAAAATTACATTTCGTTTAGAAAGTGTTTTATAATCAATGATTTATGCATGATTGATCTTTCTTGTTTTTTCTGTTGTAAGAAAAGTGATGAACAAACGATTATGTACGAAAATAATCAGTGTTACATAATTTCATCTCAAATGCGTAGGTTCTATGTTAATTAGAAAAAGAGGAGGAGGGGTTATAAAATATGGGGGTGAAAATTAAAAGATGCTATAAAACATTCAAGTGCAGTATAAAAAAATCGAAAACATCGAGATTAAGACAAAAATAGCAAATATTTTAATATTGCACTCACTGTAAAGGTAGGGGTTTAGAAACCAAATTTTGGGTTTTCCTCGTTTTAAAAATTCAATGAATAAAAAAATGGGAAACTATTTTCGGAGATATAGCTCTCTAACACCAACTCCATTACAGGGGCGAAAAATCTGATGTGGGCAGTACATGACTTTCCTTATATAATGCAATGAATTTACTACATTTACAGTTTAAAAAAATGTTATTCTTATAGTAAATACTTATATTCTTTCCAGGATATTAAATTTTCTTCAATGAGTCGTCATTTTCATTGATTTAGCGTCATTTTTATCCATTTGGCGAGATTATCGTTAATTTAAAACATTTTAAAATGTCGCCTAGTTGGCGACATTCCGCTAAATTCGTCGCCAAAATCTCGCCAAGCGTTATGGATGGAGAAATAAGTTATTCTTACAGCAGATAAATGACTATTTGCGTTCAAATGCAAAAGTATTACTCAAAGTATATTTTCTCGAAAATGTAACGAGTTAGATCCACGAGAATGATGCTACCAAATTTATCGCATGATATTAGATATGAAAAGTGAACATATTTCTTAACAGTTAAATTTTTTTTAAATTTATGGGATTTTTTGATAAATTTATTTGAAAAATGTATAATATCTCGAGAACGGTTCACGCTAGCGTTCTAAAGTTTATGTCAATCGTTTTCTAAGGAAAAATTACATAAAAAATGTCTATTTGCATAACTTTATTAAAGGTTTTGATTTTTTGATGATTTTTTCAAAATTTCACTCGAAAATTTAGGGCGTTCTGAACATTCGATTGTGTTTCAACACAATAGGCTTCCAGTATTCACGGATTGTGATTTTTGTACCAAATTACATTCGAATCGCTCCATTCGTTCGTGAGATATCGTCTCCACAGACTCACTGACACACACATACACACATACTTTCACATACATACACACACACACACAGACATCGCCTCAAAAATGTTCGATTCGTGATACGGGATGCTTGAAACATGCTCTCCCGTCGAAAACTCGAATTCGAATTTTTGACCCCGTCACAATACTTCCTTATACATTATGTATATAAGGAAAGTAAAAACACGGACTCTTCAGATTTATTATAAAAAGATGTCAATGCATTAAAAAAAAATCTGATGTGGGCAACACATGACTTTCCTTATATAATGAAATGAATTTACTACTTTTACAGTAAAATAAATAGGTTTTTCTTCAAGTAGATACTAATATCCTTTCCAAGATATTGAATTTTCGACAATTTGTCATCATTTTCATTGATTTATCGTCACTTTTATCTATTTGGCGAGATTTTCGTTAATTTGGCAACATTTCAAAAAGTCGCCAAGTTGGCGACATTCCGCCAATTTCGTCGCCAAAATCTCGCCAAGCGTTATGGATGAAGAAATAAGTTATATATATATATATATATATATATATATATATATATATATATATATATATATATATATATATATATATATATATATATATATATATATTTAACTTATTAGATATTGAATTTTGACATATATTATATAACTATTATTATATATTTATATATTATATAACTTATTAGATATTGAATTTTCCACAATTAGTCGTCATTTTCATTGATTTAGCGTCATTTTTATCCATTTGGCGAGATTTTCGTTAATTTGGCAACATTTCAAAAAGTCGCCAAGTCGGCGACATTCCGCCAATTTCGTCGCCAAAATCTCGCCAAGCGTTATGGATGAAGAAATAAGTTATTCTTACAGCAGATAAATTGGCGTTCAAATGCAAAAGTATTACTCAAAGTATCTTTTTTCATGAATGGAACGAGCTAGATCCACGAGAATAATGTCACCCAATTTATCGCATGATATTATATATGAAAAGTGAACATGTTTCTCAATAGGAAATATTTTTTTTTCTATTTTATATGACTTTTTGATAATTTTTTTGAAAAATGTGCAATATCTCGAGAACGGTTTATGTTAGCGTTCTAAAATTTATGTCAATCGTTTTCTAATGAAAAATTACATAAGAAATGTCTATTTGTGTAACTTTATTATTGGTTTTGATTTCTTGACGATTTTTTCAATATTTCATTCGAAAATTTAGGGGGGTTCTGTACATTCGACTGCGTATAAAAACAATAGGCTTCCAGTGTTTACAGATTGCGATTTTTGTACCAAATTTTGTTCGAATCGGTCCATTCGTTCGTCAGTTATCGTCTCCACAGACCCACTGACACACACACGCACACATACTTTCACACACACACACACACAGAGACATCACTTCAAAAATGTTTGATTCGTGATCAGGGATGCTTGAAACGTGCTCTCCCGTCGAAAACTCGAATTCGAATTTTCGACCCCGTCACAATACTTTCCTTATACATTATGTATATAAGGAAAGTAATATGAGATGGGGAGCATATGAAAATGTAAAAAAATAATTTATTCAAGTAAGATATAAATGATAGGAAAACACAACTCATAGGACTGACATGACTCATAGGAAAACACAATTTCAAATTTTTGCAGTCGATGCAGGTGAAAGGCGGATGGAAAAGATGAATTTTCTAATTATTTCTCAGTTTTGTTAAAAGTAATGAACAACAACAAAAACTGAAAACTAACATCCCGACCTAAATGCCCGAAAATTAACACGGTCGTTTTAGGTTGAGTAGATAAAGTGAGAAGGAATTAAATATGCGAGGAACTTAAATCAATAAAATATTCAAACAGGTATCAAAATATCGGGCGCATCGAGCTTAAGTAAAGTATACAAAAATTTTGATATTTGAAGTTACGAAGTGGGGAGGGGGTAGTTTGGATGGTAGAAAAATAAGTTTTCATTTTTTTCGTATTTGTGGGAAAAGTAAAAGACAAAGAAGTCTAAAATAATTTTCAGGTATTCATCAAACTGGAATGAAAGGGGGGAGGGGTGATAAGATGTGTACAGGGAATTGAAATTTAAAAAAAATCGAAATACTCGTGTATAGGCTCAAAATTTAGAAATAATTAAATTTTAGAGAAAAAATTAGCAATTTTCACTTTCCTTATATACAATAATGTATAAGGAAAGTATTGTGACTGGGTCAAAAATTCGAATTCTAATCTTCGACGAGAGAGCACCTTTCAAGCATCCTTCATCACGAATCGAACATTTTTTAGATGATATCTTTCTGTGTGTGTGTGTGTGTGTGTGTGTGTGTCAGTGAACCTGTGGAGACTATAACTGACGAATGAATGGACCGATTCGAACTAAATTTGGTACAAAAATCACAATCCCTGAATGCTGGAAGTTTATTGTTTTTATACGCAATCGAATATTCAGAAATCCCCCAAATTTTCGAGCGAAATTTTGGAAAAATCATTAAAAAATCGAAACCTTTAATAAAGTTACGCAAATAGATATGCCTTATGTAATTTTTCATTAGAAAACGGTTGACATAAATTTTAGAACGCTAGCTTGAACCGTTCTCGAGATATTGCACATTTTTCAAAAAAATTATCAAAAAATCATGTAAAATAAAAAAAAAAGTATCACCTATTGAGAAACATTTTCTCTTTTCATATGTAATATCATGCGATAAATTGAGTGACATCATTCTCGTGGATCTATCTCGTTCCATGCATGAAAAAAGCTACTTTGAGTAATACTTTTGTATTTGAACGCCAATAATTTATTTATCTGTTGTATGAATAACTTACTTCTCCATCCATAACGCTTGGCGAGATTTTGGCGGAATGTCGCCAACTTGGCGCCTTGTTTAAATGTTACCAAATTAACGAAAATCTCGCCAAATGGATGAAAATGGGGTAAATCAATGAAAATGACGACTAATTGAAAGTTCAATATCTTGGAAAGAATATATCTACTATAAGAATAAACTATTGTTTTTACTGTTAAAGTAGAAAATTCATTGCGTTATATGAGGATGGTCATGTGTTGCCCACATCAGATTTTTTACAGCTTTCATTAAAAAAAGTCAAAACTCCCAATTTTCCTGTCTTTTTATTCTTGAAGTTTTAGTTTTGAAAAAATAATTAAAAAAAAATAATCTAAATGATTTTTAGAAATTCATGAAGTTACGTAATATACCGCAAGAATTACCAGGTTTCATCCATTTAATTGGAAAGAGAAGACTGGGTGTGTAAAAAAATGTGAGGACTAGAATTACACCATCTCGAGTGATCATAGCTAAACGAAGATACCAGCAGAATTATGAAAGTATGTTAATCTTTAGAACCTTACACTTAGTATATGGATTCAGTACTTTGAGCAATGGAACCATTAATGAATGTTTCCATTGTTCAAATGAGCCATACATAAAGGATCCTGTTTTAGGTGATTACATTTAACTTATTTTTTCACTCTGATAAGAATTGTGATACAAGTAGAACTAAACGCATGCAGTATAAATGTGTGAGAAACTCCAGTGGAGATATTTTGCATTCCTTTTGATTGACTAGATGTAATATATAGATTCCTCCGAGCATATTCCTTCACTATATAGGTACAGGGGCACCGCCTGCTCTCTGTAACATCGGATTCTAAACTGCAAATCAATAAAAAGCTTCTTTTATGGGTCACGTGCAGTAGAACTCCAACGAGGAATCGTCTGAAAATGCTGATGCCAACTTATTTTGGGAAAGGAAATATTTTTATTCCGAGAGTGATTCACATCTGACGGGTATCTCTTTTCTTCAAAATACACATTTGGTGAAAGGAAATGGACGAAGTAAAACGGGCGGACACAATCGAATTACAGATCGGCATAGGGGCGATTGATATTCGGCAAATGACATTTTCATTGCTTTTAGGGAGGGACAAACTAAACTTCCAAATTTTAGGGACATAAAGGTTTTGTTTGTGATCTTTCCAGGTACTGGTAAAGTGAAAAGTTTAGCAAAATAAAAATATGTGAAGTAAGTCGCTTCACTCAACTTTCTCATGCGTGTTTATTCGATATTGTTTAGGTCTTATACTCAAGTTACTCTTTTATATCTTGTAAAAATTATGGAAAATGCTTTTCAAGTTGACAACAGTCTCGCTGGTAAACTGAAATCATTTGGTTAATACAGGGCGATTGATAAGTCACGCACATCAAATTTTGAAATCATATAATGTAATGAAAAATGAAAAATAATTGATGCCGCCGCCGTTTCATAAGTTTCGTTTTCTCAAGTTTCTCTGCCACGCACTGCCAAACCTATAACATACAAAAATATAAAATTTAGTACATTTGTGGAAAAATATTAGGGGAATACACTCATATAAACCGTTTTTCGATTTATAATTTAGTTTAGGAAATATTTAATGTCAAAGCCAAAGGAAGAGTATTTGAGTTGAGATTTCGCGTTTTGGACAGACTAGCAATAGCAAGACCTCGATTTTTTGTAGGCATGTACCTACATAGTTGAATTTTTACAAGATGGGGCCCTTTTTTTAAAATTTCGATTTAGTTAATGAGTTATTCAATTTTTGTACACTTCTGAAGAGAATTTTTTTCTTCTCTGCGGACGAAGATTTAATTAGTCTAGATGATCGCAAACTTCTCTCTGATTGGTTTCTGGCAGAAACGTATTACAAAATTGCCGATAACTGAATTATTTAAGCATTAAAAACAGTAGAAGTATAGATATTTAATTATAAACATGACTACAATGTTAGTCGTGCACTTGGCAGAATGTGAAAAGTTGATAATCATATGCCCTATCGTTTTTTCTTACACTAGAGGGCTCTGTCCCCTAATGTAAGAAATTTGGCTGATAGTTTGATCATTTATATAACTTTTAAAACGGCGTTTGCATACCGAGTTTCGCTGCTGTAGCTCAATTTTTTTATGAGTACATATGTTGTGACCTACTCGCCAAAAGCACTTTTTCTCGTCCATGGGTTTTTTGCATAACCAAATTTGCTCTAATTTGAATACCGAGGCGCACGCATTTCGACAATGCTCGAAGTGCCGGTAGCAACGTAAGTATATTCGGAGGCTCGATATAAAACTGAGGAAAAGACAGAGAGAGAGAGAGGTGAAGGGATAATCCACGAGGAGCTGCGGCGAAGAGTCAAGAAACGAAGGAAGAGAGGACAGCCGACCGCAATGAAGTATTTTGTAGTTTGAACCTCAATTGGACGCATGTGTCATGCCGCACTTGTAAGTTGGAAAGTCTTCAACAGACGTTTGTAATTAGTTTGGATATCGAATAAATGCAGTCCACATTTAGAATCATCATAATTGTTGAAGTTGTTCATTTTACGACAGTCAATGCCAAAACAGCATACATCTTTTTGCACCAGAGTGTATTTTTGAGGGTATATTAGTGCTAACAAACTAAAAAAATTCTACTATTTCAATAACTAGGTACATTATATGATTCTAAAATTTGATGTGTGCGAACTTTTTATCACTCTGTGTACGATATTTGCTTTGCAGCCGTAACGTAATTGAAACTATCACTATCCAGAATTGATTATACTTGTTACTATACTTTGGTCAGAAAATTATCGTATGACACAGAAAACTATAAAAATCTCAAATTTCGAATGATTTAAGTTCTTATCATGGAAATCTATCATAGTTTTTTTTTACATAATGTATCCACTCGTAAAATTTCATAACAGCACGCGCACTATGTATTTAGTTATCACACACACACGCACACACTCACACACACATCGGCCACTCATCTTACAGCTTATACCCTAGGATGAGTCGGGTGACCTGGGTCTTCCACACACACTCACACATACCTTTTCAAAAGTGTTCAAAATGTGTTCAAGAGGTCTATAGCATATTTATCCATCCAAAATCTCGAATTCGAAATATTTCGTAAAAAAAATACTGTATACAAGAAATTAAAAATCAGGTGAAATATTTTCGGTCGAAAGATCTGTGGGATTTTGCACAGTCATGTAAAATATGTTTCTGAATCTATTTCCATCAAAATATATCAAGGTTCCAACTTATATTTTATAAATATTAGCAATAAATTATTTTAAAAATAATAACAATAATTAATTAGATTTTTTTTTTGCGTGTGTAATAATAAAAAATAGTACCGTAATAAAAAAAAATCTGATGTGGGCAACACATGACTTTCCTTATATAATGTAATGAATTTACTACTTTTACAGTAAAAAAAATGTTTTTCTTATAGTAGATACTAATATTCTTTCCATGATATTGAATTTTCGACAATTAGTCGTCATTTTCATTGATTTAACGTCATTTTTATCCATTTGGCGAGATTTTCGTTAATTTGGCAACATTTCAAAAAGTCGCCAAGTTGGCGACATTCCGCCAAATTCCTCGCCAAAATCTCGCCAAGCGTTATGCACTAAGAAATAAGTTATTCTTACAGCAGATAAATGACTATTGGCGTTCAAATACAAAAGTATTATTCAAAGTCTCTTTTTTCATGAATGGAACGAGCTAGATCCAAGAGAATGATGTCACCCAATTTATCGCATGGTATTACATATGAAAAGTGCACATGTTTCTCAATAGGAAATATTTTTATTTTTATTTTATATGACTTTTTGATAATTTTTTTTTAAAATGTACAGTATCTCAAGAACGGTTCATGTGAGCGTTCTAAAATTTATGTCAATCGTTTTCTAATGAAAATTTACATAAGAAATGTCTATTTGCGTAACTTTATTAGTGGTTTTGATTTTTTGACGATTTTTTCAAAATTTCACTCGAAAATTTAGGGGGGTTCTGAACATTCGATTGCGTACAAAAACAATAGGCTTCCAGTGTTTACGGATTGTGATTTTTGTACCAAATTTGGTTCAAATCGGTCCATTCGTTCGTCAGTTATCGTCTCCACAGACCCACTGACACACACACACACACACACACACACACACACACATACTTTCACACACACACAGCCATCACTTCAAAAATGTTTGATTCGTGATCAGGGATGCTTGAAACGTGCTCTCCCGTCGAAAACTCGAATTCGAATTTTCGACCCCGTCACAATACTTTCCTTATACATTATGTATATAAGGAAAGTAAAAATGTAACTGGATCACAATATTATTTTGGACCATATGAATGTTTGGAAAAGTAATTTAACATTCGGGGCTCAAAACTCTACATAGTCCTAATCTAGGAACAGCTGGGCCAAATTATTCGACGCTTTGTATCAGACGTTAAATGTTGATAGATTTGAAATCTGGAATCAAAATTGGGTGTTGCACTTGGAAATTACGAAATTGGTGCGCATTTGAAATTAAAGACGGCTTTATATACTAATTTATTCATATGAACTTGAAGAAGATGTTATTCCCTATCAAATGATATTTTTGAATTGTCCTACTCAGAACAATATATAAATAACGAGGGATGGAACTTTTCTGTCTGCAGCTGTAAGTATAATATTCAAAGAGAAAATTTGTCGGACATACATATGTATTCGCTAACAGATTTTAATAGTAAGTTAACATAGTTTTCTTATTGTATTTATAAGAAACGTCTTTTTTTCTATCATGAAGCATAAACTACAAGTGAATAAAGCGCCTTTTATGGATGAAAATCTGGTTTTAACTTATTTCCAAAAAAAAAATATTTTTATATCTGGAGCAATTCATACCTCATTGTCTCTTTCCTTCAAAATGCGCGTTTACTGAAAGAATACGGGAAAAGCGAAGCAGGGCTCTTATTGGGGGGAGGGGGGACGTGGGGCGTGGGAGGGGATTAATCGAATTACAGATCGAGAGGGTCTTCTGGTATTTGACAAACGATATTTTCATTGCTTTTAGTGAGACTACTAAATTTGAAGGATGCAAAAAGGCTTCTATTACCTTCTATACTGGTCACAAAAAGTTAAGGATACTACAAATACATCTGACAAAAATTGTCTAAGAATGACACTGATATACATTGAATAGAGCTGCTCAGAAAACTTATAAAATAGTATATAATGTTTCGAGACAGTAAATATCTTTAAAACACTCTAACCATAACGTTTTTTTTTTTTCAATTTTACTACAAATATTTTCCAACTTTTTAACGATGCTTCTAAAGTAATATGGAAATCACATGCTTTTCTTATTTCTCTTTATTTAAACTATATACCGTAAGCCAGAGGAACTAAGATCAGCACTTAAGAGAACATAAAACTGTTTGAAAAAAATCGTAATAAATCTTCAAAACATTAGATTAAAAAAAAAAAGATGTGTATAGTATATCATGGGTCGAAAACCCAGGCCGTCCGACTCATCCAGAGATATAGAGCAGCAAAAATGGGCGGCCGGAGTATATCATGGGTGTAATTATTATTTCAATTTCTATATAAAAATTTTCTGATTGACCAACTTTGTCTAAGGGAATCGTATAAAAATTTAAAAAGGGTAACTTTTTGGAAATTAATGGGATGACTATTTCAATAACGTAGTCTTATTTCCTACCTGACTTTCAACATTTTTGCAATTTACATTGCCCTCTTATCTCCAGCAGGTAAAGAATTAAAGCGCGTTTCAATCTTTTTGGGATACCCTGTACAATTTTTGGTGATGCTGCCAACTAGTGGAATAGTTTAAAATGTATGTACCAATTTTCATATTAATTTTACATTGTTAATATAGCCCCCCCCCCCTCCCAGGTACTGAAATATTACTGGAGGACAAACATTGTCCCTCTACTTTATTCGTTATTTTTATTTTAAAGAAATTATTTCCATAATACGAGTATAAGACAATAGCTCCATTATCCAAATTTTTAAATAACAAGAAGGATCAATCATACATAAAACATTGATTATGAAACACTTTCCAACTGCAATGCACTTTTGCACTTTTATTTAACCATCTCTAAAATACGATATAATCAGCGGCGATATTTTTACTTTCCTTATATACGATAATGTATAAGGAAAGTATTGTGACGGGGTCGAAAATTCGAATTCAAGTTTTCGCCGGGAGAGCACGTTTCAAGCATACCAGATCACGAATCGAACATTTTTGAGGTGATGTCTGTCTGTGTGTGTATGTATGTGAAAGTATGTATGTGTGTGTGTGTGTGTCAGTGTGTGTGGCTGTGGAGACGATATCTCATGACCGAATGGAGCGATTCGAATGCAATTTGGTACAAAAATCACTATCTATGAATACTGGAAACCAATTGTTTTAAAAGACAATCGAATGCTCAGAAACCCCCTAAATTTTCGAGTGAAATTTTGAAAAAAATCATCAAAAAATCAAAACCTTTAATAAAGTTACGCAAATAGACATTTCTTATGTAATTTTTCCTCAGAAAACGATTGACATAAACTTTAGAACTCTAGCATGAACCGTTTTCGAGATATGGCATATTTTTCAAATACATTTATCAAAACATCCCATAAATTAAAAAATATTAACTGTTCAGAAACATGTTCACTTTTCATATGTAATATCATGCGATAAATTTGGTGACATCATTCTGATCACGAATCGAACATTTTTGAAGTGATGTCGGTGAGTGTGTGTGTGTGTGTGTGTGTGTCAGTGAGTCTGTGGAGACGATAACTGACGAACGAATGGACCGATTCAAACGAAATTTGGTACAAAAATTACAATCCATAAACACTGGAAGCCTATTGTTTTATACGCAATCAAATGTTCAGAACTCCCCTAAATTTTCTAGGAAAATTTTGAAAAAATCGTCAAAAAATCAAAACCTCTAATAAAGTATCGCAAATAGACATTTCTTATGTAATTTTTCATTAGAAAATGATTGACATAAATTTTAGAACGCTACCATGAACCGTTCTCGAGATATTGCACATTTTTCAAAAAAATTATCAAAAAGTCATATAAAATAAAAAATATATATATTTCCTATCGAGAAACATGTTCACTTTTCATATGTAATACCATGCGATGATTTTGGTGACATCGTTTTCGAGGAAAAATCTAGCTCGTTCCATTCATGAAAAAATATACTCTGAGCAATACTTTTGTATTTGAACGCCAATAGTCATTTATCTGCTGTAAGAATTACTTATTTCTCCGTCCATAACGCTTGGCGAGATTTTGGTGACGAATTGGATGGAATGTCGCCAACTTGGCGACTTTTTTAAATGTTGCTAAATTAACGAAAAACTCGCCAAATGGATAAAAAATGACGCTAAATCAATGAAAATGACGACACATTGACGAAAATTCATTATCTTGGAAAGAATATAAATCTCTACTATAAAAATAATCTATTTTTTTACTGTAAAAGTAGTAAATTCATTCCATTATATAACGAAAGTCATGTGCTACCCACAACAGATTTTTTTAAATTATCACAGTACTACAATAATGTATTTTACTTAAAAACTTGTAAGCATAGAGATAAAAGTACTTTCTAGTTCCATGCTTAAAACTTCTTCGAAAAGGCAATGCTATAAAATCATCTGCTTCTCTATATAAAATCAATGAATATTTCATTCACACCACCTGTATTCCAGACTCCAGAGCTAAGTAATTTTGCGTTAAAAATTCACCAATTCAAAAAATTCAGCAATCTTGCATCTAGATTTCTTTGCATTCTGCATACGTTAAAATCAGGCTGCGTTGTAGAGATAATTAAAGTTGGATGATCATTTAAACTCAAAAATATTGTAATTGAGTTTGAGCAGAATATAGATGCACTGAAAATACGCAAAAATAGAGCAGTTTCAAGACGGATGCAAAACTAAATAAAATACAGGGTTCAATCCAAAATTAACTGGGTGATATTATTTATTTACATTTCAATATGTCCCACCGTCTGAACAACATACTATGTATACCGTCTGAACAACATACTATGTATACCGTCTGAACAACATACTAAAATGTCATTTTGATAAAGTCATTTTTATAGTAGTTATCGTGCGAACGGACGGACAGGCAAAATGACCAATGTCATAAACACTTTTCAGCTATGTTGGAAAGTCTTAATAAAAATGAAAACAATAATTACACTTGTTGGGTGAATTCTCCGAAGGTAAATGCAAAAATGCGTTCTTTGTTCTAATTCTTTCTTTTAAGTAAGCATTTCTATGTCTGAATTTTCTTTATACATTGAAAACTACAACCCACAATGTCCAAATACATTATCAAATCTTGAACGGGACGTAGTCCAATAGATTCCCCTTTACGAAGCTTAAGCATGGTCGTAGATTAACAGTTACAGGTCTGATAAGTACTGATCCTATAATCAGTTCGAATGCCTTCCGTTCAACCTCTTGCATTCTAAGTTGCTTTTGATGAAGATTAAACGCATAATCGATATGTGATACGTTGGATTTATTGCATAGTATTGAAAGCCTCCAGAAATATAAGAGATACAAGTTTTCTGAAGTTTTGACTTTTACTTTCCCTGCAATACATGGTAATGTATGGGGAAAGTCTTGGAATCATGTCGAAAATCGCAACTCGAGTTTTCGACGGATCTACATGTTTTGAGACCTCTAGAATACGAAAAAACTATTTTTAGCGTGACGTCTGCGTGTGTGTCTGTGTGTCTGTCTGTCTGTGTCTCTGTCTGTCTGTCTGTCTGTCTGTGCAGATTTTGTATCCACTCTAACTGAAAAACTAATTGACCTAATTTTATAAAATTTGGTAGGTATGTCCTTGTAGGCGAATCTGGTGCTGATTAGTTTTTGGTAAGATTCCGGATAAAAGAACCCGCCTTTTTTTTTTGCGAAATGGCCCGCAATGGCTTGTATCCACTCTAGCTAAAAATCTAATGGACCGAATTTCACAAAATTTGGTAGATAAGTCACTTATTGGTCACCCTGGTGCTGATTAGATTTTGGTACGATTCGGAAATAAATAACCTGCCTGTTTTTGCGAAAAGGCCAGCAAAAATCGTCAAAATTTAAAATAAAGAACTACGTATGCTCAAATATATCCATTACATGCTCGTTTAATACGTAATCTTTAACGAAGAAAAGAATAAGACCAACCCCATTATGCTAGGACTAGCCGTTCTCGAGATATTTTAGTTTTTTCATATTTTCTCTACGCCATCTTTGAAAATAAGTCCAGTTATCAAATGAGATCGAAAATTGAATTAAAAGTGAATTAAATTTAATTAACATAAAGAGAACGTGAATATAAGTCTGCAGAGAAAGTCATGTGCTGCCCACATCAGATTTTTTTTATTATCCGCGGTCGAAAATTCCTCAGGAAATTTTAAGTATTCATGTATTTTTCATGAAATTTGTACACTTAGTAACACCATGAATATTCTAAACTCCCTGCAGCTAAACTTCCTACATTTCCAATAAAGGAACTGAACCTTAGCAGTATTAATTACCAAATTAAATACAAGCGAATTAAACGGCTATTAATTAAACAGATAATTAGCATTCTGAAAGTGCTAATAATTGCGATCATGAATAATTAGTTTTCGTAATTACGTTGTTTAATTGTTTATAAGAATCAACAATAAGACAAATAATTGTTATCTGCATTATAATTATATTTTAATGCAGATAACAATTATTTGATTCTTATAAACTGAGCATTTCGCTACTACGATTGTCACGAACAGTTATAATTATAATTATATTTTAATTATAACTGTTCCTGACAATCATAGTAGCGAAATGCTCTGTTTATAAGAATCCACAATATGACATACCATTGTCGTCGGCCATCTTTGTGACGCCTCTATCAGCAACCAATCATAGAAAAGTTGGGTTTTGGTTTGACCCATTAAATCATTACCCGTACTAGTAATGCTGCATTTTATTAATTAAATTTTAATTAACATCAAAATTCCAATCTGTCTTGCACGTCTACGGGATTATATTAGTCTATTGTGCAAAGTTTCATACTTTTTGATTGCCATCTATTCGCAATGCTGTGCCAAAATATTGCAGGATGTTTTTACTTTCCCTGCAATACATGGTAATGTATAGGGAAAGTATTCGAATCATGCCGAAAATCACAACACGAGTTTTCGACGAATCTACGCGTTTCGAGACCTCTATAGTACGAAAAAACTACTTTTAGCGTGACGTCTGTGTGTGTGTCTGTGTGTCTGTCTGTCTGTCTGTGCAGATTTTGTATCCACTCTAGCTGAAAAACTAATGCACTGAATTTCACAAAATTCGGTAGATAAGTCACTTGTGGCCCACCCTGGTGCTGATTAGATTTTGGTACGATTCAGAAATAAATAACCTGCCTTTCTTTGCAAAATGGCCCGCAAAAATCGACAAAATCAAAAATAAAAATACATATGCTCAAATATATCCATTAAATGCTCGTTTCATACGTAATTTTTAACGAAGAAAAGAATAAGACCAACCCCATTACACTAGGACTAGCCATTCTCGAGATATTTTAGTTTTTTCATATTTTTCCTACGCCACCTTTGAAAATAAGTCCAGTTACCAAATGAGAACGAAAATTGAATTAAAAGTGAATTAAATTTAATTAAAATAAAGAGAACGTGTATATAAGTCTGCAGGGAAAGTCATGTGCTGCCCACATCAGATTTTTACTTTCCCTGCAATACATGGTAATGTATAGGGAAAGTATTCGAATCATGCCGAAAATCGCAACTCGAGTTTTCGACGAATCTACGCGTTTCGAGACCTCTAGAGTACGAAAAAACTATTTTTAGCGTGACGTCTGTGTGTGTGTCTGTCTGTGTGTCTGTGTGTTTGTCTGCGTGTCTGTCTGTCTGTGCAGATTTTGTAACCACTCTAACTCAAAAACTATTGGACCGAATTTCATAAAATTTGGTAGGTGAGTCACTTGTGGACGAATCTGATGCTGATTAGTTTTAGATACAATTCGGGATAAAAAAATCACCTTTTTTTGCGAAATGGCCCGCGAAAGTCTGTATCCCCTCTAGCTAAAAAGCTAATGAACCAAATTTCAAAAAATTCAGTGGATAAATCGCTTGTGGGACACTCTGGTGTTGATTAGATTTTGGTATGATTCGGTAAAAAATAACCTGCCTTTTTTTACAAAATAGCCCACAAAAATCGTCAAAATCTAAAATATAAAACTACGTATGCTCAAATATATCCATTAAATGCCTGTTTTATACGTAATTTTTAACGATGGAAAGAATAAGACCAACTCCATTACACTTGGACTAGCCGTTCTCGAGATATTTTAGTTCTTTCGTATTTTCTCTACGCCACCTTTGAAAATAAGTCCAGTTACCAAATGCGATCGAAAATTTAATTAAAAGTGAATTAAATTAAATTAAAATAAAGAGAATATGGATATAAGTCTGCAGGGAAAATCATGTGCTGCCCACATCAGAATTTTTTTTAATTATAATCAATAAATTATATGCATAATTAATCATTACTCTTTTCCTTTCTATTTTCTTATCATCTGTCAAAATTTCCTTATCTCGGAACTTGTGTTATTGAATAAACGCCTACTTATCTATTGAAGAAAAAAAAAATAATGTTCATGGCATTACTATAATATATATAAGCTACGCTGGACCGTAACTACTTACATGTAGTAGGAAAAGTGGTCCTTAGATATTAAAAGGTTGGGAAACGCTGAAGTAGACTTATCTGAAACAAGAGACTGCAAATGACAGTAAGTGCAGTATCCATTGCCCATTGCCACGTTTGGCGTAATGTTAAGAGGGAAATATATCGGGTAAATGGGAAGTCAAAGCTATTCCGTCAAATGAGAGGGGGATTTATTCTTTCTGAGCACTTGAGCGCAGTAGCAAGCAGGAGCTGCTTGGATTGTGTACAAAATAAGGAAGTGGACATTACTTGAGTAGTTCTACACACGTTTAAATATACAGGGTGTCCAGAAAGTTCCAGAACGGTGCATTATCTGGAGAAATACACTTCGGATCAAAAGATAAAAACACATATTCAATATTTTTAGAAAAGCTATCCAATGATACCAAATTGACCCCCTCCCCCCTCCCCCCTCCTGGAGGAGGCGGGGTCGGGCAACTTTTAAATTTCAAATGAGAACCCCCATTTTTTATTGCAGATTTGAATTCTCCAGAAAAAAATACATACATTGACCTATAATTTTTGATTTTTGCTCCCACAAACGGCGCAATAATCGAGAAAAACGGTGAGAGGCAAGAGGACTCATGTTAATCAAGCGCCCCGAAGGAAACAGAAAACTACTACGTCCACATCGTTGTTCCTGGGTAGTGCTAAAAGTAGTTTTGAACCGTTTTCTAAACTGAAGTTAAAAGTTGTCGCTGAAGTGAACGGTTAGCGGGGGGGGGGGGGGGGGAGGGGGGGGGGCAATTTTAGCATCATTGGATAGTTTTTTTTTTTAAATATTGAACACGTAATTTTTTATTTTTCTATCCGAAGTGTATTTCCCGAGACATTCGCATTTTTAAACGTTTGTGCCCCACTTCCGTTTTTCTCGATTATAGCGCCGTTTGTGGGAGCAAAAATCAAAAATCGTAGGTCAAATGTATGTAATTTTTTCTGGAGAATCCAAATCTGCAATAAAAAAATGGAAGTTCCCATTGAAAATTTCAAAGTTACCCCACCCCCTCCCCCCAGGAGGAAGGGGGGAGTCAATTTTGGTATCATTGGATAGCTTTTCTAAAAATATTGAATACGTGTTTTTTTATTTTTAGATCCGAAGTGTATTTCTCGAGATATTGCGCCATTCTGGAACTTTCTGGACACTCTGAATACTAAGAAAACCTTCTAATTTTTCTTCACCCAGCATATATGCATATATATATATATATATTTGACCAACAATAAAAGTTAAATGTTCCATAAGAGCGTAATTTTTTAATCCAAATCCGAGCAGATAAAATTTGCTGACCAAATGGCATGGTTCTCAGCAAATGATGTCTTAAAGCGATTTATTTAACACATATAAAATAAAAAACATTAAAAATGAAACGAAAAAAGAAAGATACATCTAAGTCAAAAATGCAAGAAATATAAAAGAAAATAGTACTCAGGCCCGTCAAAGGTAGGAAAACCAGCATTCTTATAAAAGTAAGTAACAACATTATTAACAGTTTTCTTTTTCATTAACAATGTATTATCAACATTATCAACTTAGTATCAAAACTATTATTTTTAATCTAAGAATGGCTCAGTTAGGTTGTGTCCCGTGGTCGGTAAATATGTTCGGCATTTTTTTAAATAGAAACTAACATAATAATTACACCCATGTAATATGAAGGGATCATGTGACCCACTTCAACATGAAATATGGCATCCATTTTTTTCCCAGAGTAAAAATCGTGATTTTTAAAGTTTTTTTAAATTTATATTGAGTGTTGCATCCATCCTAAAACCGCTTTATTTTTGCGTATTTTCTGTGCATCTATATTCTGCGCCAAAGCAATTGCAATATTTTTGAGTTTAAATGATCGTCCAACTTTGATTATTTCTACAACGAAGTCTAATTTTAATGAATGCAGAATGTAAACAAGGGACTGTAAGAAGAGTTGAACAGGAAATGAATTTTTTTTTCACGAAAAATTATTTAACTCTGGAGTCTGGAATAAAAGTGTATGAATGAAATATTCACTGCTTTTACATAGAGAGCCAAACGATTTAAATTTTTGATGACGTCATTTGAATAAAGTTCATTTTTACTTTCCTTATTACATAATGTATAAGGAAAGTATTGTGACGGGGTCGAAAATTCGAATTCGAGTTTTCGACGGGAGAGCACGTTTCAAGCATCCCTGATCACGAATCAAACGTTTTTGAAGTGATGTGTGTGTGTGTGTGAAAGTATGTGTGTGTGTGTGTGTGTGTGTCAGTGGGTCTGTGGAGACGATAACTGACGAACGAATGGACCGATTCGAACCAAATTTGGTACAAAAATCACAATCTGTAAACACTGGAAGCCTATTGTTTTTATACGCAATCGAATGTTCAGAACCCCCTAAATTTTCGAATGAAATTTTGAAAAAATCGTCAAAAAATCAAAACCAATAATAAAGTTACGCAAATAGACATTTCTTATGTAATTTTTCATTAGAAAACGATTGACATAAATTTTAGAATGCTAACATGAACCGTTCTCGAGATATTGCACATTTTTCAAAAAAATTATCAAAAAGTCATATAAAATAGAAAAAAAAATATTTCCTATTGAGAAACATGTTCACTTTTCATATATAATATCATGCGATAAATTGAGGGACATCATTCTCGTGGATCTAGCTCGTTCCATTCATGAAAAAAGATACTTTGAGTAATACTTTTGCATTTGAACGGCAATTTATCTGCTGTAAGAATAACTTATTTTTTCGTCCATAACGCCTGGCGAGATTTTGGCGACGAAATTGGCAAAATGTCGCCAACTTAGTGACTTTTTGAAATGTTGCCGAATTAACGAAAATCTCGCCAAATGGATAACAATGACGATAAATCAATGAAAATGACGACTAATTGTCGAAAATTCAATATCTTGGAAAGGATATTAGTATCTACTAGAAGAAAAACCTATTTATTTTACTTTAAAGTAGTAAATTCATTTCATTATATAAGGAATGTCATGTGTTGCCCACATCAGATTTTTTTTATGAAGTTTTAAGTTTTCAAGTAAAATAAATTATTGTAGTCAGATAATTGAAAAAATATCACCGCTGAATGCAGTGCATTTCACAGATGTTTAAATAAAATTGCATTTCAGTTGGAAAGTGTTTCATAATCAATGCTTTATGCATGATTGATCTTTCTTGTTCCGGTATGGCGTATGGATTGAGGCTCTGGAGTGATTCCAAATCGATACGGCGCCTAAAACGGGGGTGGCACCGATCGCAACCTCGCCTGCTACGGCGCTGCATTTCTGAATAGGACAGAAATTCGCTAATAACCCTGCTGTGTCAAATAAATGACTGTACATGTTTGTCAATGTGAAATGTCGTGAGGTCTAAATAAAGTCACGACCATGACCAGTAATTAGTGAATCTCATATGCAGATCTAATGGCCATACGTTGTGTGAATTGTGTGTGTGAATTATCAAGTAAATGCTTTCTGTAATAGTTTTATTGTCGATCAGCTTTGCCATTTTCTTTTTTATCGTCTGTCACTTTGCAGATTAATTTGTTATTCCATATTTCTAAAATCTCCGCTAGGGGTCTCGCACGTTTATTCGATCGGTCAAGGTCACTTTACTATAGATAGACTTTGCGTGTACACTCACGGACATTTCCTTACAAAGTTATTAGGGTGCTTAAGGATTTTCCTGGGAACTCTGTAGGGATGAAAGATGATGAGCATTTATTTCTTAACTAACATTTATTATTTTCCTTATATACATAATGTATAAGGAAAGTATTGTGACTGGGTCGAAAATTCGAATTCGAGTTTTCGACAGGAGAGCACGTTTCAAGAGCCCCTGATCACGAATCAAACACTTTTGAGGTGATATTTGTGTGTGTGTGTTTGGGTGTGGGTGTGTGTGAATGTATGTGTATGAGTGTGAAAGTATGTGTGTGTGTGTGAAAGTATGTGTGTGTGTGTGTGTGTGTGTGTGTGTGTGTGTGTGTGTGTGTGTATGTCTGTGGAGACGATATCTCACGAGCAAATAGGGCGATTCGAATAAAATTTGGTACAAAAATCACAATCCGTGAATACTGGAAGCCTATTGTTTTTAAACGCAATCGAATGTTCAGAACTCCCCTAAATTTTCGAATGAAATTTTGAAAAAAATCATCAAAAATTCAAAACTTTTAATAAAGTTACGCAAATAGACATTTCTTATGTAATATTTCTTTAGAAAACGATTGACATAAATTTTAGAACGCTAGCATGAACTGTTCTCGAGATATTCAACATTTTTCAAATAAATTTATAAAATAATCCCATAAATTGAAAAAAATATATTAACTGTTGAGAAACGTGTTCACTTTTCATATGTAATATCATGCGATAAATTGGGTGACATCATTCTCGTAGATCTAACTCGTTCCATTCATAAGAAAAGATACTTTGAGTAATACATTTGTATTTGAACGCCAATAGCCATTTACCTGCTATAAGAATAACTTATTTCGCCGCCCATAACGCTTGGCGAGGTTTGGGCGACGAATTTGGCGGAGTGTTGCCAACTTGGCGACTTTTTTAAATGTTGCCAAATTCACGAAAATCTCGCCAAATGGATACAAATGACGCTAAATCGATGAAAATGACGACTAATTAACGAAAATTCAATATCTTGGAAAAAATATAAGTATCTACTATAAGAATAACCTATTTTTATCACTTTACAACAAAGTTGAAAAGTGTTTATGACTTTGCTCATTCTGTCTGTCCATCTGCTGTCTGCCCGTTAGCACGATAACTGCCGTAAAAATGACTTAATCAAAATGAAATTTTAGTATGTTGTTCAGACGAGATCTGTAGGACCTATGGGAATATAAATGAATAACACCACCCAATTAGTTTTGGATTGAACCCGGGTTGAAAAAATGAAATACATTGAGCCCTATGGGACATAATTTTTCAAACACTTTTAAAGCGGATTTAAAAAACACATTAAGCGGATTTCACAAATTGCTTCGAAATTTTTAGGTAATATTCAAATTGTTCCATAAAATACATAAAAAAAAAATCAGCGAAATATATTCAGTAGTTTTTTAAATAAAAATTAAAATAATAATGACATCTCTTGTATGAAACGATCACGTGACCATAAAATGAAGAGATCACATGACCCACTTCAAAATGATATATGGCATCCATCTTGTTTCAAAATCGTGATTTTTTAAGTTCTTAATTCATATTAAGTGTTGTATCCGTCCTAAAACTACTTTATTTTTGCTTAAATTCCTTACATCTACATACTGAAGCAACGCAAATACCATATATTTGAGTTTAAATGATCATCCAAATTTGATTATTTCTACAACGAAGCGTATTTTTCACTTATGTAAAATGTAAACAGCAAAATATGTAGAATGAGTTGTATTAGAATTGCTGCATTTCTTTAACACGAAATAATTTAGCCCATGGAGTCTGCATGGCTGATATGAATGAAATATTAATTGATTTTATAAAGAGAAGGACGATTTTTTTTGATGAAGTTTTAAGCATAGAGTTTAATTACTTGTAGCTCCATGGTCTTAATTTTTAAATAAAATAAATTATTATAGTATTGTGATGAATGAAATGAATGGGAGATAGTTATGAATGAAATGCTGTTTTTATAGAGAGATCCAGGCGTGTTATTTTTCTATGACGTCATTTGAATTAATTTCAGTTGTTTTCGATGAAGTTTTTAAATATAATAAATTATCGTGGTATTATGATAATTCTAAAATTGTTACCGAGTAATATATCACATTTCAGAGATGTTTAAACCAGGCAATTTATATTTCAATGCCGTCATTTGAATGAAGTTCATTTTTTTCAATGAAGATTTAAGTTTTCAAATATAATAAATTAATGTAGTATTGTGATAAGTTTTAAAATATTACCGAGGAATGTATTGCATTTTAGACCTTTTTAAATAAAATTGCATTGAAGTTGGAAAGTATTTCATAATCAATGCTTTAAGCATGATTGATCTTTCTTGTTATTTTCTTTAGGATAATTTCTTTCTTTAGGATGACTTCGAAAATCTTTTGACTTTCGGCATTGGAAGTGAAATTGGAGTGTCAACTGGTGCTGAAAGATTGAAGGATTTTAAGTGGATGATCTGACTAATAGATCAGCATATTCTTTCCCTTTATTTCTTGAGTGTACTTTTATCCAGTTTAAACAGATCCTTGATGAAATTGTTCTAAAAAATATTTGTAACCAGCATAATAATTGGCGGACGTGTTTTTGTTTATAAAGTTCCTCCAGAAGTCCTTCAGGACCTCAAAGACTGAATCGGCATGTAGTCGTATCATAATATATAGTATCGACTATATTACGAAATCGACTATGGTACAAAACCTATAGTAGCATCGACTATGGTGCAAAACTTATAGTACCGCCTACTGTACAAAACCTAACGGAGGCAGATTTTCGATCCTCCTTCTTCCCGTGGGAGATGGAGGAAATGATTGTTTTTTCTAAAAATCTTTCTAAACGCTTTGGGTGACTTTGTAAGCTGAATATTTGCACATATAGTATAGTATCAACCACGAAACAGATCTTATGGAGACGAATTTTTAATTCCCCACCCCACCCCCACGTTGAGGAGAAAATAAGAATTTTTTCCGAAAAGTATTTCCAGATCTCCACAGAAGTCCTCACTGACCTAAAAGGCTCACCATTTGCATACTTATAGTATCGACCATAAGATAGAACCTAATGGAACCAGATTTTCGATTTACATGACTATTTTTGACGCTAAGTGTTTTGACGCTTAGTGGCGTTTTTACGCTAAGTGGCGTTTTTACGCTAAGTGGCGTTTTTGACGCATTGTTAAACAAAGTAAAGTAAAACAAAAATATATACAACTTTTTATTTCGATAATGTTAGTTGCCCTGTCTTTTTGCCTTGACTAATATTTCAGAGTTCAAAGTTAAAACAAAAAATATCTCCAAAAAACAGCTTTGCAATGAAACGCAAAAGGGAAATAACGGAGTTGTTTGAAGTGGCTATTCAAGATTGGCAACACGCTGATAATTCTTTTTAAAATTAAGAATGCGCATTTTGCTGAATTAGTACCTGGCTAAGATGCTTCCTACCCTGATAAACAATGGGGGGGGGAGAGAACCTCGTTTATAACTTCTTCTGCACCTGATTAATGATTGATGACTCATTGTTCGTTGAAGCTACATACTACAAACACTCCTTACAAAAGCGTAAAAATTGAGCGAAATATGACATTTAGGTGTCTTGCGTCAGCATGCACTAAATGATTTGTTATTATAACAATTCTTGCCTGTGACTAATTATGATAATTCTTGTTAGCAACCGATTCTAATTCGTATGACATTTAAAAGGTATTTGAAATAGAATGGAACTTTTGATTTTATCATACACTGCAAAACATTTGCGAGCATGTTTTTAAAACCTTCAGGGGAATCAGCTGTCTGTAATGGAGAGTAAGGTTCCTGATTGTTATGACGCCTGTAATTAGGGCTTTTCATATAAGTTTGCCGAATTATCAACAAAGTAGCTGAAAAAATCAGCAAAGGTTGCAAAATATTTTACAGTTGTACATTCTTATTCCACTAGTTGCGATGCCCTTCAATCAGCTGCTGCTTTTTACAGAAGTAACGCTTCAGCATACGATAATTAGCTGTATATTTCAGAAATAAAGCTGGAATTTTCCTGAACGCCTGTAATTGGGGCTTTTCTTATCAGTTTGCCTAAATTTTCAATAAAGTAGCTGAAAAAAAATCAGCAAAGGTTGCAAAATATTTTATAGTGTACATTCCTGTTACACTAGTTGCGATGCCTCTCAATCAGCTGCTGGTTTTTAAAAGATCTGATGTGGGCAGCACATGACATTCCCTACATAATGCAATGGCTTTAACTTTTTCCACAACAAAATAATGGTGCACAAGACTCTCAACACAATATTTTTGGCAATAAATTAACACCAAATTGAAATTGGACGCTTTTGTCAACTTATGAGTCCAAACAGAATGACGAATTCCTATTCACGTGCAAAATTATCATCGAACTTCATTTGACATTTAATTTATATCAATTCATGACTATTGGCAAATTCGGAACAGATGCAGTATAATCTCTTTTATAGTTTTGGCGATTTTAGGCGAGATTCTGGCAATCTGTGCTATCAACGACGATATATTTGAAGAACATTCCATTCTTGCAACTATTTCTGCGCCTTTTGTCGCCATTTATTTTGTCGCCAAGATAAAAATCGCAGCATTCCATTCTACCAACCCTTTTGTCGTCGTTTGTGCAACATTTGATATGTAGCAATTCAAACGTGGGCCTTCGGCCGCTGAAAAACATCACAGAATCCAGTACTGCTGGCTATCGGAGGTCGCACGTAGTAACAGCTGATTGTGCAACAGGTGTTTTGTAACTCATAGAACACAACATGAAAATCAGAAGTTTTTTTTTATTTTTACCTTGGCAACAAAGGACTGCAAAAAGGAGGCCAAAGATGACAAAAGGGCGACAAAAGACGCGGAAAGGGTTGCCAAAATGAAATGCTGCGATTTTTACCTTGACGACAAAGACAACAAAATGGCGACAAAAGACGACAAAATGGCGACAAAAGACGCGAAAAGGGTCGCCAGAATGGAATGTTCTCCAAATCATGGCAGTGATTGCCAGAATCTCACCTAAGATCGCCAAGAATGGAAAAGGGATTATACTACATCTGTACCGCAAATTCTTAGGCGTCAAAATACAAAATTTTTATAAAAAGGATCTTCTCGCGTGAATGGAACGAACTAGACACACTAGAATGATGGTATGCATACATGGAATTATGTTAAGCATTATGATATGCATATATACATCCCTGACCTAAATCCCCAGGCCATTCCCGTTAGTGGAAATTAATCCGTAGATATGGAAAGTGAACCTTTTTGACAATGCTTATCTCTTTTCAATTTTATATAATATTTTGATAAATTTATTTGAAAAACGTGAAATATCTCGAGAAAGGTTCATGATAGCGTATCCGATTAACAAAAATCGGTATTCAGAGTTATCTCAAAAATATAAGGGATAGCCACTTCAAATAAATCGATAGGATAACCACTTCAAATAAATCGCATGCGGGCAGAAATATTTTCCTATCTGTAGCATTTAACCCTGTGACGGGGCAAAACATTATAGATAAAAGAATATGGAAGATGCACGTTTCTATCCACTTTAGTTTTCCGTTGTTGGAATCAAAAAGCTTTCTTCCCAAATACAAAAGAATTGTCATTTTTTCCCCCCGTCCGATATCAAGCGGCCCATCCGTTTTCGTAATTTGATTGCCGCCGTTCCCTTTTACCATCCTCACTCGCAGCATCATGAATCACTCGGGTATTTCCTTCGAAAGTGATGGGGCAAGAGGGAATAAGATTTTGCAAAATAATTCCAAAGGCATATTTGGGAAAAAATAACTTTAATATTTGCTTAAATTTATTAATTAACTGCTTGTTATGTACGCGATATTTTATGACAAAATGAATAAAATTACTGATATGACTCTTGGTGAGTCTTGCTATATATGCGATGTTTCATGACAAAATGAATAATATTACTGATATTACTCTTGGTGAGTCTTGTTATATACGCGATGTTTTATGACAAAATGAATAAAACTACTGCTATTACTCTTGGTGAGTCTTGCTATATACGCGATGTTTTATGACAAAATGAATATTATTACTGATATTACTCTTGGTGAGTCTTGCTATATACGCTATGTTTTATGACCAAATGAATAAAATTACTGCTATTACTCTTGGTGAGTCTTGCTATATACGCTATGTTTTATGACAAAATGAATAAAATTACTGCTATTACTCTTGGTGAGTCTTGTTATATACGCGATGTTTTAAGACAAAATGAATAAAATTACTGCTATTACTCTTGGTGAGTCTTGCTATATACGCTATGTTTTATGACAAAATTAATAAAATTGCTGCTATTACTCTTGGTGAGTCTTGCTATATACCCTATGTTTTATGACAAAATGAATAAAATTACTGCTATGACTCTTGGTGAGTCTTGCTATATACACAATGTTTTATGACAAAATGAATAATATTACTGCTATTACTCTTGGTGAGTCTTATTACATACGCGATGTTTCATGACAAAATGAATAAAATTACTGATATGACTCTTGGTGAGTCTTGCTATATATGCGATGTTTCATGACAAAATGAATAATATTACTGATATTACTCTTGGTGAGTCTTGCTATATACACAATGTTTTATGACAAAATGAATAATATTACTGCTATTACTCTTGGTGAGTCTTATTACATACGCGATGTTTCATGACAAAATGAATAAAATTACTACTATCACTTTTGGTGAGTCTTGCTATATACGCTATGTTTTATGACAAAATGAATAAAATTACTGCTATGACTCTTGGTGAGTCTTGCTATATACGCTATGTTTTATGACAAAATGAATAAAATTACTGCTATTACTCTTGGTGAGTGTTGTTATATACGCGATGTTTTATGACAAAATGAATAAAATTACTACTATCACTTTTGGTGAGTCTTGCTATATACGCGATGTTTTATGACAAAATGAATAAAATTACTGCTATTACTCTTGGTGAGTCTTTCTTCATAAATTCAGGATTTTAGAATTTATGTAATTTAGCGCCATTTTGTGACGCCCAAAGTTGCTAAATAAAAATGAAAATTATTTTAAATTATTGATTCTGTATTAATTATTTTATTTCTATAATAAAGTTCAAATTAATTTACATAATAAAAGAAAATATTAATCGGATTTCTAAAACAAGAAAAATCAATCATGCATAAAACATTGATTATGAAACACTTTCCAACTGAAATACAATTTTATTTAAACATCTTTGAAATGGGATACATTCACTGCTGATATTGCTGATATTTTTTACATTATCACAATACTACAGTAATTTATTATACTTGAAAACTTGAAATTTGATAGAAAAAAACAATTCAATTCCGTTACACAAAATGAACTTCATTCAAATAACGTCATCGAACCATAAATCGTCTGCCTCTCAATGCAAAATCAATGAATATTTCATTCATATCACTTATATTCTAGACTCCAGAGCTAAATAATTTTGCGTGAGAAAAAAAATTCAGCAATTCTTATACAACTGACCTTACAATCGCTTGATTTGTTTACATTCTGCATGCATTAAAATTAGGCTTCATTGTAGAAATAATCAAAGTTTAATGATCATTTAAAATAAAATATATTGTAATAGCGTTGACAGAGAATTTAGATACACAAATAATACGCAAAAATAAAGCGTTTTTAGGACGGATGCATCACTAAATATAAATTTAAATAATCTTTAGAAATCGCGATCTTTACACAGAGGGGAAAAATGGATGCCCTATTTTATTTTACAATGAGTCACGTGATCTCTTCATATATCATGGGTGTAATTATTATTTCAATTTTTATTTTAAAAACTACCCAATATATTTTACTGAAAATTTTTTATGCATTTTATGTGATAATTTGAATATTTACTAAAATTTTCGATGCAATTTGTGAATTTTAATTTCTTAAAAGATGTCTGAAATATTAGGTCCCATGGGGTTCAATGTATTTCATTTTTTCAACTCGGGTTAAATCCAAAACTAATCGGGTATTATTATTAATTTTCAGTCCCATATGTCCCACAAACCGTCTCAATAACATATTAAAATTTCATTTTGATAAAATCATTTTTATGGCAGCAATCGTGCGAACGAACAGACAGACAGACAGAATGACCAAAGTCATAAACACTTTCCAACTGTGTTAGAAAATGTTGAAAAATCGTGCTGCCTACATCAGAAATTTTTACCTATACCCATTTTTATTACCACTTTACCTCTCCTGATATTTTCGTTTAACATCTTTGACGGATTCGTTCTCGTCTCCCAAAGAGCTAAAACTCGACGCACAGTTTCATTTCGCGAAACGTTTCATCATTCAAATTTTCACCTCATTACGTTACGTTAGAACTCCTATAATACAGACTGGCCCATGGCCGCCATGCTCTATCACGCAGAGAGAAATGTGAAATAACATTAAAATAACGTGGAATAGCATTAATATCAAACGTGAGAAACATTAGAAACGTCGTGAAGTAACATTGATGACAAAACATAAAAAACATTAGAAACATCGTAAAATAACATTAATGACATGTGGAATAATTTTAAAAGTTATTATGGAATGGAAATGTGAAGGTTTTCGGAAATTTTGTTGATTTTTTTTTTCGAGGATGGGGGGGGGGGGGGGGGGGTACACTATTTTTTGAATTTTTGCTATTATTTCGAATTTATATTATTATTTCGAATTTATAGTATTTTTCGAAAATTTTCTAATTCGAATTTTTAATGGTAAACCACAAAGTTCTGAGCGGGCTTGAAAATGGGCCAGTTTCGGATTTTTTGTGCTTCTTCTATTCTTTCCATGGTAAAAGCTTATTAAAAGCACGAAACCCGACCAATGGTGTTATTTGCAATAGGAGCGCCCCATTTAAGTTGGTTCTATGTGTAGGAAACTAATAGTTTGAAGTTGCTGAATTCATTTCATTTATCGGTTTAACCCACTTTATGCCAATTTATAATTTTTTAATTAAGATAATTTTATTTTATTTTATTAAGAACATTTATTTTATTAAAAACATTTTATTATATTTTATTAAAAACATTTTATTGAGAATATGTTATTATATTTTTTTATCAAGAACATTTATTTTTAATTAAGAACATGCATTCGACTGTATGCAAACTTATTTTTTTTATTATGAACATTAAGAACATTTACTATTTCAATTAAGAACAAGTAAGAGCATTTATTTCGCTTTATGACATATTATAATTTTTTAATTAAAAACATTAAGAACATTTACTATTTTAATTAAGAACAAGTAAGAACATTTATTTCACTTTATGCCAAATTATAATTTTTTAATTAAGAACATTTTTAACAGAACAACTTGCAAACAAAAACTCTTAAAATAAAAAGGTACATATTTTTCAATCTGATGCTTATTGTGATGCAAAAAGGCGTAATCAATATGCAATATGAATGCAGGAGAAAGTCGAGTGGTGACTTCAACTTTAGATATTTTATTTTCCGAATAGATTGAATGAAATAAAATATTAATATTTTGAAGTGCTATGAGAACAGTTTATTGGGGATATTTTTTTTAACCGAGGAAATTTCAGATAGTTTGCAACTTAAAAGAAATGAATTGGTTTCAAAATTATTTTTAATATTTTCACCTTTACCTGAATTTAAAAAAAAAATTAAAAGTATTATTTATGCAAAAGATTTGGTTCCATATTTAGACCTCATAAAAATGTTTTAAAAACCACTATATTTGTTCTTAACATGCATAGTCTAAAATTAATATCGATTTTCGAATCAATTTAGATGTTTTAAGTTTCTTATAACGCTAATTAATAATTTTTATCCTGACGTTTACGTGTATATATGCATGTCTGTTTGTGCAATATACATCCATATACGCCAAAATTATTGGTCTGAATTAATTTTATGATTTTTGATGGTAAGGCATAGACTGTCCCGATACTATGCTGACTAGATTTCGCCGATTAGAACATCGGCTGGCCAACTCAAAGATCCTGGGTTTGATATGTGACTGGAATAACTAGACCTATATAATGGCGACCTAGCAGATAAATAAATGTAATGACGATGGGGGTCCGAAAAAGACCCAGTTGCGAATTTCCAATGGACCCTGTGAATTATGGTACCAGTTTCAACGTCATGACCACCCAAAGTGTTAGCCTAGATTAAAAAGAATAGCAAATAGCAGGAGAACGCCAAGGTGGTCATTCCGATTGGCAGTTGCACATCGATCTGACTTCAGAGGGAGGAGAATATAGAGTCCACATCGACGAGAAGAATTTGGAATGTTTTCTCAGTGTCTTAATGTATGGGCTTCGACTGGCCAGTTTGGATCCACAGTTCGACCCCGGCTAGGACAACAAGACCTGTACATATATTTTTTCGAAATGACCTGTAAAAATAGAAAAAACTTAAAAATCGTGAAAAAAGAATAATATGGTTAAATATTTTCTTAAATTTATTAATTATATGCCTATTTCATACTCGATATTTTATAACAAAATGAATAAATTTACCTCTATTGCTCTTGGCAAGAATTTCTTCATATATTTAGGATTTTACAATTTAGGTGACCTTGGCGCCATTTTAAGTTGTCCAAATTTTTAAGATGCCCAAATTTGTGATTTCATTTCAAGTAAGAATTGATTTTGCGTGTTATTTTGTGCGATGAAGTTAAAATTAATTTACGTAATAAAAAAATATTAATTTGATTCCTGAAAAAATTCGCGCTGCCCAGATCACATTTTTTACCTATAACCATTTTTATTAGCAATTTACCTCTCCTAATATCCTTGTTTAACATCTTTGATGGACTCGTTCTTGTCTTCCAGAGCACACAGAGAGCTAAAACTCGACAGACAGTTTTATTTCGTTGTTTCATCTAGCAAACTTTCACGTCATTATATTACGTTAGAGCTCCTATAATACTGACTGACCCATGACCGCCATGTTCTATCAGACAGAGAGAAACGCCTTGACGACAAGGAGTGAGAACCAGCGCCAGTCTTCTTAGAGAGCACAGTGGAAAGACCTATTTTTGGCGCCATTATCGCCAACTGCGGCGAAAGACGATATTCTTGCATTCATCTGTTCAACAATGTTTTTCCTCTTCTTTTTTATTCATTCAAGGAGGATCTAAACATTAGCATCCCTTTTCGGGAATTATTAGAGAAATTTATGGCTGGACATCCTCCCATTTAATTGCGAATTTATACCACAATGCTCGATATCGAGTCACTACGCAATAGAATCCAATAGGCAAGTATGAAAAAAAAATGGCCGATGTTCCTGCTCTCTGTATAGGAGCCGTACATTACGTCATCTACGTACGTCATGACTATGTCTTGACGTACTTTTCGCTCATTTTCTTTACGAATTACACTTCAGAGTCTACAGATGAAATACTCTCCTGGTTTTAACGTGTCGATCCATGTACAATACTTAGCTGTGTACGTCAATAACGTCAAAACAATTAATAAGAGGGAGGATGAGGGAGGAAAACTAAAACTAAAAATGCAAACAAAAAAGTAAAAAATAAATTATGAGAAAACAGGCAAATTTATCAATGTCCTCTCCTACACAATAATTGCACAAGGAAGGATAGAAAATAAAATTCATATAGTATTGTTTTGAATTGAATCTGCTTATACCCTTAATTTGGTTCATTTTCGTGTGTGATTAAAATCCGTTTTATACTTTTCTTAGGAGCCACTATTGTGTAGAGGGGGACATTGAAAAATTTGTTTTTTCTCATAATTTATTCAGACTGAATTTAGAACATGCCATAAAACGCCATAAAGCGGCAAATATACACAATACCGCCAAGGCCACGAACGCTTCATTTGTAATTTTACTTTAATCAGCAATATAGTCCCATAAAGGTGATTGCAAATCGGCTGTGACCCTACACACTGCATACCGCTGTGAACCTCAGGGGAAACATAATCGTCTGTTTGTGGGTGGATGTCTCCCTTTGAAAAGCCCGCGTGCATAGCAAGAGGGTGAAGGACAGTCCCGGTAACTAAAAAGTAATCGGATAAAATAAGTTAGGATAATGTTATTAGTCCAGCGTCATTATAGTTAGCAGTCGGAGATGTTATTATCGTCAAGATGGATGTTTCCCGAATGGAATTTCTGTCATTTGAAATACTGAGTAACCTCTGTGATCAATGGTGAATTTACTTTGAAGCTTAGGCCCAGGTTAAATAGAGATGCCCTAGAGACAAAATTTTCATATTCCTCATGTATAGGAACTGTACATTATATGAAGTTATTATTTCTCAATTTAGCGTGCCACTCATTTCTATTTGGATGGTGGGTTCATAGTGTAATATATATTTAAAACGCGTTAATAAGAATATTTATACCCGGATCAAAATCAGCAGCACAGAACTAGCAGAAGAATAGAGGACTGTCCTCAGTCAACAAGAGAAATATAATGTGAAGGAATGGGCGAGTCCCCAGATCAGAGAAATTTCGAAGGTTGTAAATGACTTAAGCACAACAGGAAAATCAAACTACTAATCTCTGCTGCCCAATCGGCACTCTAAACCACACCACTGAGTTAATTATGTGTCATTTATTATTCAAAGTGAGACATGCAACTTTGCAATAGTCTATCTTAACTTATTGGGCAAGACGTTTTACATTGGGGAAGAAAGCAAAAAATCCAGGACTCCCCTAGCTGTTAAACACCATAGAAACAATGCCATTAAAAGTAATAAGAAATCTGTAATTTGAAATCTTCAATTGAAGAATTTATTTTGCAATGCAACGTCTCTATTTTTCTTTCTTACCGACAGAAAACACAATTGCTCCGAATAATATTTAGCGTAGATCTTGCTAAATTACTAATCCGGTAATGTCGATGATAAATAGAGAATTGTATAGTCATTAGCAACGGTAAAATGAATTATTACATCCAAATTCTCTCTCGAATAAATCTAAAAAAGTTTGAAGTTTAATTATATTTTGCACTTGAAGCTGAAAATAAATTCTATAAACTAAGTCATCCATATTGTTGCTGACCTAAATTAGTTATGTGAACATTCAATGCCAGATTTTTTAGTGTATTACTTTTAGCTAGTAATTATGACAGTAATTTACTTTTATACTAGTAATTAATAATATTGATCGGAAGACATGCAAGCTTTGCGTGTGTCCGAGGATTTTAGGGACAAAATGCCTGAGACGGGCGGATGGAAGTGCATATTTCACATAACTTTATTCATCCAGTTAGATCACAAGCTTAACATATAATTTTATATGTGTAATACGCGAACTCAGATGGGAAATCATGGACACCTCTTCAACCTGGGCACCTCTATATAAGTTGGACATATTATTCCAAACCGTAAATTTCCAAGTTACGGTGATTATTTGCACTGTATCGATAAGATAGGAATCAAAATCACTGCACGAGTACAAAGCTCAAACTGCAATATCTATCACTATATGAGTTCAAACTTTCTTCCAACTTTCTGTCGGGAAAGAAGTAAGATCTGA